>JBBELK010001103.1:0-69767 GCA_037783545.1 Henricia sp. BOLD:AAB3569 | reverse complement strand
CTTGTCATAAAAAATTGACAGACTTTCGCCGGGAAATGGCAGAGAAATTCAAAGTTTAGAAAAACTGGGTTGAGGCTTCCTGACTGCTCTCACGCAAACCGTGGCTGTCTGTACACACCTCTTTGGGTACTCCTGAGTTGTGCGCCATGCTCAGTCATTCGGACTGTCGTTAACGCACCGAGTTTGGCTCGGCAATTTGGTCAAAGTGTGGTCCAAACGTCGGCAAATTTGGAGGTCGAAAAATGTTCCGACGAACTTCACATTTTGCATGCCCTAAACTCTCTATATTGCGCACTTGTCATAAAAAAATTGACAGACTTTCGCCGGGAAATGGCAGAGAAATTTCAAAGTTTAGAAAAAACTGGGTTGAGGCTTCCTGACTGCTCTCACGCAAACCGTGGCTGTCTGTACACAACCTCTTTGGGGTACTCCTGAGTTGTGCGCATGCTCAGTCATTCGGACTGTCGTTAACGCACCGCAGTTTGGCTCGCAAGTTGGTCAAAGTGTGGTCCAAACGTCGGCAAATTGGAGTCGAAAAATGTTCCGACGAACTTCAAATTTTGCATGCCCTAAACTCTCTATATTGCGCACTTGTCATAAAAATTGACAGACTTTCGCCGGGAAATGGCAGAGAAATTTCAAAGTTAGAAAAAACTGGGTGAGGCTTCCTGACTGCTCTCACGCAAACCGTGGCTGTCTGTACACACCTCTTTGGGGTACTCCTGAGTTGTGCGCATGCTCAGTCATTCGGACTATCGTTAACGCACCGCAGTTGGCTCGGCAATTTGGTCAAGTGTGGTCCAAACGTCGGCAAATTTGGAGGTCGAAAATGTTCCGGCGAACTTCAAATTTTGCATGCCCTAAGACTCTCTATATTGCGCACTTGTCATAACAAATTGACAGACTTTCGCCAGGAAATGGCAGAGAAATTTCAAGTTTAGAAAAAACTGGTTGAGGCTTCCTGACTGCTCTCACGCAAACCGTGGCTGTCTGTACACACCTCTTGGGGTACTCCTGAGTTGTGCGCATGCTCAGTCATTCGGACTGTCGTTAACGCACCGCAGTTTGGCTCGGCAATTTGGTCAAAGTGTGGTCCAAAACGTCGGCAAATTTGGAGGTCGAAAAATGTTCCGACGAACTTCAAAGTTTGCATGCCCTAAACTCTCTATATTGCGCACTTGTCATAAAAAAATTGACAGACTTTCGCCGGGAAATGGTCAGAGAAATTTCAAAGTTTAGAAAAACTGGGTTGAGGCTTCTGACTGCTCTCACGCAAACGTGGCTGTCTGTACACACCTCTTTGGGGTACTCCTGATTGTGCGCATTGCTCAGTCATTCGGACTATCGTTAACGCACCGCAGTTTGGCTCGGCAATTTGGTCAAGTGTGGTCCAAACGTCGGCAAATTTGGAGGTCGAAAAATGTTCCGACGACTTCAATTTTGCATGCCCTAAACTCTCTATATTGCGCACTTGTCATAACAAATTGACAGACTTCGCCGGGAAATGGCAGAGAAATTTAAAGTTAGAAAAAACTGGGTTGAGGCTTCCTGACTGCTCTCACGCAAACCGTGGCTGTCTGTACACACCTCTTTGGGATACTCCTGAGTTGTGCGCATGCTCAGTCATTCGGACTGTCGTTAACGCACCGCAGTTTGGCTCGGCAATTTGGTCAAAGTGTGGTCCAAACGTCGGCAAATTGGAGGTCGAAAAATTTTTCGACGAACTTCAAAGTTTGCATGCCCTAAACTCTCTATATTGCGCACTTGTCATAAAAAATTGACAGGACTTTCGCCGGGAAATGGCAGAGAAATTTCAAGTTTAGAAAAAACTGGGTTGAGGCTTCCTGACTGCTCTCACGCAAACCGTGGCTGTCTGTACACACCTCTTTGGGGTACTCCTGAGTTGTGCGCATGCTCAGTCATTCGGACTGTCGTTAACGCACCGCAGTTTGGCTCGGCAATTTGGTCAAAGTGTGGTCCAAACGTCGGCAAATTTGGAGGTCGAAATATGTTCGACGAACTTCAAATTTTGCATGCCCTAAACTATCTATATTGCGCACTTGTCATAAAAAATTGACAGACTTCGCCGGGAAATGGCAGAGAAATTTCAAAGTTAGAAAAAACTGGGTTGAGGCTTCATGACTGCTCTCACGCAAACCGTGGCTGTCTGTACACACCTCTTTGGGGTACTCCTGAGTTGTGCGCATGCTCAGTCATTCGGACTGTCGTTACCGCACACGCAGTTTGGCTCGGCAATTTGTCAAAGTGTGGTCCAAACGTCGGCAAATTTGGAGGTCGAAAAATGTTCCGACGAACTTCAAAGTTTGCATGCCCTAAACTCTCTATATTGCGCACTTGTCATAAAAAATTGACAGACTTTCGCCGGGAAATGGCAGAGAATTTTCAAAGTTTAGAAAAACTGGGTTGAGGCTTCATGACTGCTCTCACGCAAACCGTGGCTGTCTGTACACACCTCTTTGGGGTACTCCTGAGTTGTGCGCATGCTCAGTCATTCGGACTGTCGTTAACGCACCGCAGTTTGCTCGGCAATTTGTCAAAGTGTGGTCCAAACGTCGGCAAATTGGAGGTCGAAAAATGTTCCGACGAACTTCAAAGTTTGCATGCCCTAAACTCTCTATATTGCGCACTTGTCATAAGAAATTGACAGACTTTCGCGGGAAATGGCAGAGAAATTTCAAAGTTTAGAAAAACTGGGTTGAGGCTTCCTGACTGCTCTCACGCAAACCGTGGCTGTCTGTACACACCTCTTTGGGGTACTCCTGAGTTGTGCGCATGCTCAGTCATTCGGACTGTCGTTAACGCACCGCAGTTTGGCTCGGCAATTTGGTCAAAGTGTGGTCCAGAACGTCGGCAAATTTGGAGGTCGAAAAATGTTCCGACGAACTTCAAATTTTGCATGCCCTAAACTCTCTATATTGCGCACTTTGTCATAAAAAATTGACAGACTTTCGCCGGGAAATGGCAGAGAAATTTCCAAAGTTTAGAAAAAAACTGGGTTGAGGCTTCATTGACTGCTCTCACGCAAGACCGTGGCTGTCTGTACACACCTCTTTGGGGTACTCCTGAGTTGTGCGCATGCTCAGTCATTCGGACTGTCGTTAACGCACCGCAGTTTGGCTCGGCAATTGGTCAAAGTGTGGTCCAAACGTCGGCAAATTTGGAGGTCGAAAAATGTTCCGACGAACTTCAAAGTTTGCATGCCCTAAACTCTCTATATTGCGCACTTGTCATAAGAAATTGACAGACTTTCGCCTGGAAATGCAGAGAAATTTCAAAGTTTAGAAAAAACTGGGTTGAGGCTTCCTGACTGCTCTCACGCAAACCGTGGCTGTCTGTACACACATCTTTGGGGTACTCCTGAGTTGTGCGCATGCTCAGTCATTCGGACTGTCGTTAACGCACCGCAGTTTGGCTCCGGCAATTTGGTCAAAGTGTGGTCCAAACGTCGGCAAATTTGGAGGTCGAAAAATGTTCCGACGAACTTCAAAGTTTGCATGCCCTAAACTCTCTATATTGCGCACTTGTCATAAAAAATTGACAGACTTTCGCCGGGAAATGGCAGAGAAATTTCAAAGTTTAGAAAAAACTGGGTTGAGGCTTCCTGACTGCTCTCACGCAACCGTGGCTGTCTGTACACACCTCTTTGGGGTACTCCTGAGTGTGCGCATGCTCAGTCATTCGGACTATCGTTAACGCACCGCAGTTTGGCTCGGCAATTTGGTCAAAGTGTGGTCCAAACGTCGGCAAATTTGGAGGTCGAAAAATGTTCCGACGAACTTCAAATTTTGCATGCCCTAAACTCTCTATATTGCGCACCTTGTCATAACAAATTGACAGACTTCGCCGGAAATGGCAGAGAAATTTCAAAGTTTAGAAAAAACTGGGTTGAGGCTTCCTGACTGCTCTCACGCAAACCGTGGCTGTCTGTACACACCTCTTTGGGATACTCCTGAGTTGTGCGCATGCTCAGATCATTCGGACTGTCGTTAACGCACGCAGTTTGGCTCGGCAATTGGTCAAAGTGTGGTCCAAACGTCGGCAAATTTGGAGGTTCGAAAATTTCCGACGAACTTCAAAGTTGCATGCCCTAAACTCTCTATATTGCGCACTTGTCATAAAAAATTGACAGACTTTCGCCGGGAAATGGCAGAGAAATTTCAAAGTTTAGAAAAACTGGGTTGAGCTTCCTGACTGCTCTCACGCAAACCGTGGCTGTCTGTACACACCTCTTTGGGGTACTCCTGAGTTGTGCGCATGCTCAGTTCATTCGGACTGTCGTTAACGCACCGCAGTTTGCCTCGGCAATTTGGTCAAAGTGTGGTCCAAACGTCGGCAAATTTGGAGGTCGAAAAATGTTCCGACGAACTTCAAATTTTGCATGCCCTAAACTATCTATATTGCGCACTTGTCATAAAAATTGACAGACTTTCGCCGGGAAATGGCAGAGAAATTTCAAAGTTTAGAAAAAACTGGGTTGAGGCTTCATGACTGCTCTCACGCAAACCGTGGCTGTCTGTACACAACCTCTTTGGTACTCCTGAGTTGTGCGCATGCTCAGTCATTCGGACTGTCGTTAACGCACCGCAGTTTGGCTCGGCATTTGGTCAAAGTGTGGTCCAAACGTCGGCAAATTTGGAGGTCGAAAACATGTTCCGCGAACTTCAAAGTTTGCATGCCCTAAACTCTCTATATTGCGCACTTGTCATAAAAAATTGACAGACTTTCGCCGGGAAATGGCAGAGAAATTTCAAAGTTTAGAAAAACATGGGTTGAGGCTCATGACTGCTCTCACGCAAACCGTGGCTGTCTGTACACACCTCTTTGGGGTACTCCTGAGTTGTGCGCATGCTCAGTCATTCGGACTGTCGTTAACGCACCGCAGTTTGGCTCGGCAATTTGGTCAAAGTGTGGTCCAAACGTCGGCAAATTTGGTAGGTCGAAAAATGTTCCGACGAACTTCAAAGTTTGCATGCCTAAACTCTCTATATTGCGCACTTGTCATAAGAAATTGACAGACTTTCGCGGGAAATGGCAGAGAATTTCAAAGTTTAGAAAAAACTGGGTTGAGGCTTCCTGACTGCTCTCAACGCAAACCGTGGCTGTCTGTACACACCTCTTTGGGTACTCCTGAGTTGTGCGCATGCTCAGTCATTCGGACTGTCGTTAACGCACCGCAGTTTGGCTCGGCAATTTGGTCAAAGTGTGGTCCAAACGTCGGCAAATTTGGAGTCGAAAATGTCCGACGAACTTCAATTTTGCATGCCCTAAACTCTCTATATTGCGCACTTGTCATAAAAATTGACAGACTTTTCGCCGGGAAATGGCAGAGAAATTTCAAAGTTTAGAAAAACTGGGTTGAGGCTTCATGACTGCTCTCACGCAAACCGTGGCTGTCTGTACACACCTCTTTGGGTACTCCTGAGTTGTGCGCATGCTCAGTCATTCGGACTGTCGTTAACGCACCGCAGTTTGGCTCGGCAATTTGGTCAAAGTGTGGTCCAAACGTCGGCAAATTTGGAGGTCGAAAAATGTTCCGACGAACTTCAAATTTTGCATGCCCTAAACTATCTATATTGCGCACTTGTCATAAAAAAATTGACAGACTTTCGCCGGGAAATGGCAGAGAAATTTCAAAGTTTAGAAAAAACTGGGTTGAGGCTTCATGACTGCTCTCACGCAAACCGTGGCTGTCTGTACACACCTCTTTGGGGTACTCCTAGTTGTGCGCATGCTCAGTCATTCGGACTGTCGTTAACGCACCGCAGTTTGGCTCGGCAATTTGGTCAAAGTGTGGTCCAAAACGTCGGCAAATTGGAGGTCGAAAAAATGTTCCGACGAACTTCAAAGTTTGCATGCCCTAAAACTCTCTATATTGCGCACTTGTCATAAAAAATTGACAGACTTTCGCCGGGAAATGCAGAGAAATTTCAAAGTTTAGAAAAAAACTGGTTGAGGCTTCATGACTGCTCTCACGCAAACCGTGGCTGTCTGTACACACCTCTTGGGGTACTCCTGAGTTGTGCGCATGCTCAGATCATTCGGACTGTCGTTAACGCACCGCAGTTTGCTCGGCAATTTGGTCAAGTGTGGTCCAAACGTCGGCAAATTTGGAGGTCGAAAATGTTCCGACGAATTCAAAGTTTGCATGCCTAAACTCTCTATATTGCGCACTTGTCATAAGAAATTGACAGACTTTCGCCGGGAAATGGCAGAGAAATTTCAAAGTTAGAAAAAACTGGGTGAGGCTTCCTGACTGCTCTCACGCAAACCGTGGCTGTCTGTACACACCTCTTTGGGGTACTCCTGAGTTGTGCGCATGCTCAGTCATTCGGACTGTCGTTAACGCACCGCAGTTTGGCTCGCAATTTGGTCAAAGTGTGGTCCAAACGTCGGCAAATTTGGAGGTCGAAAAATGTTCCGACGAACTTCAAATTTTGCATGCCCTAAACTCTCTATATTGCGCACTTTGTCATAAAAAATTGACAGACTTTCGCCGGGAAATGGCAGAGAAATTTCAAGTTTAGAAAAAACTGGGTTGAGGCTTCATGACTGCTCTCACGCAAACCGTGGCTGTCTGTACACACCTCTTTGGGGTACTCCTGAGTTGTGCGCATGCTCAGTCATTCGGACTGTCGTTAACCGCACCGCAGTTGGCTCGGCAATTTGGTCAAGTGTGGTCCAAACGTCGGCAAATTTGGAGGTCGAAAAATGTTCCGACGAACTTCAAATTTTGCATGCCCTAAACTATCTATATTGCGCACTTGTCATAAAAAATTGACTAGACTTTCGCCGGGAAATGGCAGAGAAATTTCAAAGTTTAGAAAAAACTGGTTAGGCTTCATGACTGCTCTCACGCAAACCGTGGCTGTCTGTACACACCTCTTTGGGGTACTCCTGAGTTGTGCGCATGCTCAGTCATTCGGACTGTCGTTAACGCACCGCAGTTTGGCTCGGCAATTTGGTCAAAGTGTGGTCCAAACGTCGGCAAATTTGGAGGTCGAAAAATGTTCCGACGAACTTCAAAGTTTGCATGCCCTAAACTCTCTATATTGCGCACTTGTCATAAAAAATTGACAGACTTTCGCCGGGAAATGGCAGAGAAATTTCAAAGTTTAGAAAAAACTGGGTTGAGGCCTTCATGACTGCTCTCACGCAAACCGTGGCTGTCTGTACACACCTCTTTGGGGTACTCCTGAGTTGTGCGCATGCTCAGTCATTCGGACTGTCGTTAACGCACCGCAGTTTGGCTCGGCAATTTGGTCAAAGTGTGGTCCAAACGTCGGCAAATTTGGAGGTCGAAAAATGTTCCGACGACTTCAAAGTTTGCATGCCCTAAACTCTCTATATTGCGCACTTGTCATAAGAAATTGACAGACTTTCGCCGGGAAATGGCAGAGAAATTTCAAAGTTTAGAAAAAACTGGGTTGAGGGCTTCCTGACTGCTCTCACGCAAACCGTGGCTGTCTGTACACACCTCTTTGGGGTACTCCTGAGTTGTGCGCATGCTCAGTCATTCGGACTGTCGTTAACGCACCGCAGTTTGGCTCGGCAATTTGGTCAAAGTGTGGTCCAAACGTCGGCAAATTTGGAGTCGAAAAATGTTCCGACGAACTTCAAATTTTGCATGCCCTAAACTTCTATATTGCGCACTTGTCATAAAAAATGACAGACTTTCGCCGGGAAATGGCAGAGAAATTTCAAAGTTTAGAAAAAACTGGGTTGAGGCTTCATGACTGCTCTCACGCAAACCGTGGCTGTACACACCTCTTTGGGTACTCCTGAGTTGTGGCGCATGCTCAGTCATTCGGACTGTCGTTTACGCACCGCAGTTTGGCTCCAATTTTGGTCAAAGTGTGTCCAAACGTCGGCAAATTTGGAGGTCGAAAATGTTCCGACGAACTCAAATTTTGCATGCCCCTAAACTATCTATATTGCGCACTTGTCCATAAACATTGACTACTTTCGCCGGAAATGGCAGAGAAATTTCAAAGTTTAGAAAAAAACTGGGTGAGCTTCATGACCTGCTCTCAACGCAAACCGATACTGACAGTACACACCACTTTGGTGGTCAACTCCTGAGTGTGCGCAATGCTCGCCGAACCACCAAAAAAGCCCAACCACCTCAGTTGGCACTGCAAAATGACAACAAAACGCCCGACCATGCAGACTCAAAAAATTGAGGTCGAAAAAATGTCGACGAACTTCAAAGTTTGCATGCCCTAAACTCTCTATATTGCGCACTTGTCATAACAAAATTGACAGACTTTCGCCGGGAAATTGGCAGAGAAATTTCAAAGTTAGAAAAAAAACTGGTTGAGGCTTCAGACTGCTCTCTCACGCCAAACCGTGCTGTCTGTACACACCTCTTTGGGGTACTCCTGAGTTGTGCGCATGCTCAGTCATTCGGACTGTCGTTAACGCACCGCAGTTTGGCTCGCAATTTGGTCAAAAGTGTGGTCCAAACGTCGGCAAATTTGGAGGTCGAAAAATGTTCCGACGAACTTCAAAGTTTGCATGCCCTAAACTCGCTATATTGCGCACTTGTCATAAGAAATTGACAGACTTTGCCGGGAAATGGCAGAGAAATTTCAAGTTTAGAAAAAAACTGGTTGAGGCTTCCTGACTGCTCTCACGCAAACCGTGGCTGTCTGTACACACCTCTTTGGGGTACTCCTGAGTTGTGCGCATGCTCAGTCATTCGGACTGTCGTTAACGCACCACGCAGTTGGCTCGGCAATTTGGTCAAAGTGTGGTCCAAACGTCGGCAAATTTGGAGGTCGAAAAATGTTCCGACGAACTTCAAATTTTGCATGCCCTAAACTCTCTATATTGCGCACTTGTCATAAAAAATTGACAGACTTTCGCCGGGAAATGGCAGAGAAATTTCAAAGTTTAGAAAAAACTGGGTTGAGGCTTCATGACTGCTCTCACGCAAACCGTGGCTGTCTGTACACACCTCTTTGGGTACTCCTGAGTTGTGCGCATGCTCAGTCATTCGGACTGTCGTAACGCACCGCAGTTTGGCTCGCAATTTGGTCAAAGTGTGGTCCAAACGTCGGCAAATTTGGAGGTCGAAAAATGTTCCGACGAACTTCAAATTTGGCATGCCCTAAACTATCTATATTGCGCACTTGTCATAAAAAATATTGACAGACTTTCGCCGGGAAATGGCAGAGAAATTTCAAAGTTTAGAAAAAACTGGGTTGAGGCTTCATGACTGCTCTCACGCAAACCGTGGCTGTCTGTACACACCTCTTTGGGGTACTCCTGAGTTGTGCGCATGCTCAGTCATTCGGACTGTCGTTAACGCACCGCAGTTTGGCTCGGCAATTTGGTCAAAGTGTGGTCCAAACGTCGGCAAATTTGGAGGTCGAAAATGTTCCGACGAACTTCAAAGTTTGCATGCCCTAAACTCTCTATATTGCGCACTTGTCATAAAAAATTGACAGACTTTCGCCGGGAAATGGCAGAGAAATTTCAAAGTTTAGAAAAAACTGGGTTGAGGCTTCATGACTGCTCTCACGCAAACCGTGGCTGTCTGTACACACCTCTTTGGGGTACTCCTGAGTTGTGCGCATGCTCAGTCATTCGGACTGTCGTTAACGCACCCGCAGTTTGGCTCGGCAATTGGTCAAGTGTGTCCAAACGTCGGCAAATTTGGAGGTCGAAAAATGTTCCGACGAACTTCAAAGTTTGCATGCCCCTAAACTCTCTATATTGCGCACTTGTCATAAGAAATTGACAGACTTTCGCCGGAAATGGCAGAGAAATTTCAAAGTTTAGAAAAAACTGGGTTGAGGCTTCCTGACTGCTCTCACGCAAACCGTGGCTGTCTGTACACACCTCTTTGGGGTACTCCTGAGTTGTGCGCATGCTCAGTCATTCGGACTGTCGTTAACGCACCGCAGTTGGCTCGGCAATTTGGTCAAAGTGTGGTCCAAACGTCGGCAAATTTGGAGGTCGAAAAATGTTCCGACGACTTCAAATTTTGCATTGCCCTAAACTCTCTATATTGCGCACTTGTCATAAAAAATTGACAGACTTTCGCCGGGAAATGGCAGAGAAATTTCAAAGTTTAGAAAAAACTGGGTGAGGCTTCTGACTGCTCTCACGCAAACCGTGGCTGTCTGTACACACCTCTTTGGGGTACTCCTGAGTTGTGCGCATGCTCAGTCATTCGGACTGTCGTTAACGCACCGCAGTTTGGCTCGGCAATTTGGTCAAAGTGTGGTCCAAACGTCGGCAAATTTGGAGGTCGAAAATGTTCCGACGAACTTCAAATTTTGCATGCCCTAAACTATCTATATTGCGCACTTGTCATAAAAAATTGACAGACTTTCGCCGGGAAATGGCAGAGAAATTTCAAAGTTTAGAAAAAACTGGGTTGAGGCTTCATGACTGCTTCACGCAAACCGTGGCTGTCTGTACACACTCTTTGGGGTACTCCTGAGTTGGCGCATGCTCAGTCATTCGGACTGTCGTTACGCACCGCAGTTTGGCTCGGCAATTTGGTCAAAGTGTGGTCCAAACACGTCGGCAAATTTGGAGGTCGAAAAATGTTCCGACGAACTTCAAAGTTTGCATGCCCTAAACTCTCTATATTGCGCACTTGTCATAAAAAATTGACAGACTTTCGCCGGGAAATGGCAGAGAAATTTCAAAGTTTAGAAAAAACTGGGTGAGGCTTCATGACTGCTCTTACGCAAACCGTGGCTGTCTGTACACACCTCTTTGGGGTACTCCTGAGTTGTGCGCATGCTCAGTCATTCGGACTGTCGTTAACGCACCGCAGTTTGGCTCGGCAATTTGGTCAAAGTGTGGTCCAAACGTCGGCAAATTTGGAGGTCGAAAAATGTTCCGACGAACTTCAAAGTTTGCATGCCCTAAACTCTCTATATTGCGCACTTGTCATAAGAAATTGACAGACTTTCGCCGGGAAATGGCAGAGAAATTTCAAAGTTTAGAAAAAACTGGGTTGAGGCTTCCTGACTGCTCTCACGCAAACCGTGGCTGTCTGTACACACCTCTTTGGGGTACTCCTGAGTTGTGCGCATGCTCAGTCATTCGGACTGTCGTTAACGCACCGCAGTTTGGCTCGGCAATTTGGTCAAAGTGTGGTCCAAACGTCGGCAAATTTGGAGGTCGAAAATGTTCGACGAACTTCAAATTTTGCATAGCCCTAACTCTCTATTGCGCACTTGTCATAAAAATTGACAGACTTTCGCCGGGAAATGGCAGAGAAATTTCAAAGTTTAGAAAAAACTGGGTTGAGGCTTCATGACTGCTCTCACGCAAACCGTGGCTGTCTGTACACACCTCTTTGGGGTACTCCTGAGTTGTGCGCATGCTCAGTCATTCGGACTGTCGTTAACGCACCGCAGTTTGGCTCGGCAATTTGGTCAAAGTGTGGTCCAAACGTCGGCAAATTTGGAGGTCGAAAAATGTTCCGACGAACTTCAAATTTTGCATGCCTAAACTATCTATATTGCGCACTTGTCATAAAAAATTGACAGACTTTCGCCGGGAAATGGCAGAGAAATTTCAAAGTTTAGAAAAAACTGGGTTGAGGCTTCATGACTGCTCTCACGCAAACCGTGGCTGTCTGTACACACCTCTTTGGGTACTCCTGAGTTGTGCGCATGCTCAGTCATTCGACTGTCGTTAACGCACCGCAGTTTGGCTCGGCAATTTGGTCAAAGTGTGGTCCAAACGTCGGCAATTTGGAGGTCGAAAATGTTCCGACGAACTTCAAAGTTTGCATGCCCTAAACTCCTCTATATTGCGCACTTGTCATAAAAATTGACAGACTTTCGCCGGGAATGGCAGAGAAATTTCAAAGTTTAGAAAAAAACTGGGTTGAGGCTTCATGACTGCTCTCACGCAAACCGTGGCTGTCTGTACACACCTCTTTGGGGTACTCCTGAGTTGTGCGCATGCTCAGTCATTCGGACTGTCGTTAACGCACCGCAGTTTGGCTCGGCAATTTGGTCAAAGTGTGGTCCAAACGTCGGCAAATTTGGAGGTCGAAAAATGTTCCGACGAACTTCAAAGTTTGCATGCCTAAACTCTCTATATTGCGCACTTGTCATAAGAATTGACAGACTTTCGCCGGAAATGGCAGAGAAATTTCAAAGTTTAGAAAAAACTGGGTTGAGGCTTCCTGACTGCTCTCACGCAAACCGTGGCTGTCTGTACACACCTCTTTGGGGTACTCCTGAGTTGTGCGCATGCTCAGTCATTCGGACTGTCGTTAACGCACCGCAGTTTGGCTCGGCAATTTGGTCAAAGTGTGGTCCAAACGTCGGCAAATTTGGGAGGTCGAAAAATGTTCCGACGAACTTCAAATTTTGCATGCCCTAAACTCTCTATATTGCGCACTTGTCATAAAAAATTGACAGACTTTCGCCGGGAAATGGCAGAGAAATTTCAAAGTTAGAAAAAACTGGGTTGAGGCTTCATGACTGCTCTCACGCAAACCGTGGCTGTCTGTACACACCTCTTTGGGGTACTCCTGAGTTGTGCGCATGCTCAGTCATTCGGACTGTCGTTAACGCACCGCAGTTTGGCTCGGCAATTTGGTCAAAGTGTGGTCCAAACGTCGGCAAATTTGGAGGTCGAAAAATGTTCCGACGAACTTCAAATTTGCATGCCCTAAACTATCTATATTGCGCACTTGTCATAAAAAATTGACAGACTTTCGCCGGGAAATGGCAGAGAAATTTCAAAGTTAGAAAAACTGGGTTGAGGCTTCATGACTGCTCTCACGCAAACCGTGGCTGTCTGTACACACCTCTTTGGGGTACTCCTGAGTTGTGCGCATGCTCAGTCATTCGGACTGTCGTTAACGCACCGCAGTTTGGCTCGGCAATTTGGTCAAAGTGTGGTCCAAACGTTCGGCAAATTTGGAGGTCGAAAAATGTTCCGACGAACTTCAAAGTTTGCATGCCCTAAACTCTCTATATTGCGCACTTGTCATAAAAAATTGACAGACTTTCGCCGGGAAATGGCAGAGAAATTTCAAAGTTAGAAAAAAACTGGGTTGAGGCTTCATGACTGCTCTCACGCAAACCGTGGCTGTCTGTACACACCTCTTTGGGGTACTCCTGAGTTGTGCGCATGCTCAGTCATTCGGACTGTCGTTAACGCACCGCAGTTTGGCTCGGCAATTTGGTCAAAGTGTGGTCCAAACGTCGGCAAATTTGGAGGTCGAAAAATGTTCCGACGAACTTCAAAGTTTGCATGCCCTAAACTCTCTATATTGCGCACTTGTCATAAAAAATTGACAGACTTTCGCCGGGAAATGGCAGAGAAATTTCAAAGTTTAGAAAAAACTGGGTTGAGGCTTCATGACTGCTCTCACGCAAACCGTGGCTGTCTGTACACACCTCTTTGGGGTACTCCTGAGTTGTGCGCATGCTCAGTCATTCGGACTGTCGTTAACGCACCGCAGTTTGGCTCGGCAATTTGGTCAAAGTGTGGTCCAAACGTCGGCAAATTTGGAGGTCGAAAAATGTTCCGACGAACTTCAAAGTTTGCATGCCCTAAACTCTCTATATTGCGCACTTGTCATAAGAAATTGACAGACTTTCGCCGGGAAATGGCAGAGAAATTTCAAAGTTTAGAAAAAACTGGGTTGAGGCTTCCTGACTGCTCTCACGCAAACCGTGGCTGTCTGTACACACCTCTTTGGGGTACTCCTGAGTTGTGCGCATGCTCAGTCATTCGGACTGTCGTTAACGCACCGCAGTTTGGCTCGGCAATTTGGTCAAAAGTGTGGTCCAAACGTCGGCAAATTTGGAGGTCGAAAAATGTTCCGACGAACTTCAAATTTTGCATGCCCTAAACTCTCTATATTGCGCACTTGTCATAAAAAATTGACAGACTTTCGCCGGGAAATGGCAGAGAAATTTCAAAGTTTAGAAAAAACTGGGTTGAGGCTTCCTGACTGCTCTCACGCAAACCGTGGCTGTCTGTACACACCTCTTTGGGGTACTCCTGAGTTGTGCGCATGCTCAGTCATTCGGACTGTCGTTAACGCACCGCAGTTTGGCTCGGCAATTTGGTCAAAGTGTGGTCCAAACGTCGGCAAATTTGGAGGTCGAAAAATGTTCCGACGAACTTCAAATTTTGCATGCCCTAAACTCTCTATATTGCGCACTTGTCATAAAAAATTGACAGACTTTCGCCGGGAAATGGCAGAGAAATTTCAAAGTTTAGAAAAAACTGGGTTGAGGCTTCATGACTGCTCTCACGCAAACGTGGCTGTCTGTACACACCTCTTTGGGGTACTCCTGAGTTGTGCGCATGCTCAGTCATTCGGACTGTCGTTAACGCACCGCAGTTTGTGCTCGGCAATTTGGTCAAAGTGTGGTCCAAACGTCGGCAAATTTGGAGGTCGAAAAATGTTCCGACGAACTTCAAATTTTGCATGCCCTAAACTATCTATATTGCGCACTTGTCATAAAAAATTGACAGACTTTCGCCGGGAAATGGCAGAGAAATTTCAAAGTTTAGAAAAAACTGGGTTGAGGCTTCATGACTGCTCTCACGCAAACCGTGGCTGTCTGTACACACCTCTTTGGGGTACTCCTGAGTTGTGCGCATGCTCAGTCATTCGGACTGTCGTTAACGCACCGCAGTTTGGCTCGGCAATTTGGTCAAAGTGTGGTCCAAACGTCGGCAAATTTGGAGGTCGAAAAATGTTCCGACGAACTTCAAAGTTTGCATGCCCTAAACTCTCTATATTGCGCACTTGTCATAAAAAATTGACAGACTTTCGCCGGGAAATGGCAGAGAAATTTCAAAGTTAGAAAAAACTGGGTTGGTTGAGGCTTCATGACTGCTCTCACGCAAACCGTGGCTGTCTGTACACACCTCTTTGGGGTACTCCTGAGTTGTGCGCATGCTCAGTCATTCGGACTGTCGTTAACGCACCGCAGTTTGGCTCGGCAATTTGGTCAAAGTGTGGTCCAAACGTCGGCAAATTTGGAGGTCGAAAAATGTTCCGACGAACTTCAAAGTTTGCATGCCCTAAACTCTCTATATTGCGCACTTGTCATAAGAAATTGACAGACTTTCGCCGGGAAATGGCAGAGAAATTTCAAAGTTTAGAAAAAACTGGGTTGAGGCTTCCTGACTGCTCTCACGCAAACCGTGGCTGTCTGTACACACCTCTTTGGGGTACTCCTGAGTTGTGCGCATGCTCAGTCATTCGGACTGTCGTTAACGCACCGCAGTTTGGCTCGGCAATTTGGTCAAAGTGTGGTCCAAACGTCGGCAAATTTGGAGGTCGAAAAATGTTCCGACGAACTTCACATTTTGCATGCCCTAAACTCTCTATATTGCGCACTTGTCATAAAAAATTGACAGACTTTCGCCGGGAAATGGCAGAGAAATTTCAAAGTTTAGAAAAAACTGGGTTGAGGCTTCCTGACTGCTCTCACGCAAACCGTGGCTGTCTGTACACACCTCTTTGGGGTACTCCTGAGTTGTGCGCATGCTCAGTCATTCGGACTGTCGTTAACGCACCGCAGTTTGGCTCGGCAAGTTGGTCAAAGTGTGGTCCAAACGTCGGCAAATTTGGAGGTCGAAAAATGTTCCGACGAACTTCAAATTTTGCATGCCATAAACTCTCTATATTGCGCACTTGTCATAAAAAATTGACAGACTTTCGCCGGGAAATGGCAGAGAAATTTCAAAGTTTAGAAAAGACTGGGTTGAGGCTTCCTGACTGCTCTCACGCAAACCGTGGCTGTCTGTACACACCTCTTTGGGGTACTCCTGAGTTGTGCGCATGCTCAGTCATTCGGACTGTCGTTAACGCACCGCAGTTTGGCTCGGCAATTTGGTCAAAGTGTGGTCCAAACGTCGGCAAATTTGGAGGTCGAAAAATGTTCCGACGAACTTCAAATTTTGCATGCCCTAAACTCTCTATATTGCGCACTTGTCATACAAAATTGACAGACTTTCGCCGGGAAATGGCAGAGAAATTTCAAAGTTTAGAAAAAACTGGGTTGAGGCTTCCTGACTGCTCTCACGCAAACCGTGGCTGTCTGTACACACCTCTTTGGGGTACTCCTGAGTTGTGCGCATGCTCAGTCATTCGGACTGTCGTTAACGCACCGCAGTTTGGCTCGGCAATTTGGTCAAAGTGTGGTCCAAACGTCGGCATATTTGGAGGTCGAAAAATGTTCCGACGAACTTCAAATTTTGCATGCCCTAAACTCTCTATATTGCGCACTTGTCATAAAAAATTGACAGACTTTCGCTGGGAAATGGCAGAGAAATTTCAAAGTTTAGAAAAAACTGGGTTGAGGCTTCCTGACTGCTCTCACGCAAACCGTGGCTGTCTGTACACACCTCTTTGGGGTACTCCTGAGTTGTGCGCATGCTCAGTCATTCGGACTGTCGTTAACGCACCGCAGTTTGGCTCGGCAATTTGGTCAAAGTGTGGTCCAAACGTCGGCAAATTTGGAGGTCGAAAAATGTTCCGACGAACTTCACATTTTGCATGCCCTAAACTCTCTATATTGCGCACTTGTCATAAAAAAATTGACAGACTTTCGCCGGGAAATGGCAGAGAAATTTCAAAGTTTAGAAAAAACTGGGTTGAGGCTTCCTGACTGCTCTCACGCAAACCGTGGCTGTCTGTACACACCTCTTTGGGGTACTCCTGAGTTGTGCGCATGCTCAGTCATTCGGACTGTCGTTAACGTACCGCAGTTTGGCTCGGCAAGTTGGTCAAAGTGTGGTCCAAACGTCGGCAAATTTGGAGGTCGAAAAATGTTCCGACGAACTTCAAATTTTGCATGCCCTAAACTCTCTATATTGCGCACTTGTCATAAAAAATTGACAGACTTTCGCCGGGAAATGGCAGAGAAATTTCAAAGTTTAGAAAAAACTGGGTTGAGGCTTCCTGACTGCTCTCACGCAAACCGTGGCTGTCTGTACACACCTCTTTGGGGTACTCCTGAGTTGTGCGCATGCTCAGTCATTCGGACTATCGTTAACGCACCGCAGTTTGGCTCGGCAATTTGGTCAAAGTGTGGTCCAAACGTCGGCAAATTTGGAGGTCGAAAAATGTTCCGACGAACTTCAAATTTTGCATGCCCTAAACTCTCTATATTGCGCACTTGTCATAAAAAATTGACAGACTTTCGCCGGGAAATGGCAGAGAAATTTCAAAGTTTAGAAACAACTGGGTTGAGGCTTCCTGACTGCTCTCACGCAAACCGTGGCTGTCTGTACACACCTCTTTGGGGTACTCCTGAGTTGTGCGCATGCTCAGTCATTCGGACTGTCGTTAACGCACCGCAGTTTGGCTCGGCAATTTGGTCAAAGTGTGGTCCAAACGTCGGCAAATTTGGAGGTCGAAAAATGTTCCGACGAACTTCAAAGTTTGCATGCCCTAAACTGTCTATATTGCGCACTTGTCATAAAAAATTGACAGACTTTCGCCGGGAAATGGCAGAGAAATTTCAAAGTTTAGAAAAAACTGGGTTGAGGCTTCCTGACTGCTCTCACGCAAACCGTGGCTGTCTGTACACACCTCTTTGGGGTATTCCTGAGTTGTGCGCATGCTCAGTCATTCGGACTGTCGTTAACGCACCGCAGTTTGGCTCGGCAATTTGGTCAAAGTGTGGTCCAAACGTCGGCAAATTTGGAGGTCGAAAAATGTTCCGACGAACTTCAAATTTTGCATGCCCTAAACTCTCTATATTGCGCACTTGTCATAAAAAATTGACAGACTTTCGCCGGGAAATGGCAGGGAAATTTCAAAGTTTAGAAAAAACTGGGTTGAGGCTTCCTGACTGCTCTCACGCAAACCGTGGCTGTCTGTACACACCTCTTTGGGGTACTCCTGAGTTGTGCGCATGGTCAGTCATTCGGACTGTCGTTAACGCACCGCAGTTTGGCTCGGCAATTTGGTCAAAGTGTGGTCCAAACGTCGGCAAATTTGGAGGTCGAAAAATGTTCCGACGAACTTCAAATTTTGCATGCCCTAAACTCTCTATATTGCGCACTTGTCATAAAAAATTGACAGACTTTCGCCGGGAAATGGCAGAGAAATTTCAAAGTTTAGAAAAAACTGGGTTGAGGCTTCCTGACTGCTCTCACGCAAACCGTGGCTGTCTGTACACACCTCTTTGGGGTACTCCTGAGTTGTGCGCATGCTCAGTCATTCGGACTGTCGTTAACGCACCGCAATTTGGCTCGGCAATTTGGTCAAAGTGTGGTCCAAACGTCGGCAAATTTGGAGGTCGAAAAATGTTCCGACGAACTTCAAAGTTTGCATGCCCTAAACTCTCTATATTGCGCACTTGTCATAAAAAATTGACAGACTTTCGCCGGGAAATGGCAGAGAAATTTCAAAGTTTAGAAAAAACTGGGTTGAGGCTTCCTGACTGCTCTCACGCAAACCGTGGCTGTCTGTACACACCTCTTTGGGGTACTCCTGAGTTGTGCGCATGGTCAGTCATTCGGACTGTCGTTAACGCACCGCAGTTTGGCTCGGCAATTTGGTCAAAGTGTGGTCCAAACGTCGGCAAATTTGGAGGTCGAAAAATGTTCCGACGAACTTCAAATTTTGCATGCCCTAAACTCTCTATATTGCGCACTTGTCATAAAAAATTGACAGACTTTCGCCAGGAAATGGCAGAGAAATTTCAAAGTTTAGAAAAAACTGGGTTGAGGCTTCCTGACTGCTCTCACGCAAACCGTGGCTGTCTGTACACACCTCTTTGGGGTACTCCTGAGTTGTGCGCATGCTCAGTCATTCGGACTGTCGTTAACGCACCGCAGTTTGGCTCGGCAATTTGGTCAAAGTGTGGTCCAAACGTCGGCAAATTTGGAGGTCGAAAAATGTTCCGACGAACTTCAAATTTTGCATGCCCTAAACTCTCTATATTGCGCACTTGTCATACAAAATTGACAGACTTTCGCCGGGAAATGGCAGAGAAATTTCAAAGTTTAGAAAAAAACTGGGTTGAGGCTTCCTGACTGCTCTCACGCAAACCGTGGCTGTCTGTACACACCTCTTTGGGGTACTCCTGAGTTGTGCGCATGCTCAGTCATTCGGACTGTCGTTAACGCACCGCAGTTTGGCTCGGCAATTTGGTCAAAGTGTGGTCCAAACGTCGGCAAATTTGGAGGTCGAAAAATGTTCCGACGAACTTAAAATTTTGCATGCCCTAAACTCTCTATATTGCGCACTTGTCATAAAAAATTGACAGACTTTCGCCAGGAAATGGCAGAGAAATTTCAAAGTTTAGAAAAAACTGGGTTGAGGCTTCCTGACTGCTCTCACGCAAACCGTGGCTGTCTGTACACACCTCTTTGGGGTACTCCTGAGTTGTGCGCATGCTCAGTCATTCGGACTGTCGTTAACGCACCGCAGTTTGGCTCGGCAATTTGGTCAAAGTGTGGTCCAAACGTCGGCAAATTTGGAGGTCGAAAAATGTTCCGACGAACTTCAAATTTTGCATGCCCTAAACTCTCTATATTGCGCACTTGTCATAAAAAATTGACAGACTTTCGCCGGGAAATGGCAGAGAAATTTCAAAGTTTAGAAAAAACTGGGTTGAGGCTTCCTGACTGCTCTCACGCAAACCGTGGCTGTCTGTACACACCTCTTTGGGGTACTCCTGAGTTGTGCGCATGCTCAGTCATTCGGACTGTCGTTAACGCAACGCAGTTTGGCTCGGCAATTTGGTCAAAGTGTGGTCCAAACGTCGGCAAATTTGGAGGTCGAAAAATGTTCCGACGAACTTCAAATTTTGCATGCCCTAAACTCTCTATATTGCGCACTTGTCATAAAAAATTGACAGACTTTCGCCAGGAAATGGCAGAGAAATTTCAAAGTTTAGAAAAAACTGGGTTGAGGCTTCCTGACTGCTCTCACGCAAACCGTGGCTGTCTGTACACACCTCTTTGGGGTACTCCTGAGTTGTGCGCATGCTCAGTCATTCGGACTGTCGTTAACGCACCGCAGTTTGGCTCGGCAATTTGGTCAAAGTGTGGTCCAAACGTCGGCAAATTTGGAGGTCGAAAAATGTTCCGACGAACTTCAAATTTTGCATGCCCTAAACTCTCTATATTGCGCACTTGTCATAAAAAATTGACAGACTTTCGCCGGGAAATGGCAGAGAAATTTCAAAGTTTAGAAAAAACTGGGTTGAGGCTTCCTGACTGCTCTCACGCAAACCGTGGCTGTCTGTACACACCTCTTTGGGGTACTCCTGAGTTGTGCGCATGCTCAGTCATTCGGACTGTCGTTAACGCAACGCAGTTTGGCTCGGCAATTTGGTCAAAGTGTGGTCCAAACGTCGGCAAATTTGGAGGTCGAAAAATGTTCCGACGAACTTAAAATTTTGCATGCCCTAAACTCTCTATATTGCGCACTTGTCATAAAAAATTGACAGACTTTCGCCAGGAAATGGCAGAGAAATTTCAAAGTTTAGAAAAAACTGGGTTGAGGCTTCCTGACTGCTCTCACGCAAACCGTGGCTGTCTGTACACACCTCTTTGGGGTACTCCTGAGTTGTGCGCATGCTCAGTCATTCGGACTGTCGTTAACGCACCGCAGTTTGGCTCGGCAATTTGGTCAAAGTGTGGTCCAAACGTCGGTAAATTTGGAGGTCGAAAAATGTTCCGACGAACTTCAAATTTTGCATGCCCTAAACTCTCTATATTGCGCACTTGTCATAAAAAATTGACAGACTTTCGCCGGGAAATGGCAGAGAAATTTCAAAGTTTAGAAAAAACTGGGTTGAGGCTTCCTGACTGCTCTCACGCAAACCGTGGCTGTCTGTACACACCTCTTTGGGGTACTCCTGAGTTGTGCGCATGCTCAGTCATTCGGACTGTCGTTAACGCAACGCAGTTTGGCTCGGCAATTTGGTCAAAGTGTGGTCCAAACGTCGGCAAATTTGGAGGTCGAAAAATGTTCCGACGAACTTCAAATTTTGCATGCCCTAAACTCTCTATATTGCGCACTTGTCATACAAAATTGACAGACTTTCGCCGGGAAATGGCAGAGAAATTTCAAAGTTTAGAAAAAAACTGGGTTGAGGCTTCCTGACTGCTCTCACGCAAACCGTGGCTGTCTGTACACACCTCTTTGGGGTACTCCTGAGTTGTGCGCATGCTCAGTCATTCGGACTGTCGTTAACGCACCGCAGTTTGGCTCGGCAATTTGGTCAAAGTGTGGTCCAAACGTCGGCAAATTTGGAGGTCGAAAAATGTTCCGACGAACTTAAAATTTTGCATGCCCTAAACTCTCTATATTGCGCACTTGTCATAAAAAATTGACAGACTTTCGCCAGGAAATGGCAGAGAAATTTCAAAGTTTAGAAAAAACTGGGTTGAGGCTTCCTGACTGCTCTCACGCAAACCGTGGCTGTCTGTACACACCTCTTTGGGGTACTCCTGAGTTGTGCGCATGCTCAGTCATTCGGACTGTCGTTAACGCACCGCAGTTTGGCTCGGCAATTTGGTCAAAGTGTGGTCCAAACGTCGGCAAATTTGGAGGTCGAAAAATGTTCCGACGAACTTCAAATTTTGCATGCCCTCAACTCTCTATATTGCGCACTTGTCATAAAAAATTGACAGACTTTCGCCGGGAAATGGCAGAGAAATTTCAAAGTTTAGAAAAAACTGGGTTGAGGCTTCCTGACTGCTCTCACGCAAACCGTGGCTGTCTGTACACACCTCTTTGGGGTACTCCTGAGTTGTGCGCATGCTCAGTCATTCGGACTGTCGTTAACGCAACGCAGTTTGGCTCGGCAATTTGGTCAAAGTGTGGTCCAAACGTCGGCAAATTTGGAGGTCGAAAAATGTTCCGACGAACTTCAAATTTTGCATGCCCTAAACTCTCTATATTGCGCACTTGTCATAAAAAATTTACAGACTTTCGCCGGGAAATGGCAGAGAAATTTCAAAGTTTAGAAAAAACTGGGTTGAGGCTTCCTGACTGCTCTCACGCAAACCGTGGCTGTCTGTACACACCTCTTTGGGGTACTCCTGAGTTGTGCGCATGCTCAGTCATTCGGACTGTCGTTAACGCACCGCAGTTTGGCTCGGCAATTTGGTCAAAGTGTGGTCCAAACGTCGGCAAATTTGGAGGTCGAAAAATGTTCCGACGAACTTCAAATTTTGCATGCCCTAAACTCTCTATATTGCGCACTTGTCATAAAAAATTGACAGACTTTCGCCGGGAAATGGCAGAGAAATTTCAAAGTTTAGAAACAACTGAGTTGAGGCTTCCTGACTGCTCTCACGCAAACCGTGGCTGTCTGTACACACCTCTTTGGGGTACTCCTGAGTTGTGCGCATGCTCAGTCATTCGGACTGTCGTTAACGCACCGCAGTTTGGCTCGGCAATTTGGTCAAAGTGTGGTCCAAACGTCGGCAAATTTGGAGGTCGAAAAATGTTCCGACGAACTTCAAAGTTTGCATGCCCTAAACTGTCTATATTGCGCACTTGTCATAAAAAATTGACAGACTTTCGCCGGGAAATGGCAGAGAAATTTCAAAGTTTAGAAAAAACTGGGTTGAGGCTTCCTGACTGCTCTCACGCAAACCGTGGCTGTCTGTACACACCTCTTTGGGGTATTCCTGAGTTGTGCGCATGCTCAGTCATTCGGACTGTCGTTAACGCACCGCAGTTTGGCTCGGCAATTTGGTCAAAGTGTGGTCCAAACGTCGGCAAATTTGGAGGTCGAAAAATGTTCCGACGAACTTCAAATTTTGCATGCCCTAAACTCTCTATATTGCGCACTTGTCATAAAAAATTGACAGACTTTCGCCGGGAAATGGCAGAGAAATTTCAAAGTTTAGAAAAAACTGGGTTGAGGCTTCCTGACTGCTCTCACGCAAACCGTGGCTGTCTGTACACACCTCTTTGGGGTACTCCTGAGTTGTGCGCATGCTCAGTCATTCGGACTGTCGTTAACGCACCGCAGTTTGGCTCGGCAATTTGGTCAAAGTGTGGTCCAAACGTCGGCAAATTTGGAGGTCGAAAAATGTTCCGACGAACTTCAAATTTTGCATGCCCTAAACTCTCTATATTGCGCACTTGTCATAAAAAATTGACAGACTTTCGCCGGGAAATGGCAGAGAAATTTCAAAGTTTAGAAAAAACTGGGTTGAGGCTTCCTGACTGCTCTCACGCAAACCGTGGCTGTCTGTACACACCTCTTTGGGGTACTCCTGAGTTGTGCGCATGCTCAGTCATTCGGACTGTCGTTAACGCACCGCAGTTTGGCTCGGCAATTTGGTCAAAGTGTGGTCCAAACGTCGGCAAATTTGGAGGTCGAAAAATGTTCCGACGAACTTCAAAGTTTGCATGCCCTAAACTCTCTATATTGCGCACTTGTCATAAAAAATTGACAGACTTTCGCCGGGAAATGGCAGAGAAATTTCAAAGTTTAGAAAAAACTGGGTTGAGGCTTCCTGACTGCTCTCACGCAAACCGTGGCTGTCTGTACACACCTCTTTGGGGTATTCCTGAGTTGTGCGCATGCCCAGTCATTCGGACTGTCGTTAACGCACCGCAGTTTGGCTCGGCAATTTGGTCAAAGTGTGGTCCAAACGTCGGCAAATTTGGAGGTCGAAAAATGTTCCGACGAACTTCAAATTTTGCATGCCCTAAACTCTCTATATTGCGCACTTGTCATAAAAAATTGACAGACTTTCGCCGGGAAATGGCAGAGAAATTTCAAAGTTTAGAAAAAACTGGGTTGAGGCTTCCTGACTGCTCTCACGCAAACCGTGGCTGTCTGTACACACCTCTTTGGGGTACTCCTGAGTTGTGCGCATGCTCAGTCATTCGGACTGTCGTTAACGCACCGCAGTTTGGCTCGGCAATTTGGTCAAAGTGTGGTCCAAACGTCGGCAAATTTGGAGGTCGAAAAATGTTCCGACGAACTTCAAATTTTGCATGCCCTAAACTCTCTATATTGCGCACTTGTCATAAAAAATTGACAGACTTTCGCCGGGAAATGGCAGAGAAATTTCAAAGTTTAGAAAAAACTGGGTTGAGGCTTCCTGACTGCTCTCACGCAAACCGTGGCTGTCTGTACACACCTCTTTGGGGTACTCCTGAGTTGTGCGCATGCTCAGTCATTCGGACTGTCGTTAACGCACCGCAGTTTGGCTCGGCAATTTGGTCAAAGTGTGGTCCAAACGTCGGCAAATTTGGAGGTCGAAAAATGTTCCGACGAACTTCAAATTTTGCATGCCCTAAACTCTCTATATTGCGCACTTGTCATAAAAAATTGACAGACTTTCGCCGGGAAATGGCAGAGAAATTTCAAAGTTTAGAAAAAACTGGGTTGAGGCTTCCTGACTGCTCTCACGCAAACCGTGGCTGTCTGTACACACCTCTTTGGGGTACTCCTGAGTTGTGCGCATGCTCAGTCATTCGGACTGTCGTTAACGCACCGCAGTGTGGCTCGGCAATTTGGTCAAAGTGTGGTCCAAACGTCGGCAAATTTGGAGGTCGAAAAATGTTCCGACGAACTTCAAATTTTGCATGCCCTAAACTCTCTATATTGCGCACTTGTCATAAAAAATTGACAGACTTTCGCCGGGAAATGGCAGAGAAATTTCAAAGTTTAGAAAAAACTGGGTTGAGGCTTCCTGACTGCTCTCACGCAAACCGTGGCTGTCTGTACACACCTCTTTGGGGTACTCCTGAGTTGTGCGCATGCTCAGTCATTCGGACTGTCGTTAACGCACCGCAGTTTGGCTCGGCAATTTGGTCAAAGTGTGGTCCAAACGTCGGCAAATTTGGAGGTCGAAAAATGTTCCGACGAACTTCAAATTGTGCATGCCTTAAACTCTCTATATTGCGCACTTGTCATAAAAAATTGACAGACTTTCGCCGGGAAATGGCAGAGAAATTTCAAAGTTTAGAAAAAACTGGGTTGAGGCTTCCTGACTGCTCTCACGCAAACCGTGGCTGTCTGTACACACCTTTTTGGGGTACTCCTGAGTTGTGCGCATGCTCAGTCATTCGGACTGTCGTTAACGCACCGCAGTTTGGCTCGGCAATTTGGTCAAAGTGTGGTCCAAACGTCGGCAAATTTGGAGGTCGAAAAATGTTCCGACGAACTTCAAATTTTGCATGCCCTGAACTCTCTATATTGCGCACTTGTCATAAAAAATTGACAGACTTTCGCCGGGAAATGGCAGAGGAATTTCAAAGTTTAGAAAAAACTGGGTTGAGGCTTCCTGACTGCTCTCACGCAAACCGTGGCTGTCTGTACACACCTCTTTGGGGTACTCCTGAGTTGTGCGCATGCTTAGTCATTCGGACTGTCGTTAACGCACCGCAGTTTGGCTCGGCAATTTGGTCAAAGTGTGGTCCAAACGTCGGCAAATTTGGAGGTCGAAAAATGTTCCGACGAACTTCAAATTTTGCATGCCCTAAACTCTCTATATTGCGCACTTGTCATAAAAAATTGACAGACTTTCGCCGGGAAATGGCAGAGAAATTTCAAAGTTTAGAAAAAACTGGGTTGATGCTTCCTGACTGCTCTCACGCAAACCGTGGCTGTCTGTACACACCTCTTTGGGGTACTCCTGAGTTGTGCGCATGCTCAGTCATTCGGACTGTCGTTAACGCACCGCAGTTTGGCTTGGCAATTTGGTCAAAGTGTGGTCCAAACGTCGGCAAATTTGGAGGTCGAAAAATGTTCCGACGAACATCAAATTTTGCATGCCCTAAACTCTCTAGATTGCGCACTTGTCATACAAAATTGACAGACTTTCGCCGGGAAATGGCAGAGAAATTTCAAAGTTTAGAAAAAACTGGGTTGAGGCTTCCTGACTGCTCTCACGCAAACCGTGGCTGTCTGTACACACCTCTTTGGGGTACTCCTGAGTTGTGCGCATGCTCAGTCATTCGGGCTGTCGTTAACGCACCGCAGTTTGGCTCGGCACCTTGGTCAAAGTGTGGTCCAAACGTCGGCAAATTTGGAGGTCGAAAAATGTTCCGACGAACTTCAAATTTTGCATGCCCTAAACTCTCTATATTGCGCACTTGTCATAAAAAATTGACAGACTTTCGCCGGGAAATGGCAGAGAAATTTCAAAGTTAAGAAAAAACTGGGTTGAGGCTTCCTGACTGCTCTCACGCAAACCGTGGCTGTCTGTACACACCTCTTTGGGGTACTCCTGAGTTGTGCGCATGCTCAGTCATTCGGACTGTCGTTAACGCACCGCAGTTTGGCTCGGCAATTTGGTCAAAGTGTGGTCCAAACGTCGGCAAATTTGGAGGTCGAAAAATGTTCCGACGAACTTCAAATTTTGCATGCCCTAAACTCTCTATATTGCGCACTTGTCATAAAAAATTGACAGACTTTCGCCGGGAAATGGCAGAGAAATTTCAAAGTTTAGAAAAAACTGGGTTGAGGCTTCCTGACTGCTCTCACGCAAACCGTGGCTGTCTGTACACACCTCTTTGGGGTACTCCTGAGTTGTGCGCATGCTCAGTCATTCGGACTGTCGTTAACGCACCGCAGTTTGGCTCGGCAATTTGGTCAAAGTGTGGTCCAAACGTCGGCAAATTTGGAGGTCGAAAAATGTTCCGACGAACTTCAAATTTTGCATGCCCTAAACTCTCTATATTGCGCACTTGTCATAAAAAATTGACAGACTTTCGCCGGGAAATGGCAGAGAAATTTCAAAGTTTAGAAAAAACTGGGTTGATGCTTCCTGACTGCTCTCACGCAAACCGTGGCTGTCTGTACACACCTCTTTGGGGTACTCCTGAGTTGTGCGCATGCTCAGTCATTCGGACTGTCGTTAACGCACCGCAGTTTGGCTCGGCAATTTGGTCAAAGTGTGGTCCAAACGTCGGCAAATTTGGAGGTCGAAAAATGTTCCGACGAACATCAAATTTTGCATGCCCTAAACTCTCTAGATTGCGCACTTGTCATAAAAAATTGACAGACTTTCGCCGGGAAATGGCAGAGAAATTTCAAAGTTTAGAGAAAACTGGGTTGAGGCTTCCTGACTGCTCTCACGCAAACCGTGGCTGTCTGTACACACCTCTTTGGGGTACTCCTGAGTTGTGCGCATGCTCAGTCATTCGGGCTGTCGTTAACGCACCGCAGTTTGGCTCGGCACCTTGGTCAAAGTGTGGTCCAAACGTCGGCAAATTTGGAGGTCGAAAAATGTTCCGACGAACTTCAAATTTTGCATGCCCTAAACTCTCTATATTGCGCACTTGTCATAAAAAATTGACAGACTTTCGCCGGGAAATGGCAGAGAAATTTCAAAGTTAAGAAAAAACTGGGTTGAGGCTTCCTGACTGCTCTCACGCAAACCGTGGCTGTCTGTACACACCTCTTTGGGGTACTCCTGAGTTGTGCGCATGCTCAGTCATTCGGACTGTCGTTAACGCACCGCAGTTTGGCTCGGCAATTTGGTCAAAGTGTGGTCCAAACGTCGGCAAATTTGGAGGTCGAAAAATGTTCCGACGAACTTCAAATTTTGCATGCCCTAAACTCTCTATATTGCGCACTTGTCATAAAAAATTGACAGACTTTCGCCGGGAAATGGCAGAGAAATTTCAAAGTTTAGAAAAAACTGGGTTGAGGCTTCCTGACTGCTCTCACGCAAACCGTGGCTGTCTGTACACACCTCTTTGGGGTACTCCTGAGTTGTGCGCATGCTCAGTCATTCGGACTGTCGTTAACGCACCGCAGTTTGGCTCGGCAATTTGGTCAAAGTGTGGTCCAAACGTCGGCAAATTTGGAGGTCGAAAAATGTTCCGACGAACATCAAATTTTGCATGCCCTAAACTCTCTAGATTGCGCACTTGTCATAAAAAATTGACAGACTTTCGCCGGGAAATGGCAGAGAAATTTCAAAGTTTAGAAAAAACTGGGTTGAGGCTTCCTGACTGCTCTCACGCAAACCGTGGCTGTCTGTACACACCTCTTTGGGGTACTCATGAGTTGTGCGCATGCTCAGTCATTCGGGCTGTCGTTAACGCACCGCAGTTTGGCTCGGCAATTTGGTCAAAGTGTGGTCCAAACGTCGGCAAATTTGGAGGTCGAAAAATGTTCCGACGAACTTCAAATTTTGCATGCCCTAAACTCTCTATATTGCGCACTTGTCATAAAAAATTGACAGACTTTCGCCGGGAAATGGCAGAGAAATTTCAAAGTTTAGAAAAAACTGGGTTGAGGCTTCCTGACTGCTCTCACGCAAACCGTGGCTGTCTGTACACACCTCTTTGGGGTACTCCTGAGTTGTGCGCATGCTCAGTCATTCGGACTGTCGTTAACGCACCGCAGTTTGGCTCGGCAATTTAGTCAAAGTGTGGTCCAAACGTCGGCAAATTTGGAGGTCGAAAAATGTTCCGACGAACTTCAAATTTTGCATGCCCTAAACTCTCTATATTGCGCACTTGTCATAAAAAATTGACAGACTTTCGCCGGGAAATGGCAGAGAAATTTCAAAGTTTAGAAAAAACTGGGTTGAGGCTTCCTGACTGCTCTCACGCAAACCGTGGCTGTCTGTACACACCTCTTTGGGGTACTCCTGAGTTGTGCG
Source organism: Henricia sp. BOLD:AAB3569 (assembly GCA_037783545.1). NCBI lineage: Eukaryota > Metazoa > Echinodermata > Asteroidea > Spinulosida > Echinasteridae > Henricia > Henricia sp. BOLD:AAB3569. Next base: position 41,180 of record JBBELK010001103.1, on the reverse strand, counting down.
CATGCTCAGTCATTCGGACTGTCGTTAACGCACCGCAGTTTGGCTCGGCAATTTGGTCAAAGTGTGGTCCAAACGTCGGCAAATTTGGAGGTCGAAAAATGTTCCGACGAACTTCAAATTTTGCATGCCCTAAACTCTCTATATTGCGCACTTGTCATAAAAAATTGACAGACTTTCGCCGGGAAATGGCAGAGAAATGTCAAAGTTTAGAAAAAACTTGGTTGAGGCTTCCTGACTGCTCTCACGCAAACCGTGGCTGTCTGTACACACCTCTTTGGGGTACTCCTGAGTTGTGCGCATGCTCAGTCATTCGGACTGTCGTTAACGCACCGCAGTTTGGCTCGGCAATTTGGTCAAAGTGTGGTCCAAACGTCGGCAAATTTGGAGGTCGAAAAATGTTCCGACGAACTTCAAATTTTGCATGCCCTAAACTCTCTATATTGCGCACTTGTCATAAAAAATTGACAGACTTTCGCCCGGAAATGGCAGAGAAATTTCAAAGTTTAGAAAAAACTGGGTTGAGGCTTCCTGACTGCTCTCACGCAAACCGTGGCTGTCTGTACACACCTCTTTGGGGTACTCCTGAGTTGTGCGCATGCTCAGTCATTCGGACTGTCGTTAACGCACCGCAGTTTGGCTCGGCAATTTGGTCAAAGTGTGGTCCAAACGTCGGCAAATTTGGAGGTCGAAAAATGTTCCGACGAACTTCAAATTTTGCATGCCCTAAACTCTCTATATTGCGCACTTGTTATAAAAAATTGACAGACTTTCGCCGGGAAATGGCAGAGAAATTTCAAAGTTTAGAAAAAACTGGGTTGAGGCTTCCTGACTGCTCTCACGCAAACCGTGGCTGTCTGTACACACCTCTTTGGGGTACTCCTGAGTTGTGCGCATGCTCAGTCATTCGGACTGTCGTTAACGCACCGCAGTTTGGCTCGGCAATTTGGTCAAAGTGTGGTCCAAACGTCGGCAAATTTGGAGGTCGAAAAATGTTCCGACGAACTTCAAATTTTGCATGCCCTAAACTCTCTATATTGCGCACTTGTCATAAAAAATTGACAGACTTTCGCCAGGAAATGGCAGAGAAATTTCAAAGTTTAGAAAAAACTGGGTTGAGGCTTCCTGACTGCTCTCACGCAAACCGTGGCTGTCTGTACACACCTCTTTGGGGTACTCCTGAGTTGTGCGCATGCTCAGTCATTCGGACTGTCGTTAACGCACCGCAGTTTGGCTCGGCAATTTGGTCAAAGTGTGGTCCAAACGTCGGCAAATTTGGAGGTCGAAAAATGTTCCGACGAACTTCAAATTTTGCATGCCCTAAACTCTCTATATTGCGCACTTGTCATAAAAAATTGACAGACTTTCGCCGGGAAATGGCAGAGAAATTTCAAAGTTTAGAAAAAACTGGGTTGAGGCTTCCTGACTGCTCTCACGCAAACCGTGGCTGTCTGTACACACCTCTTTGGGGTACTCCTGAGTTGTGCGCATGCTCAGTCATTCGGACTGTCGTTAACGCACCGCAGTTTAGCTCGGCAATTTGGTCAAAGTGTGGTCCAAACGTCGGCAAATTTGGAGGTCGAAAAATGTTCCGACGAACTTCAAATTTTGCATGGCTTGCCCTAAACTCTCTATATTGCGCACTTGTCATAAAAAATTGACAGACTTTCGCCGGGAAATGGCAGAGAAATTTCAAAGTTTAGAAAAAACTGGGTTGAGGCTTCCTGACTGCTCTCACGCAAACCGTGGCTGTCTGTACACACCTCTTTGGGGTACTCCTGAGTTGTGCGCATGCTCAGTAATTCGGACTGTCGTTAACGCACCGCAGTTTGGCTCGGTCGTTAACGCACCGCAGTTTGGGGCGGTCGGGTTGGCGTACGGGTTCTTTCCTCGCTGGCCTGTGATGACCGCTTTCCAAAGGACTACCCTTGCACATAGGTAGTTTGGAGGAGTTTTTCGCGGAATCCCGTGATGTCCTGGAACGTTGCTCAATGATGGAGTGACCAGTACGTACGTCACGGGGAACGCCGATGCAATTTTGGAACACGATTGGATCCGAGTCTGCGGTCTTGATTCTTCCAGACCTGGACTGGTGACGATTGTGGTTTTATGAGGATGTACCTGTGGTGCTTCTCGAAGGATATGACCTGATACTCGGACACGATCGACCAAGATTGGTGATGATTGTGATGGAGAATACTCGCCGGATAATGACCTGGATTGGCAACGACAACGAATGAGGAAATTTGGTGGATAAATGACCTGGACTGGCAACGACAACGAATGAGGAAATTTGGCAATAACGGCGAACAATTGGTGGATAAATGACCTGGACTGGCAACGACTACGAATGAGGAAATTTGGCAATAACGGCGAACGCTTAGTGGATAAATGACCTGGACTGGCAACGACAACGGCTGAAACACTGGTTCTATCGGTAACAACGTTGGACTGGTTAGCGTGTTTTATTCGGACGAATAAAACATTTTAGAAAAAGGCAATTTGGTCAAAGTGTGGTCCAAACGTCGGCAAATTTGGAGGTCGAAAAATGTTCCGACGAACTTCAAATTTTGCATGCCCTAAACTCTCTATATTGCGCACTTGTCATAAAAAATTGACAGACTTTCGCCGGGAAATGGCAGAGAAATTTCAAAGTTTAGAAAAAACTGGGTTGATGCTTCCTGACTGCTCTCACGTAAACCGTGGCTGTCTGTACACACCTCTTTGGGGTACTCCTGAGTTGTGCGCATGCTCAGTCATTCGGACTGTCGTTAACGCACCGCAGTTTGGCTCGGCAATTTGGTCAAAGTGTGGTCCAAACGTCGGCAAATTTGGAGGTCGAAAAATGTTCCGACGAACTTCAAATTTTGCATGCCCTAAACTCTCTATATTGCGCACTTGTCATAAAAAATTGACAGACTTTCGCCGGGAAATGGCAGAGAAATTTCAAAGTTTAGAAAAAACTGGGTTGAGGCTTCCTGACTGCTCTCACGCAAACCGTGGCTGTCTGTACACACCTCTTTGGGGTACTCCTGAGTTGTGCGCATGCTCAGTCATTCGGACTGTCGTTAACGCACCGCAGTTTGGCTCGGCAATTTGGTCAAAGTGTGGTCCAAACGTCGGCAAATTTGGAGGTCGAAAAATGTTCCGACGAACTTCAAATTTTGCATGCCCTAAACTCTCTATATTGCGCACTTGTCATAAAAAATTGACAGACTTTCGCAGCGAAATGGCAGAGAAATTTCAAAGTTTAGAAAAAACTGGGTTGAGGCTTCCTGACTGCTCTCACGCAAACCGTGGCTGTCTGTACACACCTCTTTGGGGTACTCCTGAGTTGTGCGCAGGCTCAGTCATTCGGACTGTCGTTAACGCACCGCAGTTTGGCTCGGCAATTTGGTCAAAGTGTGGTCCAAACGTCGGCAAAATTGGAGGTCGAAAAATGTTCCGACGAACTTCAAATTTTGCATGCCCTAAACTCTCTATATTGCGCACTTGTCATAAAACAATTGACAGACTTTCGCCGGGAAATGGCAGAGAAATTTCAAAGTTTAGAAAAAACTGGGTTGAGGCTTCCTGACTGCTCTCACGCAAACCGTGGCTGTCTGTACACACCTCTTTGGGGTACTCCTGAGTTGTGCGCATGCTCAGTCATTCGGACTGTCGTTAACGCACCGCAGTTTGGCTCGGCAATTTGGTCAAAGTGTGGTCCAAACGTCGGCAAATTTGGAGGTCGAAAAATGTTCCGACGAACTTCAAATTTTGCATGCCCTAAACTCTCTATATTGCGCACTTGTCATAAAAAATTGACAGACTTTCGCCGGGAAATGGCAGAGAAATTTCAAAGTTTAGAAAAAACTGGGTTGAGGCTTCCTGACTGCTCTCACGCAAACCGTGGCTGTCTGTACACACCTCTTTGGGGTACTCCTGAGTTGTGCGCATGCTCAGTCATTCGGACTGTCGTTAACGCACCGCAGTTTGGCTCGGCAATTTGGTCAAAGTGTGGTCCAAACGTCGGCAAATTTGGAGGTCGAAAAATGTTCCGACGAACTTCAAATTGTGCATGCCCTAAACTCTCTATATTGCGCACTTGTCATAAAAAATTGACAGACTTTCGCCGGGAAATGGCAGAGAAATTTCAAAGTTTAGAAAAAAACTGGGTTGAGGCTTCCTGACTGCTCTCACGCAAACCGTGGCTGTCTGTACACACCTCTTTGGGGTACTCCTGAGTTGTGCGCATGCTCAGTCATTCGGGCTGTCGTTAACGCACCGCAGTTTGGCTCGGCAATTTGGTCAAAGTGTGGTCCAAACGTCGGCAAATTTGGAGGTCGAAAAATGTTCCGACGAACTTCAAATTTTGCATGCCCTAAACTCTCTATATTGCGCACTTGTCATAAAAAATTGACAGACTTTCGCCGGGAAATGGCAGAGAATTTTCAAAGTTTAGAAAAAACTGGGTTGAGGCTTCCTGACTGCTCTCACGCAAACCGTGGCTGTCTGTACACACCTCTTTGGGGTACTCCTGAGTTGTGCGCATGCTCAGTCATTCGGACTGTCGTTAACGCACCGCAGTTTGGCTCGGCAATTTGGTCAAAGTGTGGTCCAAACGTCGGCAAATTTGGAGGTCGAAAAATGTTCCGACGAACTTCAAATTTTGCATGCCCTAAACTCTCTATATTGCGCACTTGTCATAAAAAATTGACAGACTTTCGCCGGGAAATGGCAGAGAAATTTCAAAGTTTAGAAAAAACTGGGTTGAGGCTTCCTGACTGCTCTCACGCAAACCGTGGCTGTCTGTACACACCTCTTTGGGGTACTCCTGAGTTGTGCGCATGCTCAGTCATTCGGACTGTCGTTAACGCACCGCAGTTTGGCTCCTCAATTTGGTCAAAGTGTGGTCCAAACGTCGGCAAATTTGGAGGTCGAAAAATGTTCCGACGAACTTCAAATTGTGCATGCCCTAAACTCTCTATATTGCGCACTTGTCATAAAAAATTGACAGACTTTCGCCGGGAAATGGCAGAGAAATTTCAAAGTTTAGAAAAAAACTGGGTTGAGGCTTCCTGACTGCTCTCACGTAAACCGTGGCTGTCTGTACACACCTCTTTGTGGTACTCCTGAGTTGTGCGCATGCTCAGTCATTCGGGCTGTCGTTAACGCACCGCAGTTTGGCTCGGCAATTTGGTCAAAGTGTGGTCCAAACGTCGGCAAATTTGGAGGTCGAAAAATGTTCCGACGAACTTCAAATTTTGCATGCCCTAAACTCTCTATATTGCGCACTTGTCATAAAAAATTGACAGACTTTCGCCGGGAAATGGCAGAGAATTTTCAAAGTTTAGAAAAAACTGGGTTGAGGCTTCCTGACTGCTCTCACGCAAACCGTGGCTGTCTGTACACACCTCTTTGGGGTACTCCTGAGTTGTGCGCATGCTCAGTCATTCGGACTGTCGTTAACGCACCGCAGTTTGGCTCGGCAATTTGGTCAAAGTGTGGTCCAAACGTCGGCAAATTTGGATGTCGAAAAATGTTCCGACGAACTTCAAATTTTGCATGCCCTAAACTCTCTATATTGCGCACTTGTCATAAAAAATTGACAGACTTTCGCCGGGAAATGGCAGAGAAATTTCAAAGTTTAGAAAAAACTGGGTTGAGGCTTCCTGACTGCTCTCACGCAAACCGTGGCTGTCTGTACACACCTCTTTGGGGTACTCCTGAGTTGTGCGCATGCTCAGTCATTCGGACTGTCGTTAACGCACCGCAGTTTGGCTCGGCAATTTGGTCAAAGTGTGGTCCAAACGTCGGCAAATTTGGAGGTCGAAAAATGTTCCGACGAACTTCAAATTTTGCATGCCCTGAACTCTCTATATTGCGCACTTGTCATAAAAAATTGACAGACTTTCGCCGGGAAATGGCAGAGAAATTTCAAAGTTTAGAAAAAACTGGGTTGAGGCTTCCTGACTGCTCTCACGCAAACCGTGGCTGTCTGTACACACCTCTTTGGGGTACTCCTGAGTTGTGCGCATGCTTAGTCATTCGGACTGTCGTTAACGCACCGCAGTTTGGCTCGGCAATTTGGTCAAAGTGTGGTCCAAACGTCGGCAAATTTGGAGGTCGAAAAATGTTCCGACGAACTTCAAATTGTGCATGCCCTAAACTCTCTATATTGCGCACTTGTCATAAAAAATTGACAGACTTTCGCCGGGAAATGGCAGAGAAATTTCAAAGTTTAGAAAAAACTGGGTTGAGGCTTCCTGACTGCTCTCACGCAAACCGTGGCTGTCTGTACACACCTCTTTGGGGTACTCCTGAGTTGTGCGCATGCTCAGTCATTCGGACTGTCGTTAACGCACCGCAGTTTGGCTCGGCAATTTGGTCAAAGTGTGGTCCAAACGTCGGCAAATTTGGAGGTCGAAAAATGTTCCGACGAACTTCAAATTTTGCATGCCCTAAACTCTCTATATTGCGCACTTGTCATAAAAAATTGACAGACTTTCGCCGGGAAATGGCAGAGAAATTTCAAAGTTTAGAAAAAACTGGGTTGAGGCTTCCTGACTGCTCTCACGCAAACCGTGGCTGTCTGTACACACCTCTTTGGGGTACTCCTGAGTTGTGCGCATGCTCAGTCATTCGGACTGTCGTTAACGCACCGCAGTTTGGCTCGGCAATTTGGTCAAAGTGTGGTCCAAACGTCGGCAAATTTGGAGGTCGAAAAATGTTCCGACGAACTTCAAATTGTGCATGCCCTAAACTCTCTATATTGCGCACTTGTCATAACAAATTGACAGACTTTCGCCGGGAAATGGCAGAGAAATTTCAAAGTTTAGAAAAAACTGGGTTGAGGCTTCCTGACTGCTCTCACGCAAACCGTGGCTGTCTGTACACACCTCTTTGGGGTACTCCTGAGTTGTGCGCATGCTCAGTCATTCGGACTGTCGTTAACGCACCGCAGTTTGGCTCGGCAATTTGGTCAAAGTGTGGTCCAAACGTCGGCAAATTTGGAGGTCGAAAAATGTTCCGACGAACTTCAAATTTTGCATGCCCTGAACTCTCTATATTGCGCACTTGTCATAAAAAATTGACAGACTTTCGCCGGGATGGGGGAAATTTCAAAGTTTAGAAAAAAACTGGGTTGAGGCTTCCTGACTGCTCTCACGCAAACCGTGGCTGTCTGTACACACCTCTTTGGGGTACTCCTGAGTTGTGCGCATGCTCAGTCATTCGGGCTGTCGTTAACGCACCGCAGTTTGGCTCGGCAATTTGGTCAAAGTGTGGTCCAAACGTCGGCAAATTTGGAGGTCGAAAAATGTTCCGACGAACTTCAAATTTTGCATGCCCTAAACTCTCTATATTGCGCACTTGTCATAAAAAATTGACAGACTTTCGCCGGGAAATGGCAGAGAAATTTCAAAGTTTAGAAAAAACTGGGTTGAGGCTTCCTGACTGCTCTCACGCAAACCGTGGCTGTCTGTACACACCTCTTTGGGGTACTCCTGAGTTGTGCGCATGCTCAGTCATTCGGACTGTCGTTAACGCACCGCAGTTTGGCTCGGCAATTTGGTCAAAGTGTGGTCCAAACGTCGGCAAATTTGGAGGTCGAAAAATGTTCCGACGAACTTCAAATTGTGCATGCCCTAAACTCTCTATATTGCGCACTTGTCATAAAAAATTGACAGACTTTCGCCGGGAAATGGCAGAGAAATTTCAAAGTTTAGAAAAAACTGGGTTGAGGCTTCCTGACTGCTCTCACGCAAACCGTGGCTGTCTGTACACACCTCTTTGGGGTACTCCTGAGTTGTGCGCATGCTCAGTCATTCGGACTGTCGTTAACGCACCGCAGTTTGGCTCGGCAATTTGGTCAAAGTGTGGTCCAAACGTCGGCAAATTTGGAGGTCGAAAAATGTTCCGACGAACTTCAAATTTTGCATGCCCTAAACTCTCTATATTGCGCACTTGTCATAAAAAATTGACAGACTTTCGCCGGGAAATGGCAGAGAAATTTCAAAGTTTAGAAAAAACTGGGTTGAGGCTTCCTGACTGCTCTCACGCAAACCGTGGCTGTCTGTACACACCTCTTTGGGGTACTCCTGAGTTGTGCGCATGCTCAGTCATTCGGACTGTCGTTAACGCACCGCAGTTTGGCTCGGCAATTTGGTCAAAGTGTGGTCCAAACGTCGGCAAATTTGGAGGTCGAAAAATGTTCCGACGAACTTCAAATTTTGCATGCCCTAAACTCTCTATATTGCACACTTGTCATAAAAAATTGACAGACTTTCGCCGGGAAATGGCAGAGAAATTTCAAAGTTTAGAAAAAACTGGGTTGAGGCTTCCTGACTGCTCTCACGCAAACCGTGGCTGTCTGTACACACCTCTTTGGGGTACTCCTGAGTTGTGCGCATGCTCGGTCATTCGGACTGTCGTTAACGCACCGCAGTTTGGCTCGGCAATTTGGTCAAAGTGTGGTCCAAACGTCGGCAAATTTGGAGGTCGAAAAATGTTCCGACGAACTTCAAATTTTGCATGCCCTAAACTCTCTGTATTGCGCACTTGTCATAAAAAATTGACAGACTTTCGCCGGGAAATGGCAGAGAAATTTCAAAGTTTAGAAAAAACTGGGTTGAGGCTTCCTGACTGCTCGTACGCAAACCGTGGCTGTCTGTACACACCTCTTTGGGGTACTCCTGAGTTGTGCGCATGCTCAGTCATTCGGACTGTCGTTAACGCACCGCAGTTTGGCTTGGCAATTTGGTCAAAGTGTGGTCCAAACGTCGGCAAATTTGGAGGTCGAAAAATGTTCCGACGAACTTCAAATTGTGCATGCCCTAAACTCTCTATATTGCGCACTTGTCATAAAAAATTGACAGACTTTCGCCGGGAAATGGCAGAGAAATTTCAAAGTTTAGAAAAAACTGGGTTGAGGCTTCCTGACTGCTCTCACGCAAACCGTGGCTGTCTGTACACACCTCTTTGGGGTACTCCTGAGTTGTGCGCATGCTCAGTCATTCGGACTGTCGTTAACGCACCGCAGTTTGGCTCGGCAATTTGGTCAAAGTGTGGTCCAAACGTCGGCAAATTTGGAGGTCGAAAAATGTTGCATGCCCTGAACTCTCTATATTGCGCACATGTCAAAAAAAATTGACAGACTTTCGCCGGGAAATGGCAGAGAAATTTCAAAGTTTAGAAAAAAACTGGGTTGAGGCTTCCTGACTGCTCTCACGCAAACCGTGGCTGTCTGTACACACCTCTTTGGGGTACTCCTGAGTTGTGCGCATGCTCAGTCATTCGGGCTGTCGTTAACGCACCGCAGTTTGGCTCGGCAATTTGGTAAAAGTGTGGTCCAAACGTCGGCAAATTTGGAGGTCGAAAAATGTTCCGACGAACTTCAAATTTTGCATGCCCTAAACTCTCTATATTGCGCACTTGTCATAAAAAATTGACAGACTTTCGCCGGGAAATGGCAGAGAAATTTCAAAGTTTAGAAAAAACTGGGTTGAGGCTTCCTGACTGCTCTCACGCAAACCGTGGCTGTCTGTACACACCTCTTTGGGGTACTCCTGAGTTGTGCGCATGCTCAGTCATTCGGACTGTCGTTAACGCACCGCAGTTTGGCTCGGCAATTTGGTCAAAGTGTGGTCCAAACGTCGGCAAATTTGGAGGTCGAAAAATGTTCCGACGAACTTCAAATTTTGCATGCCCTAAACTCTCTATATTGCGCACTTGTCATAAAAAATTGACAGACTTTCGCCGGGAAATGGCAGAGAAATTTCAAAGTTTAGAAAAAACTGGGTTGAGGCTTCCTGACTGCTCTCACGCAAACCGTGGCTGTCTGTACACACCTCTTTGGGGTACTCCTGAGTTGTGCGCATGCTCAGTCATTCGGACTGTCGTTAACGCACCGCAGTTTGGCTCGGCAATTTGGTCAAAGTGTGGTCCAAACGTCGGCAAATTTGGAGGTCGAAAAATGTTCCGACGAACTTCAAATTGTGCATGCCCTAAACTCTCTATATTGCGCACTTGTCATAAAAAATTGACAGACTTTCGCCGGGAAATGGCAGAGAAATTTCAAAGTTTAGAAAAAACTGGGTTGAGGCTTCCTGACTGCTCTCACGCAAACCGTGGCTGTCTGTACACACCTCTTTGGGGTACTCCTGAGTTGTGCGCATGCTCAGTCATTCGGACTGTCGTTAACGCACCGCAGTTTGGCTCGGCAATTTGGTCAAAGTGTGGTCCAAACGTCGGCAAATTTGGAGGTCGAAAAATGTTCCGACGAACTTCAAATTTTGCATGCCCTGAACTCTCTATATTGCGCACTTGTCAAAAAAAATTGACAGACTTTCGCCGGGAAATAGCAGAGAAATTTCAAAGTTTAGAAAAAAACTGGGTTGAGGCTTCCTGACTGCTCTCACGCAAACCGTGGCTGTCTGTACACACCTCTTTGGGGTACTCCTGAGTTGTGCGCATGCTCAGTCATTCGGGCTGTCGTTAACGCACCGCAGTTTGGCTCGGCAATTTGGTCAAAGTGTGGTCCAAACGTCGGCAAATTTGGAGGTCGAAAAATGTTCCGACGAACTTCAAATTTTGCATGCCCTAAACTCTCTATATTGCGCACTTGTCATAAAAAATTGACAGACTTTCGCCGGGAAATGGCAGAGAAATTTCAAAGTTTAGAAAAAACTGGGTTGAGGCTTCCTGACTGCTCTCACGCAAACCGTGGCTGTCTGTACACACCTCTTTGGGGTACTCCTGAGTTGTGCGCATGCTCAGTCATTCGGACTGTCGTTAACGCACCGCAGTTTGGCTCGGCAATTTGGTCAAAGTGTGGTCCAAACGTCGGCAAATTTGGAGGTCGAAAAATTTTCCGACGAACTTCAAATTTTGCATGCCCTAAACTCTCTATATTGCGCACTTGTCATAAAAAATTGACAGACTTTCGCCGGGAATTGGCAGAGAAATTTCAAAGTTTAGAAAAAACTGGGTTGAGGCTTCCTGACTGCTCTCACGCAAACCGTGGCTGTCTGTACACACCTCTTTGGGGTACTCCTGAGTTGTGCGCATGCTCAGTCATTCGGACTGTCGTTAACGCACCGCAGTTTGGCTCGGCAATTTGGTCAAAGTGTGGTCCAAACGTCGGCAAATTTGGAGGTCGAAAAATGTTCCGACGAACTTCAAATTTTGCATGCCTTAAACTCTCTATATTGCGCACTTGTCATAAAAAATTGACAGACTTTCGCCGGGAAATGGCAGAGAAATTTCAAAGTTTAGAAAAAACTGGGTTGAGGCTTCCTGACTGCTCTCACGCAAACCGTGGCTGTCTGTACACACCTCTTTGGGGTACTCCTGAGTTGTGCGCATGCTCAGTCATTCGGACTGTCGTTAACGCACCGCAGTTTGGCTCGGCAATTTTGTCAAAGTGTGGTCCAAACGTCGGCAAATTTGGAGGTCGAAAAATGTTCCGACGAACTTCAAATTTTGCATGCCCTAAACTCTCTATATTGCGCACTTGTCATAAAAAATTGGCAGACTTTCGCCGGGAAATGGCAGAGAAATTTCAAAGTTTAGAAAAAACTGGGTTGAGGCTTCCTGACTGCTCTCACGCAAACCGTGGCTGTCTGTACACACCTCTTTGGTGTACTCCTGAGTTGTGCGCATGCTCAGTCATTCGGACTGTCGTTAACGCACCGCAGTTTGGCTCGGCAATTTGGTCAAAGTGTGGTCCAAACGTCGGAAAAATTGGAGGTCGAAAAATGTTCCGACGAACTTCAAATTTTGCATGCCCTAAACTCTCTATATTGCGCACTTTTCATAAAAAATTGACAGACTTTCGCCGGAAAATGGCAGAGAAATTTCAAAGTTTAGAAAAAACTGGGTTGAGGCTTCCTGACTGCTCTCACGCAAACCGTGGCTGTCTGTACACACCTCTTTGGTGTACTCCTGAGTTGTGCGCATGCTCAGTCATTCGGACTGTCGTTAACGCACCGCAGTTTGGCTCGGCAATTTGGTCAAAGTGTGGTCCAAACGTCGGCAAATTTGGAGGTCGAAAAATGTTCCGACGAACTTCAAATTTTGCATGCCCTAAACTCTTTATATTGCGCACTTGTCATAAAAAATTGACAGACTTTCGCCGGGAAATGGCAGAGAAATTTCAAAGTTTAGAAAAAACTGGGTTGAGGCTTCCTGACTGCTCTCACGCAAACCGTGGCTGTCTGTACACACCTCTTTGGGGTACTCCTGAGTTGTGCGCATGCTCAGTCATTCGGACTGTCGTTAACGCACCGCAGTTTGGCTCGGCAATTTGGTCAAAGTGTGGTCCAAACGTCGGCAAATTTGGAGGTCGAAAAATGTTCCGACGAACTTCAAATTGTGCATGCCCTAAACTCTCTATATTGCGCACTTGTCATAAAAAATTGACAGACTTTCGCCGGGAAATGGCAGAGAAATTTCAAAGTTTAGAAAAAACTGGGTTGAGGCTTCCTGACTGCACTCACGCAAACCGTGGCTGTCTGTACACACCTCTTTGGGGTACTCCTGAGTTGTGCGCATGCTCAGTCATTCGGACTGTCGTTAACGCACCGCAGTTTGGCTCGGCAATTTGGTCAAAGTGTGGTCCAAACGTCGGCAAATTTGGAGGTCGAAAAATGTTCCGACGAACTTCAAATTTTGCATGCCCTGAACTCTCTATATTGCGCACTTGTCATAAAAAATTGACAGACTTTCGCCGGGAAATGGCAGAGAAATTTCAAAGTTTAGAAAAAACTGGGTTGAGGCTTCCTGACTGCTCTCACGCAAACCGTGGCTGTCTGTACACACCTCTTTGGGGTACTCCTGAGTTGTGCGCATGCTCAGTCATTCGGACTGTCGTTAACGCACCGCAGTTTGGCTCGGCAATTTGGTCAAAGTGTGGTCCAAACGTCGGCAAATTTGGAGGTCGAAAAATGTTCCGACGAACTTCAAATTTTGCATGCCCTAAACTCTTTATATTGCGCACTTGTCATAAAAAATTGACAGACTTTCGCCGGGAAATGGCAGAGAAATTTCAAAGTTTAGAAAAAACTGGGTTGAGGCTTCCTGACTGCTCTCACGCAAACCGTGGCTGTCTGTACACACCTCTTTGGGGTACTCCTGAGTTGTGCGCATGCTCAGTAATTCGGACTGTCGTTAACGCACCGCAGTTTGGCTCGGCAATTTGGTCAAAGTGTGGTCCAAACGTCGGCAAATTTGGAGGTCGAAAAATGTTCCGACGAACTTCAAATTTTGCATGCCCTAAACTCTCTATATTGCGCACTTGTCATAAAAAATTGACAGACTTTCGCCGGGAAATGGCAGAGAAATTTCAAAGTTTAGAAAAAACTGGGTTGAGGCTTCCTGACTGCTCTCACGCAAACCGTGGCTGTCTGTACACACCTCTTTGGGGTACTCCTGAGTTGTGCGCATGCTCAGTCATTCGGACTGTCGTTAACGCACCGCAGTTTGGCTCGGCAATTTGGTCAAAGTGTGGTCCAAACGTCGGCAAATTTGGAGGTCGAAAAATGTTCCGACGAACTTCAAATTTTGCATGCCCTAAACTCTCTATATTGCGCACTTGTCATAAACAATTGACAGACTTTCGCCGGGAAATGGCAGAGAAATTTCAAAGTTTAGAAAAAACTGGGTTGAGGCTTCCTGACTGCTCTCACGCAAACCGTGGCTGTCTGTACACACCTCTTTGGGGTACTCCTGAGTTGTGCGCATGCTCAGTCATTCGGACTGTCGTTAACGCACCGCAGTTTGGCTCGGCAATTTGGTCAAAGTGTGGTCCAAACGTCGGCAAATTTGGAGGTCGAAAAATGTTCCGACGAACTTCAAATTTTGCATGCCCTAAACTCTCTATATTGCGCACTTGTCATAAAAAATTGACAGACTTTCGCCGGGAAATGGCAGAGAAATTTCAAAGTTTAGAAAAAACTGGGTTGAGGCTTCCTGACTGCTCTCACGCAAACCGTGGCTGTCTGTACACACCTCTTTGGGGTACTCCTGAGTTGTGCGCATGCTCAGTCATTCGGACTGTCGTTAACGCATCGCAGTTTGGCTCGGCAATTTGGTCAAAGTGTGGTCCAAACGTCGGCAAATTTGGAGGTCGAAAAATGTTCCGACGAACTTCAAATTTTGCATGCCCTAAACTCTCTATATTGCGCACTTGTCATAAAAAATTGACAGACTTTCGCCGGGAAATGGCAGAGAAATTTCAAAGTTTAGAAAAAACTGGGTTGAGGCTTCCTGACTGCTCTCACGCAAACCGTGGCTGTCTGTACACACCTCTTTGGGGTACTCCTGAGTTGTGCGCATGCTCAGTCATTCGGACTGTCGTTAACGCATCGCAGTTTGGCTCGGCAATTTGGTCAAAGTGTGGTCCAAACGTCGGCAAATGTGGAGGTCGAAAAATGTTCCGACGAACTTCAAATTTTGCATGCCCTAAACTCTCTATATTGCGCACTTGTCATAAAAAATTGACAGACTTTCGCCGGGAAATGGCAGAGAAATTTCAAAGTTTAGAAAAAACTGGGTTGAGGCTTCCTGACTGCTCTCACGCAAACCGTGGCTGTCTGTACACACCTCTTTGGGGTACTCCTGAGTTGTGCGCATGCTCAGTCATTCGGACTGTCGTTAACGCACCGCAGTTTGGCTCGGCAATTTGGTCAAAGTGTGGTCCAAACGTCGGCAAATTTGGAGGTCGAAAAATGTTCCGACGAACTTCAAATTTTGCATGCCCTAAACTCTCTATATTGCGCACTTGTCATAAAAAATTGACAGACTTTCGCCGGGAAATGGCAGAGAAATTTCAAAGTTTAGAAAAAACTGGGTTGAGGCTTCCTGACTGCACTCACGCAAACCGTGGCTGTCTGTACACACCTCTTTGGGGTACTCCTGAGTTGTGCGCATGCTCAGTCATTCGGACTGTCGTTAACGCACCGCAGTTTGGCTCGGCAATTTGGTCAAAGTGTGGTCCAAACGTCGGCAAATTTGGAGGTCGAAAAATGTTCCGACGAACTTCAAATTTTGCATGCCCTGAACTCTCTATATTGCGCACTTGTCATAAAAAATTGACAGACTTTCGCCGGGAAATGGCAGAGAAATTTCAAAGTTTAGAAAAAACTGGGTTGAGGCTTCCTGACTGCTCTCACGCAAACCGTGGCTGTCTGTACACACCTCTTTGGGGTACTCCTGAGTTGTGCGCATGCTCAGTCATTCGGACTGTCGTTAACGCACCGCAGTTTGGCTCGGCAATTTGGTCAAAGTGTGGTCCAAACGTCGGCAAATTTGGAGGTCGAAAAATGTTCCGACGAACTTCAAATTTTGCATGCCCTAAACTCTTTATATTGCGCACTTGTCATAAAAAATTGACAGACTTTCGCCGGGAAATGGCAGAGAAATTTCAAAGTTTAGAAAAAACTGGGTTGAGGCTTCCTGACTGCTCTCACGCAAACCGTGGCTGTCTGTACACACCTCTTTGGGGTACTCCTGAGTTGTGCGCATGCTCAGTAATTCGGACTGTCGTTAACGCACCGCAGTTTGGCTCGGCAATTTGGTCAAAGTGTGGTCCAAACGTCGGCAAATTTGGAGGTCGAAAAATGTTCCGACGAACTTCAAATTTTGCATGCCCTAAACTCTCTATATTGCGCACTTGTCATAAAAAATTGACAGACTTTCGCCGGGAAATGGCAGAGAAATTTCAAAGTTTAGAAAAAACTGGGTTGAGGCTTCCTGACTGCTCTCACGCAAACCGTGGCTGTCTGTACACACCTCTTTGGGGTACTCCTGAGTTGTGCGCATGCTCAGTCATTCGGACTGTCGTTAACGCACCGCAGTTTGGCTCGGCAATTTGGTCAAAGTGTGGTCCAAACGTCGGCAAATTTGGAGGTCGAAAAATGTTCCGACGAACTTCAAATTTTGCATGCCCTAAACTCTCTATATTGCGCACTTGTCATAAACAATTGACAGACTTTCGCCGGGAAATGGCAGAGAAATTTCAAAGTTTAGAAAAAACTGGGTTGAGGCTTCCTGACTGCTCTCACGCAAACCGTGGCTGTCTGTACACACCTCTTTGGGGTACTCCTGAGTTGTGCGCATGCTCAGTCATTCGGACTGTCGTTAACGCACCGCAGTTTGGCTCGGCAATTTGGTCAAAGTGTGGTCCAAACGTCGGCAAATTTGGAGGTCGAAAAATGTTCCGACGAACTTCAAATTTTGCATGCCCTAAACTCTCTATATTGCGCACTTGTCATAACAAATTGACAGACTTTCGCCGGGAAATGGCAGAGAAATTTCAAAGTTTAGAAAAAACTGGGTTGAGGCTTCCTGACTGCTCTCACGCAAACCGTGGCTGTCTGTACACACCTCTTTGGGGTACTCCTGAGTTGTGCGCATGCTCAGTCATTCGGACTGTCGTTAACGCATCGCAGTTTGGCTCGGCAATTTGGTCAAAGTGTGGTCCAAACGTCGGCAAATTTGGAGGTCGAAAAATGTTCCGACGAACTTCAAATTTTGCATGCCCTAAACTCTCTATATTGCGCACTTGTCATAAAAAATTGACAGACTTTCGCCGGGAAATGGCAGAGAAATTTCAAAGTTTAGAAAAAACTGGGTTGAGGCTTCCTGACTGCTCTCACGCAAACCGTGGCTGTCTGTACACACCTCTTTGGGGTACTCCTGAGTTGTGCGCATGCTCAGTCATTCGGACTGTCGTTAACGCACCGCAGTTTGGCTCGGCAATTTGGTCAAAGTGTGGTCCAAACGTCGGCAAATTTGGAGGTCGAAAAATGTTCCGACGAACTTCAAATTTTGCATGCCCTAAACTCTCTATATTGCGCACTTGTCATAAAAAAATTGACAGACTTTCGCCGGGAAATGGCAGAGAAAGTTCAAAGTTTAGAAAAAACTGGGTTGAGGCTTCCTGACTGCTCTCACGCAAACCGTGGCTGTCTGTACACACCTCTTTGGGGTACTCCTGAGTTGTGCGCATGCTCAGTCATTCGGACTGTCGTTAACGCACCGCAGTTTGGCTCGGCAATTTGGTCAAAGTGTGGTCCAAACGTCGGCAAATTTGGAGGTCGAAAAATGTTCCGACGAACTTCAAATTTTGCATGCCCTAAACTCTCTATATTGCGCACTTGTCATAAAAAATTGACAGACTTTCGCCGGGAAATGGCAGAGAAATTTCAAAGTTTAGAAAAAACTGGGTTGAGGCTTCCTGACTGCTCTCACGCAAACCGTGGCTGTCTGTACACACCTCTTTGGGGTACTCCTGAGTTGTGCGCATGCTCAGTCATTCGGACTGTCGTTAACGCACCGCAGTTTGGCTCGGCAATTTGGTCAAAGTGTGGTCCAAACGTCGGCAAATTTGGAGGTCGAAAAATGTTCCGACGAACTTCAAATTTTGCATGCCCTAAACTCTCTATATTGCGCACTTGTCATAAAAAAATTGACAGACTTTCGCCGGGAAATGGCAGAGAAAGTTCAAAGTTTAGAAAAAACTGGGTTGAGGCTTCCTGACTGCTCTCACGCAAACCGTGGCTGTCTGTACACACCTCTTTGGGGTACTCCTGAGTTGTGCGCATGCTCAGTCATTCGGACTGTCGTTAACGCACCGCAGTTTGGCTCGGCAATTTGGTCAAAGTGTGGTCCAAACGTCGGCAAATTTGGAGGTCGAAAAATGTTCCGACGAACTTCAAATTTTGCATGCCCTAAACTCTCTATATTGCGCACTTGTCATAAAAAAATTGACAGACTTTCGCCGGGAAATGGCAGAGAAATTTCAAAGTTTAGAAAAAACTGGGTTGAGGCTTCCTGACTGCTCTCACGCAAACCGTGGCTGTCTGTACACACCTCTTTGGGGTACTCCTGAGTTGTGCGCATGCTCAGTCATTCGGACTGTCGTTAACGCACCGCAGTTTGGCTCGGCAATTTGGTCAAAGTGTGGTCCAAACGTCGGCAAATTTGGAGGTCGAAAAATGTTCCGACGAACTTCAAATTTTGCATGCCCTAAACTCTCTATATTGCGCACTTGTCATAAACAATTGACAGACTTTCGCCGGGAAATGGCAGAGAAATTTCAAAGTTTAGAAAAAACTGGGTTGAGGCTTCCTGACTGCTCTCACGCAAACCGTGGCTGTCTGTACACACCTCTTTGGGGTACTCCTGAGTTGTGCGCATGCTCAGTAATTCGGACTGTCGTTAACGCACCGCAGTTTGGCTCGGCAATTTGGTCAAAGTGTGGTCCAAACGTCGGCAAATTTGGAGGTCGAAAAATGTTCCGACGAACTTCAAATTTTGCATGCCCTAAACTCTCTATATTGCGCACTTGTCATAACAAAATGGACAGACTTTCGCCGGGAAATGGCAGAGAAAGTTCAAAGTTTAGAAAAAACTGGGTGAGGCTTCCTGACTGCTCTCACGCAAACCGTGGCTGTCTGTACACACCTCTTTGGGGTACTCCTGAGTTGTGCGCATGCTCAGTCATTCGGACTGTCGTTAACGCACCGCAGTTTGGCTCGGCAATTTGGTCAAAGTGTGGTCCAAACGTCGGCAAATTTGGAGGTCGAAAAATGTTCCGACGAACTTCAAATTTTGCATGCCCTAAACTCTCTATATTGCGCACTTGTCATAAAAAATTGACAGACTTTCGCCGGGAAATGGCAGAGAAATTTCAAAGTTTAGAAAAAACTGGGTTGAGGCTTCCTGACTGCTCTCACGCAAACCGTGGCTGTCTGTACACACCTCTTTGGGGTACTCCTGAGTTGTGCGCATGCTCAGTCATTCGGACTGTCGTTAACGCACCGCAGTTTGGCTCGGCAATTTGGTCAAAGTGTGGTCCAAACGTCGGCAAATTTGGAGGTCGAAAAATGTTCCGACGAACTTCAAATTTTGCATGCCCTAAACTCTCTATATTGCGCACTTGTCATAAACAATTGACAGACTTTCGCCGGGAAATGGCAGAGAAATTTCAAAGTTTAGAAAAAACTGGGTTGAGGCTTCCTGACTGCTCTCACGCAAACCGTGGCTGTCTGTACACACCTCTTTGGGGTACTCCTGAGTTGTGCGCATGCTCAGTAATTCGGACTGTCGTTAACGCACCGCAGTTTGGCTCGGCAATTTGGTCAAAGTGTGGTCCAAACGTCGGCAAATTTGGAGGTCGAAAAATGTTCCGACGAACTTCAAATTTTGCATGCCCTAAACTCTCTATATTGCGCACTTGTCATAAAAAATTGACAGACTTTCGCCGGGAAATGGCAGAGAAATTTCAAAGTTTAGAAAAAACTGGGTTGAGGCTTCCTGACTGCTCTCACGCAAACCGTGGCTGTCTGTACACACCTCTTTGGGGTACTCCTGAGTTGTGCGCATGCTCAGTCATTCGGACTGTCGTTAACGCACCGCAGTTTGGCTCGGCAATTTGGTCAAAGTGTGGTCCAAACGTCGGCAAATTTGGAGGTCGAAAAATGTTCCGACGAACTTTAAATTTTGCATGCCCTAAACTCTCTATATTGCGCACTTGTCATAAACAATTGACAGACTTTCGCCGGGAAATGGCAGAGAAATTTCAAAGTTTAGAAAAAACTGGGTTGAGGCTTCCTGACTGCTCTCACGCAAACCGTGGCTGTCTGTACACACCTCTTTGGGGTACTCCTGAGTTGTGCGCATGCTCAGTCATTCGGACTGTCGTTAACGCACCGCAGTTTGGCTCGGCAATTTGGTCAAAGTGTGGTCCAAACGTCGGCAAATTTGGAGGTCGAAAAATGTTCCGACGAACTTCAAATTTTGCATGCCCTAACTCTCTATATTGCGCACTTGTCATAAACAATTGACAGACTTTCGCCGGGAAATGGCAGAGAAATTTCAAAGTTTAGAAAAAACTGGGTTGAGGCTTCCTGACTGCTCTCACGCAAACCGTGGCTGTCTGTACACACCTCTTTGGGGTACTCCTGAGTTGTGCGCATGCTCAGTCATTCGGACTGTCGTTAACGCATCGCAGTTTGGCTCGGCAATTTGGTCAAAGTGTGGTCCAAACGTCGGCAAATTTGGAGGTCGAAAAATGTTCCGACGAACTTCAAATTTTGCATGCCCTAAACTCTCTATATTGCGCACTTGTCATAAAAAATTGACAGACTTTCGCCGGGAAATGGCAGAGAAATTTCAAAGTTTAGAAAAAACTGGGTTGAGGCTTCCTGACTGCTCTCACGCAAACCGTGGCTGTCTGTACACACCTCTTTGGGGTACTCCTGAGTTGTGCGCATGCTCAGTCATTCGGACTGTCGTTAACGCATCGCAGTTTGGCTCGGCAATTTGGTCAAAGTGTGGTCCAAACGTCGGCAAATGTGGAGGTCGAAAAATGTTCCGACGAACTTCAAATTTTGCATGCCCTAAACTCTCTATATTGCGCACTTGTCATAAAAAATTGACAGACTTTCGCCGGGAAATGGCAGAGAAATTTCAAAGTTTAGAAAAAACTGGGTTGAGGCTTCCTGACTGCTCTCACGCAAACCGTGGCTGTCTGTACACACCTCTTTGGGGTACTCCTGAGTTGTGCGCATGCTCAGTCATTCGGACTGTCGTTAACGCACCGCAGTTTGGCTCGGCAATTTGGTCAAAGTGTGGTCCAAACGTCGGCAAATTTGGAGGTCGAAAAATGTTCCGACGAACTTCAAATTTTGCATGCCCTAAACTCTCTATATTGCGCACTTGTCATAAAAAATTGACAGACTTTCGCCGTGAAATGGCAGAGAAATTTCAAAGTTTAGAACAAACTGGGTTGAGGCTTCCTGACTGCTCTCACGCAAACCGTGGCTGTCTGTACACACCTCTTTGGGGTACTCCTGAGTTGTGCGCATGCTCAGTCATTCGGACTGTCGTTAACGCACCGCAGTTTGGCTCGGCAATTTGGTCAAAGTGTGGTCCAAACGTCGGCAAATTTGGAGGTCGAAAAATGTTCCGACGAACTTCAAATTTTGCATGCCCTAAACTCTCTATATTGCGCACTTGTCATAAAAAATTGACAGACTTTCGCCGGGAAATGGCAGAGAAATTTCAAAGTTTAGAAAAAACTGGGTTGAGGCTTCCTGACTGCTCTCACGCAAACCGTGGCTGTCTGTACACACCTCTTTGGGGTACTCCTGAGTTGTGCGCATGCTCAGTCATTCGGACTGTCGTTAACGCACCGCAGTTTGGCTCGGCAATTTGGTCAAAGTGTGGTCCAAACGTCGGCAAATTTGGAGGTCGAAAAATGTTCCGACGATCTTCAAATTTTGCATGCCCTAAACTCTCTATATTGCGCATGCGTCATAAAAAAATTAACAGACTTTCGCCGGGAAATGGCAGAGAAATTTCAAAGTTTAGAAAAAACTGGGTTGAGGCTTCCTGACTGCTCTCACGCAAACCGGGCTGTCTGTACACACCTCTTTGGGGTACTCCTGAGTTGTGCGCATGCTCAGTCATTCGGACTGTCGTTAACGCACCGCAGTTTGGCTCGGCAATTTGGTCAAAGTGTGGTCCAAACGTCGGCAAATTTGGAGGTCGAAAAATGTTCCGACGAACTTCAAATTTTGCATGCCCTAAACTCTCTATATTGCGCACTTGTCATAAAAAATTGACAGACTTTCGCCGGGAAATGGCAGAGAAATTTCAAAGTTTAGAAAAAACTGGGTTGAGGCTTCCTGACTGCTCTCACGCAAACCGTGGCTGTCTGTACACACCTCTTTGGGGTACTCCTGAGTTGTGCGCATGCTCAGTCATTCGGACTGTCGTTAACGCACCGCAGTTTGGCTCGGCAATTTGGTCAAAGTGTGGTCCAAACGTCGGCAAATTTGGAGGTCGAAAAATGTTCCGACGAACTTCAAATTTTGCATGCCCTAAACTCTCTATATTGCGCACTTGTCATAAAAAATTGGCAGACTTTCGCCGGGAAATGGCAGAGAAATTTCAAAGTTTAGAAAAAACTGGGTTGAGGCTTCCTGACTGCTCTCACGCAAACCGTGGCTGTCTGTACACACCTCTTTGGTGTACTCCTGAGTTGTGCGCATGCTCAGTCATTCGGACTGTCGTTAACGCACCGCAGTTTGGCTCGGCAATTTGGTCAAAGTGTGGTCCAAACGTCGGAAAATTTGGAGGTCGAAAAATGTTCCGACGAACTTCAAATTTTGCATGCCCTAAACTCTCTATATTGCGCACTTGTCATAACAAATTGACAGACTTTCGCCGGGAAATGGCAGAGAAATTTCAAAGTTTAGAAAAAACTGGGTTGAGGCTTCCTGACTGCTCTCACGCAAACCGTGGCTGTCTGTACACACCTCTTTGGGGTACTCCTGAGTTGTGCGCATGCTCAGTCATTCGGACTGTCGTTAACGCACCACAGTTTGGCTCGGCAATTTGGTCAAAGTGTGGTCCAAACGTCGGCAAATTTAGAGGTCGAAAAATGTTCCGACGAACTTCAAATTTTGCATGCCCTGAACTCTCTATATTGCGCACTTGTCATAAAAAAATTGACAGACTTTCGCCGGGAAATGGCAGAGAAATTTCAAAGTTTAGAAAAAACTGGGTTGAGGCTTCCTGACTGCTCTCACGCAAACCGTGGCTGTCTGTACACACCTCTTTGGGGTACTCCTGAGTTGTGCGCATGCTCAGTCATTCGGACTGTCGTTAACGCACCGCAGTTTGGCTCGGCAATTTGGTCAAAGTGTGGTCCAAACGTCGGCAAATTTAGAGGTCGAAAAATGTTCCGACGAACTTCAAATTTTGCATGCCCTGAACTCTCTATATTGCGCACTTGTCATAAAAAAATTGACAGACTTTCGCCGGGAAATGGCAGAGAAATTTCAAAGTTTAGAAAAAACTGGGTTGAGGCTTCCTGACTGCTCTCACGCAAACCGTGGCTGTCTGTACACACCTCTTTGGGGTACTCCTGAGTTGTGCGCATGCTCAGTCATTCGGACTGTCGTTAACGCACCGCAGTTTGGCTCGGCAATTTGGTCAAAGTGTGGTCCAAACGTCGGCAAATTTGGAGGTCGAAAAATGTTCCGACAAACTTCAAATTTTGCATGCCCTAAACTCTCTATATTGCGCACTTGTCATAAAAAATTGACAGACTTTCGCCGGGAAATGGCAGAGAAATTTCAAAGTTTAGAAAAAACTGGGTTGAGGCTTCCTGACTGCTCTCACGCAAACCGTGGCTGTCTGTACACACCTCTTTGGGGTACTCCTGAGTTGTGCGCATGCTCAGTCATTCGGACTGTCGTTAACGCACCGCAGTTTGGCTCGGCAATTTGGTCAAAGTGTGGTCCAAACGTCGGCAAATTTAGAGGTCGAAAAATGTTCCGACGAACTTCAAATTTTGCATGCCCCGAACTCTCTATATTGCGCACTTGTCATAAAAAAATTGACAGACTTTCGCCGGGAAATGGCAGAGAAATTTCAAAGTTTAGAAAAAACTGGGTTGAGGCTTCCTGACTGCTCTCACGCAAACCGTGGCTGTCTGTACACACCTCTTTGGGTACTCCTGAGTTGTGCGCATGCTCAGTCATTCGGACTGTCGTTAACGCACCGCAGTTTGGCTCGGCAATTTGGTCAAAGTGTGGTCCAAACGTCGGCAAATTTGGAGGTCGAAAAATGTTCCGACAAACTTCAAATTTTGCATGCCCTAAACTCTCTATATTGCGCACTTGTCATATAAAATTGACAGACTTTCGCCGGGAAATGGCAGAGAAATTTCAAAGTTTAGAAAAACTGGGTTGAGGCTTACTGACTGCTCTCACGCAAACCGTGGCTGTCTGTACACACCTCTTTGGGGTACTCCTGAGTTGTGCGCATGCTCAGTCATTCGGACTGTCGTTAACGCACCGCAGTTTGGCTCGGCAATTTGGTCAAAGTGTGGTCCAAACGTCGGCAAATTTGGAGGTCGAAAAATGTTCCGACGAACTTCAAATTTTGCATGCCCTAAACTCTCTATATTGCGCACTTGTCATAAAAAATTGACAGACTTTCGCCGGGAAATGGCAGAGAAATTTCAAAGTTTAGAAAAAACTGGGTTGAGGCTTCCTGACTGCTCTCACGCAAACCGTGGCTGTCTGTACACACCTCTTTGGGGTACTCCTGAGTTGTGCGCATGCTCAGTCATTCGGACTGTCGTTAACGCACCGCAGTTTGGCTCGGCAATTTGGTCAAAGTGTGGTCCAAACGTCGGCAAATTTGGAGGTCGAAAAATGTTCCGACGAACTTCAAATTTTGCATGCCCTAAACTCTCTATATTGCGCACTTGTCATAAAAAATTGACAGACTTTCGCCGGGAAATGGCAGAGAAATTTCAAAGTTTAGAAAAAACTGGGTTGAGGCTTCCTGACTGCTCTCACGCAAACCGTGGCTGTCTGTACACACCTCTTTGGGGTACTCCTGAGTTGTGCGCATGCTCAGTCATTCGGACTGTCGTTAACGCACCGCAGTTTGGCTCGGCAATTTGGTCAAAGTGTGGTCCAAACGTCGGCAAATTTGGAGGTCGAAAAATGTTCCGACGAACTTCAAATTTTGCATGCCCTAAACTCTCTATATTGCGCACTTGTCATAAAAAATTGGCAGACTTTCGCCGGGAAATGGCAGCGAAATTTCAAAGTTTAGAAAAAACTGGGTTGAGTCTTCCTGACTGCTCTCACGCAAACCGTGGCTGTCTGTACACACCTCTTTGGTGTACTCCTGAGTTGTGCGCATGCTCAGTCATTCGGACTGTCGTTAACGCACCGCAGTTTGGCTCGGCAATTTGGTCAAAGTGTGGTCCAAACGTCGGAAAATTTGGAGGTCGAAAAATGTTCCGACGAACTTCAAATTTTGCATGCCCTAAACTCTCTATATTGCGCACTTGTCATAAAAAATTGACAGACTTTCGCCGGGAAATGGCAGAGAAATTTCAAAGTTTAGAAAAAACTGGGTTGAGGCTTCCTGACTGCTCTCACGCAAACCGTGGCTGTCTGTACACACCTCTTTGGGGTACTCCTGAGTTGTGCGCATGCTCAGTCATTCGGACTGTCGTTAACGCACCGCAGTTTGGCTCGGCAATTTGGTCAAAGTGTGGTCCAAACGTCGGCAAATTTAGAGGTCGAAAAATGTTCCGACGAACTTCAAATTTTGCATGCCCTGAACTCTCTATATTGCGCACTTGTCATAAAAAAATTGACAGACTTTCGCCGGGAAATGGCAGAGAAATTTCAAAGTTTAGAAAAAACTGGGTTGAGGCTTCCTGACTGCTCTCACGCAAACCGTGGCTGTCTGTACACACCTCTTTGGGGTACTCCTGAGTTGTGCGCATGCTCAGTCATTCGGACTGTCGTTAACGCACCGCAGTTTGGCTCGGCAATTTGGTCAAAGTGTGGTCCAAACGTCGGCAAATTTGGAGGTCGAAAAATGTTCCGACAAACTTCAAATTTTGCATGCCCTAAACTCTCTATATTGTGCACTTGTCATAAAAAATTGACAGACTTTCGCCGGGAAATGGCAGAGAAATTTCAAAGTTTAGAAAAAACTGGGTTGAGGCTTCCTGACTGCTCTCACGCAAACCGTGGCTGTCTGTACACACCTCTTTGGGGTACTCCTGAGTTGTGCGCATGCTCAGTCATTCGGACTGTCGTTAACGCACCACAGTTTGGCTCGGCAATTTGGTCAAAGTGTGGTCCAAACGTCGGCAAATTTAGAGGTCGAAAAATGTTCCGACGAACTTCAAATTTTGCATGCCCTGAACTCTCTATATTGCGCACTTGTCATAAAAAAATTGACAGACTTTCGCCGGGAAATGGCAGAGAAATTTCAAAGTTTAGAAAAAACTGGGTTGAGGCTTCCTGACTGCTCTCACGCAAACCGTGGCTGTCTGTACACACCTCTTTGGGGTACTCCTGAGTTGTGCGCATGCTCAGTCATTCGGACTGTCGTTAACGCACCGCAGTTTGGCTCGGCAATTTGGTCAAAGTGTGGTCCAAACGTCGGCAAATTTAGAGGTCGAAAAATGTTCCGACGAACTTCAAATTTTGCATGCCCTGAACTCTCTATATTGCGCACTTGTCATAAAAAAATTGACAGACTTTCGCCGGGAAATGGCAGAGAAATTTCAAAGTTTAGAAAAAACTGGGTTGAGGCTTCCTGACTGCTCTCACGCAAACCGTGGCTGTCTGTACACACCTCTTTGGGGTACTCCTGAGTTGTGCGCATGCTCAGTCATTCGGACTGTCGTTAACGCACCGCAGTTTGGCTCGGCAATTTGGTCAAAGTGTGGTCCAAACGTCGGCAAATTTGGAGGTCGAAAAATGTTCCGACAAACTTCAAATTTTGCATGCCCTAAACTCTCTATATTGCGCACTTGTCATAAAAAATTGACAGACTTTCGCCGGGAAATGGCAGAGAAATTTCAAAGTTTAGAAAAAACTGGGTTGAGGCTTCCTGACTGCTCTCACGCAAACCGTGGCTGTCTGTACACACCTCTTTGGGGTACTCCTGAGTTGTGCGCATGCTCAGTCATTCGGACTGTCGTTAACGCACCGCAGTTTGGCTCGGCAATTTGGTCAAAGTGTGGTCCAAACGTCGGCAAATTTAGAGGTCGAAAAATGTTCCGACGAACTTCAAATTTTGCATGCCCCGAACTCTCTATATTGCGCACTTGTCATAAAAAAATTGACAGACTTTCGCCGGGAAATGGCAGAGAAATTTCAAAGTTTAGAAAAAACTGGGTTGAGGCTTCCTGACTGCTCTCACGCAAACCGTGGCTGTCTGTACACACCTCTTTGGGGTACTCCTGAGTTGTGCGCATGCTCAGTCATTCGGACTGTCGTTAACGCACCGCAGTTTGGCTCGGCAATTTGGTCAAAGTGTGGTCCAAACGTCGGCAAATTTGGAGGTCGAAAAATGTTCCGACAAACTTCAAATTTTGCATGCCCTAAACTCTCTATATTGCGCACTTGTCATATAAAATTGACAGACTTTCGCCGGGAAATGGCAGAGAAATTTCAAAGTTAGAAAAAACTGGGTTGAGGCTTACTGACTGCTCTCACGCAAACCGTGGCTGTCTGTACACACCTCTTTGGGGTACTCCTGAGTTGTGCGCATGCTCAGTCATTCGGACTGTCGTTAACGCACCGCAGTTTGGCTCGGCAATTTGGTCAAAGTGTGGTCCAAACGTCGGCAAATTTGGAGGTCGAAAAATGTTCCGACGAACTTCAAATTTTGCATGCCCTAAACTCTCTATATTGCGCACTTGTCATAAAAAATTGACAGACTTTCGCCGGGAAATGGCAGAGAAATTTCAAAGTTTAGAAAAAACTGGGTTGAGGCTTCCTGACTGCTCTCACGCAAACCGTGGCTGTCTGTACACACCTCTTTGGGGTACTCCTGAGTTGTGCGCATGCTCAGTCATTCGGACTGTCGTTAACGCACCGCAGTTTGGCTCGGCAATTTGGTCAAAGTGTGGTCCAAACGTCGGCAAATTTGGAGGTCGAAAAATGTTCCGACGAACTTCAAATTTTGCATGCCCTAAACTCTCTATATTGCGCACTTGTCATAAAAAATTGACAGACTTTCGCCGGGAAATGGCAGAGAAATTTCAAAGTTTAGAAAAAACTGGGTTGAGGCTTCCTGACTGCTCTCACGCAAACCGTGGCTGTCTGTACACACCTCTTTGGGGTACTCCTGAGTTGTGCGCATGCTCAGTCATTCGGACTGTCGTTAACGCACCGCAGTTTGGCTCGGCAATTTGGTCAAAGTGTGGTCCAAACGTCGGCAAATTTGGAGGTCGAAAAATGTTCCGACGAACTTCAAATTTTGCATGCCCTAAACTCTCTATATTGCGCACTTGTCATAAAAAATTGGCAGACTTTCGCCGGGAAATGGCAGCGAAATTTCAAAGTTTAGAAAAAACTGGGTTGAGTCTTCCTGACTGCTCTCACGCAAACCGTGGCTGTCTGTACACACCTCTTTGGTGTACTCCTGAGTTGTGCGCATGCTCAGTCATTCGGACTGTCGTTAACGCACCGCAGTTTGGCTCGGCAATTTGGTCAAAGTGTGGTCCAAACGTCGGAAAATTTGGAGGTCGAAAAATGTTCCGACGAACTTCAAATTTTGCATGCCCTAAACTCTCTATATTGCGCACTTGTCATAAAAAATTGACAGACTTTCGCCGGGAAATGGCAGAGAAATTTCAAAGTTTAGAAAAAACTGGGTTGAGGCTTCCTGACTGCTCTCACGCAAACCGTGGCTGTCTGTACACACCTCTTTGGGGTACTCCTGAGTTGTGCGCATGCTCAGTCATTCGGACTGTCGTTAACGCACCGCAGTTTGGCTCGGCAATTTGGTCAAAGTGTGGTCCAAACGTCGGCAAATTTAGAGGTCGAAAAATGTTCCGACGAACTTCAAATTTTGCATGCCCTGAACTCTCTATATTGCGCACTTGTCATAAAAAAATTGACAGACTTTCGCCGGGAAATGGCAGAGAAATTTCAAAGTTTAGAAAAAACTGGGTTGAGGCTTCCTGACTGCTCTCACGCAAACCGTGGCTGTCTGTACACACCTCTTTGGGGTACTCCTGAGTTGTGCGCATGCTCAGTCATTCGGACTGTCGTTAACGCACCGCAGTTTGGCTCGGCAATTTGGTCAAAGTGTGGTCCAAACGTCGGCAAATTTGGAGGTCGAAAAATGTTCCGACAAACTTCAAATTTTGCATGCCCTAAACTCTCTATATTGTGCACTTGTCATAAAAAATTGACAGACTTTCGCCGGGAAATGGCAGAGAAATTTCAAAGTTTAGAAAAAACTGGGTTGAGGCTTCCTGACTGCTCTCACGCAAACCGTGGCTGTCTGTACACACCTCTTTGGGGGTACTCCTGAGTTGTGCGCATGCTCAGTCATTCGGACTGTCGTTAACGCACCGCAGTTTGGCTCGGCAATTTGGTCAAAGTGTGGTCCAAACGTCGGCAAATTTGGAGGTCGAAAAATGTTCCGACGAACTTCAAATTTTGCATGCCCTAAACTCTCTATATTGCGCACTTGTCATAAAAAATTGACAGACTTTCGCCGGGAAATGGCAGAGAAATTTCAAAGTTTAGAAAAAACTGGGTTTAGGCTTCCTGACTGCTCTCACGCAAACCGTGGCTGTCTGTACACACCTCTTTGGGGTACTCCTGAGTTGTGTGCATGCTCAGTCATTCGGACTGTCGTTAACGCACCGCAGTTTGGCTCGGCAATTTGGTCAAAGTGTGGTCCAAACGTCGGCAAATTTGGTGGTCGAAAAATGTTCCGACGAACTTCAAATTTTGCATGCCCTAAACTCTCTATATTGCGCACTTGTCATAAACGATTGACAGACTTTCGCCGGGAAATGGCAGAGAAATTTCAAAGTTTAGAAAAAACTGGGTTGAGGCTTCCTGACTGCTCTCACGCAAACCGTGGCTGTCTGTACACACCTCTTTGGGGTACTCCTGAGTTGTGCGCATGCTCAGTCATTCGGACTGTCGTTAACGCACCGCAGTTTGGCTCGGCAATTTGGTCAAAGTGTGGTCCAAACGTCGGCAAATTTGGAGGTCGAAAAATGTTCCGACGAACTTCAAATTTTGCATGCCCTAAACTCTCTATATTGCGCACTTGTCATAAAAAATTGACAGACTTTCGCCGGGAAATGGCAGAGAAATTTCAAAGTTTAGCAAAAACTGGGTTGAGGCTTCCTGACTGCTCTCACGCAAACCGTGGCTGTCTGTACACACCTCTTTGGGGTACTCCTGAGTTGTGCGCATGCTCAGTCATTCGGACTGTCGTTAACGCACCGCAGTTTGGCTCGGCAATTTGGTCAAAGTGTGGTCCAAACGTCGGCAAATTTGGAGGTCGAAAAATGTTCCGACGAACTTCAAATTTTGCATGCCCTAAACTCTCTATATTGCGCACTTGTCATAAACGATTGACAGACTTTCGCCGGGAAATGGCAGAGAAATTTCAAAGTTTAGAAAAAACTGGGTTGAGGCTTCCTGACTGCTCTCACGCAAACCGTGGCTGTCTGTACACACCTCTTTGGGGTACTCCTGAGTTGTGCGCATGCTCAGTCATTCGGACTGTCGTTAACGCACCGCAGTTTGGCTCGGCAATTTGGTCAAAGTGTGGTCCAAACGTCGGCAAATTTGGAGGTCGAAAAATGTTCCGACGAACTTCAAATTTTGCATGCCCTAAACTCTCTATATTGCGCACTTGTCATAAAAAATTGACAGACTTTCGCCGGGAAATGGCAGAGAAATTTCAAAGTTTAGAAAAAACTGGGTTGAGGCTTCCTGACTGCTCTCACGCAAACCGTGGCTGTCTGTACACACCTCTTTGGGGTACTCCTGAGTTGTGCGCATGCTCAGTCATTCGGACTGTCGTTAACGCACCGCAGTTTGGCTCGGCAATTTGGTCAAAGTGTGGTCTAAACGTCGGCAAATTTGGAGGTCGAAAAATGTTCCGACGAACTTCAAATTTTGCATGCCCTAAACTCTCTATATTGCGCACTTGTCATAAAAAATTGACAGACTTTCGCCGGGAAATGGCAGAGAAATTTCAAAGTTTAGAAAAAACTGGGTTGAGGCTTCCTGACTGCTCTCACGCAAACCGTGGCTGTCTGTACACACCTCTTTGGGGTACTCCTGAGTTGTGCGCATGCTCAGTCATTCGGACTGTCGTTAACGCATCGCAGTTTGGCTCGGCAATTTGGTCAAAGTGTGGTCCAAACGTCGGCAAATTTGGAGGTCGAAAAATGTTCCGACGAACTTCAAATTTTGCATGCCCTAAACTCTCTATATTGCGCACTTGTCATAAAAAATTGACAGACTTTCGCCGGGAAATGGCAGAGAAATTTCAAAGTTTAGAAAAAACTGGGTTGAGGCTTCCTGACTGCTCTCACGCAAACCGTGGCTGTCTGTACACACCTCTTTGGGGTACTCCTGAGTTGTGCGCATGCTCAGTCATTCGGACTGTCGTTAACGCATCGCAGTTTGGCTCGGCAATTTGGTCAAAGTGTGGTCCAAACGTCGGCAAATGTGGAGGTCGAAAAATGTTCCGACGAACTTCAAATTTTGCATGCCCTAAACTCTCTATATTGCGCACTTGTCATAAAAAATTGACAGACTTTCGCCGGGAAATGGCAGAGAAATTTCAAAGTTTAGAAAAAACTGGGTTGAGGCTTCCTGACTGCTCTCACGCAAACCGTGGCTGTCTGTACACACCTCTTTGGGGTACTCCTGAGTTGTGCGCATGCTCAGTCATTCGGACTGTCGTTAACGCACCGCAGTTTGGCTCGGCAATTTGGTCAAAGTGTGGTCCAAACGTCGGCAAATTTGGAGGTCGAAAAATGTTCCGACGAACTTCAAATTTTGCATGCCCTAAACTCTCTATATTGCGCACTTGTCATAAAAAATTGACAGACTTTCGCCGGGAAATGGCAGAGAAATTTCAAAGTTTAGAAAAAACTGGGTTGAGGCTTCCTGACTGCTCTCACGCAAACCGTGGCTGTCTGTACACACCTCTTTGGGGTACTCCTGAGTTGTGCGCATGCTCAGTCATTCGGACTGTCGTTAACGCACCGCAGTTTGGCTCGGCAATTTGGTCAAAGTGTGGTCCAAACGTCGGCAAATTTGGAGGTCGAAAAATGTTCCGACGAACTTCAAATTTTGCATGCCCTAAACTCTCTATATTGCGCACTTGTCATAAAAAATTGACAGACTTTCGCCGGGAAATGGCAGAGAAATTTCAAAGTTTAGAAAAAACTGGGTTGAGGCTTCCTGACTGCTCTCACGCAAACCGTGGCTGTCTGTACACACCTCTTTGGGGTACTCCTGAGTTGTGCGCATGCTCAGTCATTCGGACTGTCGTTAACGCACCGCAGTTTGGCTCGGCAATTTGGTCAAAGTGTGGTCCAAACGTCGGCAAATTTGGAGGTCGAAAAATGTTCCGACGAACTTCAAATTTTGCATGCCCTAAACTCTCTATATTGCGCACTTGTCATAAAAAATTGACAGACTTTCGCCGGGAAATGGCAGAGAAATTTCAAAGTTTAGAAAAAACTGGGTTTAGGCTTCCTGACTGCTCTCACGCAAACCGTGGCTGTCTGTACACACCTCTTTGGGGTACTCCTGAGTTGTGTGCATGCTCAGTCATTCGGACTGTCGTTAACGCACCGCAGTTTGGCTCGGCAATTTGGTCAAAGTGTGGTCCAAACGTCGGCAAATTTGGAGGTCGAAAAATGTTCCGACGAACTTCAAATTTTGCATGCCCTAAACTCTCTATATTGCGCACTTGTCATAAACGATTGACAGACTTTCGCCGGGAAATGGCAGAGAAATTTCAAAGTTTAGAAAAAACTGGGTTGAGGCTTCCTGACTGCTCTCACGCAAACCGTGGCTGTCTGTACACACCTCTTTGGGGTACTCCTGAGTTGTGCGCATGCTCAGTCATTCGGACTGTCGTTAACGCACCGCAGTTTGGCTCGGCAATTTGGTCAAAGTGTGGTCCAAACGTCGGCAAATTTGGAGGTCGAAAAATGTTCCGACGAACTTCAAATTTTGCATGCCCTAAACTCTCTATATTGCGCACTTGTCATAAAAAATTGACAGACTTTCGCCGGGAAATGGCAGAGAAATTTCAAAGTTTAGAAAAAACTGGGTTGAGGCTTCCTGACTGCTCTCACGCAAACCGTGGCTGTCTGTACACACCTCTTTGGGGTACTCCTGAGTTGTGCGCATGCTCAGTCATTCGGACTGTCGTTAACGCACCGCAGTTTGGCTCGGCAATTTGGTCAAAGTGTGGTCCAAACGTCGGCAAATTTGGAGGTCGAAAAATGTTCCGACGAACTTCAAATTTTGCATGCCCTAAACTCTCTATATTGCGCACTTGTCATAAAAAATTGACAGACTTTCGCCGGGAAATGGCAGAGAAATTTCAAAGTTTAGAAAAAACTGGGTTGAGGCTTCCTGACTGCTCTCACGCAAACCGTGGCTGTCTGTACACACCTCTTTGGGGTACTCCTGAGTTGTGCGCATGCTCAGTCATTCGGACTGTCGTTAACGCACCGCAGTTTGGCTCGGCAATTTGGTCAAAGTGTGGTCCTAAACGTCGGCAAATTTGGAGGTCGAAAAATGTTCCGACGAACTTCAAATTTTGCATGCCCTAAACTCTCTATATTGCGCACTTGTCATAAAAAATTGACAGACTTTCGCCGGGAAATGGCAGAGAAATTTCAAAGTTTAGAAAAAACTGGGTTGAGGCTTCCTGACTGCTCTCACGCAAACCGTGGCTGTCTGTACACACCTCTTTGGGGTACTCCTGAGTTGTGCGCATGCTCAGTCATTCGGACTGTCGTTAACGCACCGCAGTTTGGCTCGGCAATTTGGTCAAAGTGTGGTCCAAACGTCGGCAAATTTGGAGGTCGAAAAATGTTCCGACGAACTTCAAATTTTGCATGCCCTAAACTCTCTATATTGCGCACTTGTCATAAAAAATTGACAGACTTTCGCCGGGAAATGGCAGAGAAATTTCAAAGTTTAGAAAAAACTGGGTTGAGGCTTCCTGACTGCTCTCACGCAAACCGTGGCTGTCTGTACACACCTCTTTGGGGTACTCCTGAGTTGTGCGCATGCTCAGTCATTCGGACTGTCGTTAACGCACCGCAGTTTGGCTCGGCAATTTGGTCAAAGTGTGGTCCAAACGTCGGCAAATTTGGAGGTCGAAAAATGTTCCGACGAACTTCAAATTTTGCATGCCCTAAACTCTCTATATTGCGCACTTGTCATAAAAAATTGACAGACTTTCGCCGGGAAATGGCAGAGAAATTTCAAAGTTTAGAAAAAACTGGGTTGAGGCTTCCTGACTGCTCTCACGCAAACCGTGGCTGTCTGTACACACCTCTTTGGGGTACTCCTGAGTTGTGCGCATGCTCAGTCATTCGGACTGTCGTTAACGCACCGCAGTTTGGCTCGGCAATTTGGTCAAAGTGTGGTCCAAACGTCGGCAAATTTGGAGGTCGAAAAATGTTCCGACGAACTTCAAATTTTGCATGCCCTAAACTCTCTATATTGCGCACTTGTCATAAAAAATTGACAGACTTTCGCCGGGAAATGGCAGAGAAATTTCAAAGTTTAGAAAAAACTGGGTTGAGGCTTCCTGACTGCTCTCACGCAAACCGTGGCTGTCTGTACACACCTCTTTGGGGTACTCCTGAGTTGTGCGCATGCTCAGTCATTCGGACTGTCGTTAACGCATCGCAGTTTGGCTCGGCAATTTGGTCAAAGTGTGGTCCAAACGTCGGCAAATTTGGAGGTCGAAAAATGTTCCGACGAACTTCAAATTTTGCATGCCCTAAACTCTCTATATTGCGCACTTGTCATAAAAAATTGACAGACTTTCGCCGGGAAATGGCAGAGAAATTTCAAAGTTTAGAAAAAACTGGGTTGAGGCTTCCTGACTGCTCTCACGCAAACCGTGGCTGTCTGTACACACCTCTTTGGGGTACTCCTGAGTTGTGCGCATGCTCAGTCATTCGGACTGTCGTTAACGCACCGCAGTTTGGCTCGGCAATTTGGTCAAAGTGTGGTCCAAACGTCGGCAAATTTGGAGGTCGAAAAATGTTCCGACGAACTTCAAATTTTGCATGCCCTAAACTCTCTATATTGCGCACTTGTCATAAAAAATTGACAGACTTTCGCCGGGAAATGGCAGAGAAATTTCAAAGTTTAGAAAAAACTGGGTTGAGGCTTCCTGACTGCTCTCACGCAAACCGTGGCTGTCTGTACACACCTCTTTGGGGTACTCCTGAGTTGTGCGCATGCTCAGTCATTCGGACTGTCGTTAACGCACCGCAGTTTGGCTCGGCAATTTGGTCAAAGTGTGGTCCAAACGTCGGCAAATTTGGAGGTCGAAAAATGTTCCGACGAACTTCAAATTTTGCATGCCCTAAACTCTCTATATTGCGCACTTGTCATAAAAAATTGACAGACTTTCGCCGGGAAATGGCAGAGAAATTTCAAAGTTTAGAAAAAACTGGGTTGAGGCTTCCTGACTGCTCTCACGCAAACCGTGGCTGTCTGTACACACCTCTTTGGGGTACTCCTGAGTTGTGCGCATGCTCAGTCATTCGGACTGTCGTTAACGCACCGCAGTTTGGCTCGGCAATTTGGTCAAAGTGTGGTCCAAACGTCGGCAAATTTGGAGGTCGAAAAATGTTCCGACGAACTTCAAATTTTGCATGCCCTAAACTCTCTATATTGCGCACTTGTCATAAAAAATTGACAGACTTTCGCCGGGAAATGGCAGAGAAATTTCAAAGTTTAGAAAAAACTGGGTTGAGGCTTCCTGACTGCTCTCACGCAAACCGTGGCTGTCTGTACACACCTCTTTGGGGTACTCCTGAGTTGTGCGCATGCTCAGTCATTCGGACTGTCGTTAACGCACCGCAGTTTGGCTCGGCAATTTGGTCAAAGTGTGGTCCAAACGTCGGCAAATTTGGAGGTCGAAAAATGTTCCGACGAACTTCAAATTTTGCATGCCCTAAACTCTCTATATTGCGCACTTGTCATAAAAAATTGACAGACTTTCGCCGGGAAATGGCAGAGAAATTTCAAAGTTTAGAAAAAACTGGGTTGAGGCTTCCTGACTGCTCTCACGCAAACCGTGGCTGTCTGTACACACCTCTTTGGGGTACTCCTGAGTTGTGCGCATGCTCAGTCATTCGGACTGTCGTTAACGCATCGCAGTTTGGCTCGGCAATTTGGTCAAAGTGTGGTCCAAACGTCGGCAAATGTGGAGGTCGAAAAATGTTCCGACGAACTTCAAATTTTGCATGCCCTAAACTCTCTATATTGCGCACTTGTCATAAAAAATTGACAGACTTTCGCCGGGAAATGGCAGAGAAATTTCAAAGTTTAGAAAAAACTGGGTTGAGGCTTCCTGACTGCTCTCACGCAAACCGTGGCTGTCTGTACACACCTCTTTGGGGTACTCCTGAGTTGTGCGCATGCTCAGTCATTCGGACTGTCGTTAACGCACCGCAGTTTGGCTCGGCAATTTGGTCAAAGTGTGGTCCAAACGTCGGCAAATTTGGAGGTCGAAAAATGTTCCGACGAACTTCAAATTTTGCATGCCCTAAACTCTCTATATTGCGCACTTGTCATAAAAAATTGACAGACTTTCGCCGGGAAATGGCAGAGAAATTTCAAAGTTTAGAAAAAACTGGGTTGAGGCTTCCTGACTGCTCTCACGCAAACCGTGGCTGTCTGTACACACCTCTTTGGGGTACTCCTGAGTTGTGCGCATGCTCAGTCATTCGGACTGTCGTTAACGCACCGCAGTTTGGCTCGGCAATTTGGTCAAAGTGTGGTCCAAACGTCGGCAAATTTGGAGGTCGAAAAATGTTCCGACGAACTTCAAATTTTGCATGCCCTAAACTCTCTATATTGCGCACTTGTCATAAAAAATTGACAGACTTTCGCCGGGAAATGGCAGAGAAATTTCAAAGTTTAGAAAAAACTGGGTTGAGGCTTCCTGACTGCTCTCACGCAAACCGTGGCTGTCTGTACACACCTCTTTGGGGTACTCCTGAGTTGTGCGCATGCTCAGTCATTCGGACTGTCGTTAACGCACCGCAGTTTGGCTCGGCAATTTGGTCAAAGTGTGGTCCAAACGTCGGCAAATTTGGAGGTCGAAAAATGTTCCGACGATCTTCAAATTTTGCATGCCCTAAACTCTCTATATTGCGCACTTGTCATAAACAATTGACAGACTTTCGCCGGGAAATGGCAGAGAAATTTCAAAGTTTAGAAAAAACTGGGTTGAGGCTTCCTGACTGCTCTCACGCAAACCGTGGCTGTCTGTACACACCTCTTTGGGGTACTCCTGAGTTGTGCGCATGCTCAGTCATTCGGACTGTCGTTAACGCACCGCAGTTTGGCTCGGCAATTTGGTCAAAGTGTGGTCCAAACGTCGGCAAATTTGGAGGTCGAAAAATGTTCCGACGAACTTCAAATTTTGCATGCCCTAAACTCTCTATATTGCGCACTTGTCATAAAAAATTGACAGACTTTCGCCGGGAAATGGCAGAGAAATTTCAAAGTTTAGAAAAAACTGGGTTGAGGCTTCCTGACTGCTCTCACGCAAACCGTGGCTGTCTGTACACACCTCTTTGGGGTACTCCTGAGTTGTGCGCATGCTCAGTCATTCGGACTGTCGTTAACGCATCGCAGTTTGGCTCGGCAATTTGGTCAAAGTGTGGTCCAAACGTCGGCAAATTTGGAGGTCGAAAAATGTTCCGACGAACTTCAAATTTTGCATGCCCTAAACTCTCTATATTGCGCACTTGTCATAAAAAATTGACAGACTTTCGCCGGGAAATGGCAGAGAAATTTCAAAGTTTAGAAAAAACTGGGTTGAGGCTTCCTGACTGCTCTCACGCAAACCGTGGCTGTCTGTACACACCTCTTTGGGGTACTCCTGAGTTGTGCGCATGCTCAGTCATTCGGACTGTCGTTAACGCACCGCAGTTTGGCTCGGCAATTTGGTCAAAGTGTGGTCCAAACGTCGGCAAATTTGGAGGTCGAAAAATGTTCCGACGAACTTCAAATTTTGCATGCCCTAAACTCTCTATATTGCGCACTTGTCATAAAAAATTGACAGACTTTCGCCGGGAAATGGCAGAGAAATTTCAAAGTTTAGAAAAAACTGGGTTGAGGCTTCCTGACTGCTCTCACGCAAACCGTGGCTGTCTGTACACACCTCTTTGGGGTACTCCTGAGTTGTGCGCATGCTCAGTCATTCGGACTGTCGTTAACGCACCGCAGTTTGGCTCGGCAATTTGGTCAAAGTGTGGTCCAAACGTCGGCAAATTTGGAGGTCGAAAAATGTTCCGACGAACTTCAAATTTTGCATGCCCTAAACTCTCTATATTGCGCACTTGTCATAAAAAATTGACAGACTTTCGCCGGGAAATGGCAGAGAAATTTCAAAGTTTAGAAAAAACTGGGTTGAGGCTTCCTGACTGCTCTCACGCAAACCGTGGCTGTCTGTACACACCTCTTTGGGGTACTCCTGAGTTGTGCGCATGCTCAGTCATTCGGACTGTCGTTAACGCACCGCAGTTTGGCTCGGCAATTTGGTCAAAGTGTGGTCCAAACGTCGGCAAATTTGGAGGTCTAAAAATGTTCCGACGAACTTCAAATTTTGCATGCCCTAAACTCTCTATATTGCGCACTTGTCATAAAAAATTGACAGACTTTCGCCGGGAAATGGCAGAGAAATTTCAAAGTTTAGAAAAAACTGGGTTGAGGCTTCCTGACTGCTCTCACGCAAACCGTGGCTGTCTGTACACACCTCTTTGGGGTACTCCTGAGTTGTGCGCATGCTCAGTCATTCGGACTGTCGTTAACGCATCGCAGTTTGGCTCGGCAATTTGGTCAAAGTGTGGTCCAAACGTCGGCAAATTTGGAGGTCGAAAAATGTTCCGACGAACTTCAAATTTTGCATGCCCTAAACTCTCTATATTGCGCACTTGTCATAAAAAATTGACAGACTTTCGCCGGGAAATGGCAGAGAAATTTCAAAGTTTAGAAAAAACTGGGTTGAGGCTTCCTGACTGCTCTCACGCAAACCGTGGCTGTCTGTACACACCTCTTTGGGGTACTCCTGAGTTGTGCGCATGCTCAGTCATTCGGACTGTCGTTAACGCACCGCAGTTTGGCTCGGCAATTTGGTCAAAGTGTGGTCCAAACGTCGGCAAATTTGGAGGTCGAAAATGTTCCGACGAACTTCAAATTTTGCATGCCCTAAACTCTCTATATTGCGCACTTGTCATAAAAAATTGACAGACTTTCGCCGGGAAATGGCAGAGAAATTTCAAAGTTTAGAAAAAACTGGGTTGAGGCTTCCTGACTGCTCTCACGCAAACCGTGGCTGTCTGTACACACCTCTTTGGGGTACTCCTGAGTTGTGCGCATGCTCAGTCATTCGGACTGTCGTTAACGCACCGCAGTTTGGCTCGGCAATTTGGTCAAAGTGTGGTCCAAACGTCGGCAAATTTGGAGGTCGAAAAATGTTCCGACGAACTTCAAATTTTGCATGCCCTAAACTCTCTATATTGCGCACTTGTCATAAAAAATTGACAGACTTTCGCCGGGAAATGGCAGAGAAATTTCAAAGTTTAGAAAAAACTGGGTTGAGGCTTCCTGACTGCTCTCACGCAAACCGTGGCTGTCTGTACACACCTCTTTGGGGTACTCCTGAGTTGTGCGCATGCTCAGTCATTCGGACTGTCGTTAACGCACCGCAGTTTGGCTCGGCAATTTGGTCAAAGTGTGGTCCAAACGTCGGCAAATTTGGAGGTCTAAAAATGTTCCGACGAACTTCAAATTTTGCATGCCCTAAACTCTCTATATTGCGCACTTGTCATAAAAAATTGGCAGACTTTCGCCGGGAAATGGCAGAGAAATTTCAAAGTTTAGAAAAAACTGGGTTGAGGCTTCCTGACTGCTCTCACGCAAACCGTGGCTGTCTGTACACACCTCTTTGGTGTACTCCTGAGTTGTGCGCATGCTCAGTCATTCGGACTGTCGTTAACGCACCGCAGTTTGGCTCGGCAATTTGGTCAAAGTGTGGTCCAAACGTCGGAAAATTTGGAGGTCGAAAAATGTTCCGACGAACTTCAAATTTTGCATGCCCTAAACTCTCTATATTGCGCACTTGTCATAAAAAATTGACAGACTTTCGCCGGGAAATGGCAGAGAAATTTCAAAGTTTAGAAAAAACTGGGTTGAGGCTTCCTGACTGCTCTCACGCAAACCGTGGCTGTCTGTACACACCTCTTTGGGGTACTCCTGAGTTGTGCGCATGCTCAGTCATTCGGACTGTCGTTAACGCACCGCAGTTTGGCTCGGCAATTTGGTCAAAGTGTGGTCCAAACGTCGGCAAATTTAGAGGTCGAAAAATGTTCCGACGAACTTCAAATTTTGCATGCCCTGAACTCTCTATATTGCGCACTTGTCATAAAAAAATTGACAGACTTTTGCCGGGAAATGGCAGAGAAATTTCAAAGTTTAGAAAAAAACTGGGTTGAGGCTTCCTGACTGCTCTCACGCAAACCGTGGCTGTCTGTACACACCTCTTTGGGGTACTCCTGAGTTGTGCGCATGCTCAGTCATTCGGACTGTCGTTAACGCACCGCAGTTTGGCTCGGCAATTTGGTCAAAGTGTGGTCCAAACGTCGGCAAATTTGGAGGTCGAAAAATGTTCCGACAAACTTCAAATTTTGCATGCCCTAAACTCTCTATATTGCGCACTTGTCATAAAAAATTGACAGACTTTCGCCGGGAAATGGCAGAGAAATTTCAAAGTTTAGAAAAAACTGGGTTGAGGCTTCCTGACTGCTCTCACGCAAACCGTGGCTGTCTGTACACACCTCTTTTGGGTACTCCTGAGTTGTGCGCATGCTCAGTCATTCGGACTGTCGTTAACGCACCGCAGTTTGGCTCGGCAATTTGGTCAAAGTGTGGTCCAAACGTCGGCAAATTTGGAGGTCGAAAAATGTTCCGACGAACTTCAAATTTTGCATGCCCTAAACTCTCTATATTGCGCACTTGTCATAAAAATTGACAGACTTTCGCCGGGAAATGGCAGAGAAATTTCAAAGTTTAGAAAAAACTGGGTTGAGGCTTCCTGACTGCTCTCACGCAAACCGTGGCTGTCTGTACACACCTCTTTGGGGTACTCCTGAGTTGTGCGCATGCTCAGTCATTCGGACTGTCGTTAACGCACCGCAGTTTGGCTCGGCAATTTGGTCAAAGTGTGGTCCAAACGTCGGCAAATTTGGAGGTCGAAAAATGTTCCGACGAACTTCAAATTTTGCATGCCCTAACTCTCTATATTGCGCACTTGTCATAAAAAATTGACAGACTTTCGCCGGGAAATGGCAGAGAAATGTCAAAGTTTAGAATAAACTGGGTTGAGGCTTCCTGACTGCTCTCACGCAAACTGTGGCTGTCTGTACACACCTCTTTGGGGTACTCCTGAGTTGTGCGCATGCTCAGTCATTCGGACTGTCGTTAACGCATCGCAGTTTGGCTCGGCAATTTGGTCAAAGTGTGGTCCAAACGTCGGCAAATGTGGAGGTCGAAAAATGTTCCGACGAACTTCAAATTTTGCATGCCCTA
>JBBELK010001102.1:600000-843727 GCA_037783545.1 Henricia sp. BOLD:AAB3569 | reverse complement strand
ACGCGGTTTCTTCA
The DNA here is from genome assembly GCA_037783545.1 of Henricia sp. BOLD:AAB3569. NCBI lineage: Eukaryota > Metazoa > Echinodermata > Asteroidea > Spinulosida > Echinasteridae > Henricia > Henricia sp. BOLD:AAB3569. The sequence continues at coordinate 843,713 of JBBELK010001102.1, read as the reverse complement.
GATACGGCCCCTGACTTGGGAGCGGTCTATCTGTATTCGATTTGAGGTTCTTGGTTGTCGAGCCTAGTCGAGGTAACTATATATTGAAGGTACATGGTTGATAAACTGTTCAAAACGGCGTTATTTCCACTCGTAATTGAAAGCCTATGTATTACTGCCACATAGATGCAGTAATACTTCAGAAAACCTGAAAAATGCAAGCATGGTTTTTGTGCATGAATGAATAGCTAAAAAAATCGCCTACAGGCGATCTGAGGAGATTCAGATAGTTTTGACATTTTTCTCCTCAATGCATGGGGGCATTTCAGACGAAATAATTTCACAGGATGATTACTGCCATTACCGTCTTGATAACGAGTAAGCTTTTAGATAATAATTCAGTCATTTCTTTGGAGGGTAAATAAGACTCACACGAATTATTTTGTGTGTGTGTTTTCTACAGTAACTTATATAATAAGGCATATCTGATGAGTTTGGTATCTCTTAAAACTTTAAACGATACCTATTTTATTGGACTTTATTTCTTTGGATTTCTTTGTTATCCAGATGTTGAATAACGCACCCATGCATACTTATCTCCGGAAGAGAAAAAAATTGGAGTCATGGTAACGTACGGATTAGGTGTGGTGCAAGTATGTAAGTGTTGTGCCTAATTGAAATGATACGATCAAACATTGGATGTGATGAAAATGATATGGTTTCGTGAGAGAATTTACTGAGCTTCATAATTTATTGAGCTTTAAAAACACATAAAATATAATTTATTTTTATGGGGTACCGTAGCCGAGTGGTTTGGGTCATTAATTCGCAATCATAGGTGAAAACTTGGGGTTGCGGGTTCGAACTCCCACCCCCCCCCCCCCCCCCCCCCCCCCCCCCCACTCCCCCCCCCCCCCCCCCCCCACTCCCCCACCCCCTCCCCCTCCCCCCCCCCGACTGCGGTACCTGTGCCCTTGAGCAAGGCACTCAACCGCACTTGCTCCATCCTTCGAAAGGGATGTAAAGCCGTTGGTCCAGTGTGTTAGGTAACAGTAACACACTGTAAAGATCCCAGAGCATTCTTTCGTGAAGAGCAAGGGGATTCCCCTGGCCATTTCTAATTCTTCATGGGTTTCCTCACGCTTGCGAGTGACAGTGCAATGGTCACTTTAGAGGAATCCTTGGTATGAATACCAGAATGAAATAAAAATAAAATAAAAATACTGATTCATCAATTATCCTTATAGCTACAAAAGTCAAGTAAGAACAATGTACCGTTTTTATCAATTTTTTTTTCGAAATTGTGACTTAATAAATCCATATTTTGAGTATGCAGTTAAACTATTAAAGACGGTTCTTTATCATCAAAAATACCCACGCGTAGGCCTACTTTCGACTTATAGGTAAACTATTTTATATATCTTATGAATTTTTAAATATTTTCTTACATTTTAACGTGTTTATCTTTGTAGATCTTCATTAGTCGCATTGAATTGTAAGAGTTGTAAATGGTTTAGTCTGGTGTTTTCAATATGCGGTAATATATCATTCACTTTGTACTGCAGTGCCTCAGATACAAGACCGCCAAGTTATTGTTAAATGCACGAGTTGAAAAAAATGTTTTAAAATCGTATGCACCATAGTGCTAATGGTAATCTCATAGTGCACACCATAGCCACGCTTTGAAATTATTTTCGAGAAATGCACTATCGGTATTATTATTATTGACAAATCAGGATTCGGTAAAATGTGTTTTCCCACCCTAGGGACGAGGTTGGCTAAACGGTGTTTCCTGTTCAATGTAGAACGTTCCTAACGCTGTATAAAACGACACTCTAGCTTTTGAAGAGTAGTGCAATTTTTAGCTTCCTAAATTACATCGTTTTCTTCGTTCAGTTGGGAATATTATCGACCGATATCTCAACAAAGACATTTTTTCCCAATGCCTATACTCTATAGGGGCACAGAATATGCGTCCATAGGTCCTGCTTGCCTGGCGGTCGATACCAAATTATTATATACGGTATATAAAACCGCTGACAATAAGGACTAGTCAAGTATTGTCATCGGCCAGAAGGATTTTTAGATTTTCACGTCGACTGTTATGGACGTGATTGACGTCATCTTCAGGTTACAGAGAGAACGCCCGTTCATCTTTATACACTGGTTTCAGTATGCAACAGCAGCTGGCTATACGAGACTGAAGCCACGCGCCGGCCATCTTAGTACTCCCAATTAAAGACGCAGCTCGTCAATACACAACAATCTCGTGCCACGAATTTCACTGCGCTCCATACCTTGCCCGAGTAGGGCAGCTACGCTTACAATCCCAGAGGAGGCTCATGGGAGTTGTGTGCATGTGTTGTTGTATGTCGTTTAAACCAAAGAGTTCCCATATGCAATCAATTCAACCGTCTATATGACACCTTCTTGAAGCAATTGTGACCATATTTGTAATATAATGTGAATATGGCTGACACTAATTGTCATTAATTTAAAAGGGTGTGTTTAAAAGGGTGTGATAAACATTGGATTTAGAAAACTTAAGATACACAACCTATTTGCAGAATGGACGAGGCTATTAGCCTGCACACTTTTACGGAATTGTGAGGGTCATTTCCGTAATTTTATGAACTGCACATGTAAAAACCGTATTTTTAATTGCACAAACGTAATGGATAGGCCTAAACGGATTATTTCCGTAACATTACGTATTTCCGTAAAATTTATTGCGTAAATTTATGGAGCAGAAAAAAACATTCTGGTAATTTTGCTGCCGGAATTTTCACGAAAAACCGGTAAAATTTGTTTACAGATTTTAAAAACAAAATATCCGTATTTTTACGGAGTTCCCGTATTTTTACGGAGTTCCCGTATTTTTACGGAGTTCGCACTGTTTATTGAAGAACCGAGCTCCGTAATTTACGGTATTTTTACGGACAAAACAACGCAATAAACGGAATAATTCCGTAAATTTACGGAGAAAAACAAAATGTTCCGGTAATTGTTTAACAGGGCACCATGGTCTTACACCCTCTGGGACCGTAAGAGCGGCTGCCAGGGCAAGGTATGGAGCGCGCTGAAATTCGTGGCACGAATTTGTCTGTCGCGCATTGACGAGCCTCCGTCTTCAAGACAACGCTTTGCCTTGACTGCATACAATTGCTTGCATTTCACTTAACACATGTAGAGTGGAGATAGTATAACTTTGGCGTAGCAAGCTCGGAAAAAAGGGTGGGGTGGGAGTGGGGGAACAGAGGGTCGCTCCGGTATCGCTTAGCGGGGGGTGGGGGAGGGGGGTGGGGGGTGGGGTTGCGGCTTGGTGAGAGGGTTAGCTCACAAATATTATGTAAAATAATGTAATGGCATTGCCATTGCCGTGGAGTCTTATCAGCGGTGTTACATTAGTTTCATTATTTTTTTATTTTTGCCGACAGTACCATAAATTTGAACCCCAAAAATTAAGAGTGGGGGTGCAAATTTACATCTTTGCTCCCGCCCCCCACTTTTGAAAGGGGTGGTGGGTGGGTGGTGGGGGGGGGGGGGGGGGGGGGGGGGGGGAGTAAGCTGCCTTGTAGAAATTTTAGCCACATAGATGCATAGGCTACTGCAGAAAATCTCACAAATTTATTCAAGGTTGTGTGTTGAATGAATGGTACAAATCTTTACACACGATTTTTGTAAAAGCACCTTCAGTTGGATATTTCTCCCACGAAGGTATACCATTTTATACACTGTAAAAAATTGTGTTGAGTCACAGGTGTTTTTCTGTTGAAAAAGTCAAAATCGAACAGTAACTTTTACTGTTTTTGGAATTTGTTGTTATTGCACAAACGTTCTTCCGTCTGTGTACATTTTAAAAATATTGTTCTGTATGATTACAGACGGTTTGCCGTTAAATTACAGGTTTGTTCAGGAACAAGAAACTTTTAATCTTCATCTGTTAAAATACAGCCATGTTACTGTTTAGTAACAGAGGACCTTCTGTTATCCCATCGATGTTTCCTGGTATGCGGCAGAAATTACGCGGCGTTGATAGCGAGTACCAGTACGTTGCATGCTGGGAAATCACTGCAGTAAATTCAAACTGCGCAGTGCGCTTTTTGTAGTTGTGCCGTTCGTATAATTATGAAATGACAGATTTTGGCGGGCGTTATGTCGAAATATATACTGGAGACTGTTCAGTTTATAGTGCCGACTTGAACGAGAAGTAGCTGCTCTACATGTCGTGAAAGGCAAGTCGGTATTTTCGTAATTGTTTTGGTTTTTATTTGCGTTTTATTTGCCGTGCAATACTGCCTGCAATGGAGATACACGGGAGCATTAAACCTGCCTCAAAGTGCGGGAATACAGTAGACTCAGGCGGGAATTCTCCCTGAATTTATCATATTCCTGTATTTCAGTGAGTCGGGTTACATTTTTGGTAAATTGTACACCCTGTTGAAACTCCACTGCACCCCGGCATGCGAATAAAAACTAGGAAATTGAGAGAAACATGCCGACTTATTTTACATGAAGTGTGGTGCATCTACAACACAAAAAGTGAACTGTAAAAGTCAACAAGAAACAGTCGTCAATAACCTGGACTGCTTCGTTCAGTTACATAGAATTGTTTCTGTACAGAAGGCATTGTTAAAGAACAAAACCATGCACAAAACGAACACTTAGTCGTCTGTTGAAAAACGGAAGAATCTTCTGTAAATTTACAATTCCAAATAACAGCAGAGTCTACTGTATGCAAACAGATAAAACAAAAAAGTATACTGTTTAAAAACAGTACGCTATGTAATGCCAATTGACATATGAATGTACTGTAAATGAACAGATTTTTTAAACAGTGTATATGATGTAAATCATGTGGTGTTTGTTATCTTTTAGTCGGGTTTTCCTTGTCAACTCATGAATAAAATTTCGGATTTGCCTCAAGTTAAGACAAGAACTCTTTCCAAAACGAACTGTAGTGTTTTGTGAAATCAAACGGTGTTGCTGACGATCAATGCATGCTAAAAACCATGTGGTATGCTTATGGTTGATAACAATGATTGACCACACGTACTGACATATTGATCGATTGGTCTAATCGTTGCCAAGGCAACCATGGACGATATTGGTGATTAATGTTAGGTTTACTACAAATCTTTTCAATGGGGCAAGACGCGGGTTTCGTGTAAAATGCGGTATCCGCATAAGACTCCGCGATTAGTTTTGAGTTTGAAGCTACGCGCGCAAGGCCTATCTGGGTCATTTTATAAATTTGGGGTCCAACGTGTGACATTTTTCTGTCCCCGTTACACCTGACATACTACTATTTTCCATACAAGTATCATTAAAAATGCCTTCAAACCATATTTTTATGAATTGTATTTTATGTAATCACTCTTTGAAATATAGAAGGCATTTAAAGAATATGTCCTGAATTTATAAAATACAACATTTTACAAGATGTCAGATGTAACGGGGACAGAAAAAGTGGACCCCAAATTTATAGAATGACCCATCTGGCAACGCGGCGACATGAAGCTTTCATTTCATTTCATTTCATTTATTATTTCTCAGGGCAAACATGAAAGGTACAGTAGGCCTACACACAGATGAATATTGACATAAAACAAAACATTACATGGTAACACCCCTGAAGGATTGCCAAATGTGAACTAAATCACAATCGAGTGGCTCTCCAAATGCAGCCGCACTGTTTACGCTGTATGTAGTATTTACTGGTAAGTTACTTTGAATTTTTGAATTTTTATACTGTTACGATTTTTTAAAAGTACATTAAGGTTCACGTAACGTCGGTTTGAAAATGACCGCGCATTCTCTATTAGCATTATTTTTTAACGCTAAAAAAATTACACCAAGGTATTTAATAATTAAGATTTGAATTTAATAAGATTTGAACACGTCAAGTTTCTTAATTTAAAAAATTTAACACCAGTTTTTTTGCAGTGAACACGTTACCGACATCCCATAATTTTCTGGAGATCAACCAATGGGATTAGAATACTGAGCGTTATGCATTGTGATCATGCGCAGTTCATGAAGTTTAACACCATGCAAAATCTACACCACTTTTTCTGCTGTTAATCTATTACACCGGTGTTCGTTTGACACAAATGTAACACCCAAAGAATTATAAAACCTTGGTGTTAGAAATTTAACACCGCATTTTTTGCAGTGTATTTTAATGAGGCTGGATCCGCCACTGATAATCAGTTTTCCAGGGGAAGAGATGGCCAAAAGTCATTGTAGGCCGTATCGAATATCTGTCATCTTGTAAAAACACAAACAAACTTGACTGTACCTGACGCTATTAATATTGGTCTAATCGTTGCCATGACGACCAGAGGTAATATTGGCGAATAGTGTTCATCAGATGGTTAGTATACCTGCAATGCACAACCCTTTTTCAGTCTTGATTTACTAGTCCTAGAACACAAATAAGTAATCCCGGCTTCTGACTGTTAAAAGCATCTGATTTGTCTTGATTTAAGAAGTTGCACTGCTGGAAACGCGGCAAAATGAAATATTTGGTTGTGGCCACACTTTTCACAATGTATACAGTGTTTACTGGTAAGTTCTTCGGAAATGTTTTATCTGTAGGCCTATACTAAGAGCATGCATGATGTGCTATTATGCTCGTTGTGATTTCATGGAATTTGAAATTTTGTTTGTGTAGCCTAAAATACACCACTAAAAGGTTCAGTATATTTGCGGACAGTTATGTATTTACGAAATTTGCCCCGTGCAGTATCCGTATATATTAACAGATGGACGGATCATTTCTGCAAAACTAGGGATTTTATTCCGTAAAATTACGGAAGAGAAAAAGGTTTTCCGCCAGAACATTTATTTTTTCGTAAAAAGGGGAACATGTGTTCAGGAATGGTTAAACAAAAATTGTTGGAATTTGGCCCGTTTATTTAAGGACCTTGCTCCGTACAATTACGTAAAAATATGGGAAAGGTTCTACAAATGTTGCTGTCGGAATGTTTCCGTAAAACAGATTGGCCCCTTATTTTAGGCCTATCCTTGGTTTGCACATGACACCAATCCAACCCAGTTTGTATATTATACTAAAGTTCAATGCAGTTTGATCAAAAATAATTTTGATTCTCGGAGATGAGAAGAAGTTAATATTTGTCTTTTTCAATCTGTTTATACATTGTAATTTAAGATCCGAGCAAAGAACCATGCATCTTAAATTTCATGATTTTTGAATTCTTGTTTGCCTGAAAGTTAAAAGAAGAAAATATAATATTAATTTCAGGCGTGTCGTGCGTTCTGTCGACTTCATGCTGCAATTTGCAAAAGTTACGCGATCCAATTTACAACATGGAGGAGCGATGGTTTCCCGTGACTGACGACCCAGATTGTGACTGCACCCAGCTGGGTTTACTAAAGAGTACGGCCATTACTCGGTGTGCGTCATTCAGGGCAGACTTCTACAAGAACCGAGACACAGATGTCTGCACCATGGCGAAAGGTATAATAATATGGCAATTGAAGTTTCGTTGTTAAAGATGATATACATTGTTAGTAGAAAATTGCGACACAGTAAAGTGTGAATGTGTCTTTAAAGAAAAAACAATGACTACTATGTTTTATCAGTTTTTATATAGGCCTATAGGGGCCTATAGTCATTGGTATTTTGCCACTTCCTAAAAAAAGAAAAATAAGCAAGGGGGTGTTAGAGCACCACATTTTTGCCCGGTTTTATAAGCACAAATATAACATTCTCCTTCTAAAATCTGAAAACTACGAAGGATCATTAGCGCCACTGCAAGTATACGTTATTAATTTGTACGGGCCTGGTACTACAGTGAAACTTGTATATAGTGGTCACCCAAGGGACCGACCAAATGTGGCCAAAATAAACAGGTGGCCTTGATATACAAATTCTGGAAAATACGTCATTGAGCTTTGTGCGTTAGCATTGCCTCTCCTGTTTTACGCAGCTTGCCACTATTGTTTATTCATTTGGAAAGTGCATGCGCACATATGGCAAAAGTGTGTGCTTTTGAACTATGTGTTTTGAATTATGAAAGCAATGTTTTATTTTGACATCAATATTTTAGTTTAGGGGCTCGTGTAAATTATTTCTCGACGCGTGTTGGGTTTATAGTGCACCAAACTATTGCTGCGTACACCGTATGTAAGCGATTAGAAGAAAAAAAATAATGTAAAAACATTGCTTGTACACCTTGCAATGGTTCGGGTAGTCCTGTTTACCATTTTGGGTGATGATGGTGGTGGTGTACATGTATTTATACTTCTGACTGAATACTTGCAGTGGAGCTAATAGTCCTCCCCTCATTTCGTTATCTCAGCCATTGATGATTGTAGCAGCAACCCATGTGTAAACGGAGGAACTTGCACCGATCTGATCGATGCATTCTCTTGCACATGTCCTTCTGCGTTCACTGGTGAATTCTGCGATACAGGTAAGGCGTGTCCGAAACTATTTTGACAGAACACTACATATGGAGCGTCAAAAGTAGACAACCCAAATTTCTCATTTCTTGCTAATATAGATTTTAGGTTTTTTGGTTTTGCAAAGAGTATTTTCAAAAAACCCATTTTGGAATTTACTTTGACGATTCTCGCTGCGCCCCAAAAGTGGACAACTAAAAACGTATCTCGCGGCACCCCTATTTTTAAAATGGAACGGTCTGTGGACAATTGATGTCCCAATAGAGCTTCTGCACCAGCGGCCATGACAGGGGGCAGGTTTTCTTATTTAAATGATGTAACAATAGAACCACAAAGCACCTACTTGTGCATGACACACGGTGACAATGTGACTGCCCCCTGTCATGGCCGCCGTGCAAAGGCTCTATAGCGCAAAAAACGGAGTGAATCATGCACGGCTAGCTGCACTCGTGTACAAAACACCTACGCAGATTCATAAAAAGATCAAATTGATTTAAGCACACCAATTTTTAGTTCATGTTATAGTACTTGAAACACCCTTTCATATGGGATGTCTCTCCGTGTTAGACGGTTATTGAAACTAAAGTTATTGTGGATTTTCTTTGGTCGAATCTGACCTGTTTTGTGATAGTCCGAATAACGTACAGGTCGAAGCGGTTTAGCCATTAATTCCCAGCACACATTTCCAACAAACGCAGCAGCTTTCACCCACAAAATGGAAATGCAATGCTTGCAAAGCCGCAAGATTTGTGGAGTCGAGTGTTTCAATTCATGGACTGTTTAGTTATGTAAATTGGTTGTCCTTGTCTTTAAAAGTTTTCCATTCATGTAATCTGTCTTTAAGTCTCATTGTGGTCAGCCCATGCAGGAAACTTTACCTTCATGTACTTTCCCTGAGTTCACATAATAGGCCGTGTCTGAATTATATGGCTTCATTTTTTAATCATGCACAAGTCAAGGGTACCATAATTGCAGTTGATTGACGTGTTAATTATTTCCAACGATCGGGAAATGTTCCTAACCATCGGGAAATGTTTCCAACGATCGGCAAATGTTTTCAACGATCGGCAAATGTTTTCAACGATCGGCAAATGTTTCCAACGATCGGCAAATGTTTTCAACGATCGGCAAATGTTTTCAACGATCGGCAAATGTTCCCAACGGTCGGGAAATGTTCCCAATGCAGGGCCGGATTTGGATTTTGGGTAAGGGTAGCCTATGGGGTTGTGGCTCCTATACCCTGTGCCAAAAACACGCCATGTTAGGGGGCGGGTGTCTGAAAAATTGGAAAATGTAGGTGTTCTCCTGCAATCTAAGGCACTTTAGGGACTTTTTAAAAAGGTTTTGGTAGAGTGATTCTAATGCAACCCCCTCAACTCCCTTAGGTATGGCCAAAATCTGACTTTATATATTCCATAACTGTTTATATATGGGTCTGTCCACAGTAATGGGGTACATTTCTGTAACATTCAAGTTCTTAGGTCCGTGTTCACTTCAAATGTCTTAATTTTATCTTTAAATTATCAAGCTAAACTGTAGCCTTTTGACAAGGCCTTATGGCTTTGGGGTTTGGGCGTCTTGAGCGGAGTATACGAAGGCTGTGCAAACGCTATGCCTTCTGTTTTGCCATAAGGCCTTTTTCGAACTGGCAACTGCTACATTATTCATTACATGCAAGCAGTTGACCCGAATGTGCAACGTCACAACATTACCCACGCCCCACTCTGCACGTAAAGATTTTGAAAACAGAAATCGAAAACAAACATTCAACTGAGCCAATGGGCGCTAGGAGCTTGTTTTGCACGCGCGCGTGTGATGCAAGTCACGTACAGTTCCCGCAGGACAAATTGACCAATCACATGGCTTGCGGCGTTATGGCCTCGTTCATTACCAACGTAGGTACGGCACTTATATTTACTTCGACACAAAACCATCGAGCTTCATGAAAATACGTTTATATTTGACATAAATTGTTTATTACATCAACATTTTATACGGAACTAATATAATTCCCATTTGATTTAATTTATTTGCCGTTTAATGTACCCAGTAAATTCAAAAGCGTAAGCCTACCTCCCTTGTTTGTAGGAGCTCCCTGCGTAATTTGCATGGAGTGACCTGCACGTGACTGGCTGATTTCTGCTACCACTTTTGGTAGCAAAAATAAAGAAAAACATAAGAATTGCCTGTCAGTTCGAAAAAGGCCAAGTGAGTAATTCACTCTGCGCGTATAGACTCTACTCAAGTCACCAAATCGCCCAAATTCACGAGGCCTTGACAAAAGGCTAGCTAAACTGAGGAAATAACTTGTTCACCAAGGAGTAAGAAAAATAGTCCTACAACATACATTTCTGAAAATCCCGTGCACAAATTTTCCTATTACGCGTGTAACAAAGACGGAAAAAATGTCACAAAATGGTCTGTCCACGTTACCTACGTAATAGGAAAATTTGTACACAAGCTTTTCAAAAATGTATGTTGTGGCAGACATTTTTTACCTTTTTGGGCAAAAGTTATCTCCTGAGAACAAAACAAGGACATTTCTTTAATTCTGAGATAAACTAAAGACATCTGAAAGGAATTATTGACTTACTTTTCAAATGTACCCCATTACTGTGGACAGACCCATATTCAGATTGCCGTAACCCACTTGGGATGGAAAGCGGTGTCATACTGGATAGTCAACTGCGAACATCATCTGTGGGGAAAACGGGATATTACAAGGAGCGATCCAGGCTCAATATCGATGGTAAGAGCACTGGTTAAATAGATTTAGTTCTACCTTAACAATAATAAAATAACTCCAAAAAATACTATTTATGACGAGAGAACAAACAAATTAAAATATTAGGCCTTAAGGTGAAAAGTGGAGAGTAAGTTGATTGTGGCCTAAATAGTGACACGACACAAATTCGCTTCTCTAATAAGAATTCGAAATCGGACTGAAGTTTGTTTTTCCGGCTATATTTTGTAGTGCTAATAGCTGGAGCATAATTTCTACCATGCGAAATATCCAAATGCAAAAGATCAGTACTTCGAAAGAAAAAGAATTTTAATGACCGTACCCAATTTTTGAACTGACATTAACAAACTAACAAACTCGTCGGACATGGAAGAGACTGGTGCCCATTCATTTACTGTGTCACCCCGTGTCACACTGCGCTGACCTTCTGGGAACTGTACCGAAGCGCAAGCCGAAAAACTGTATGGCGCCACCACGCGTCAGATTCATGATACATAGTCGGGGCGCGATGAGAGCGCTGTGTACCGATTCTCGTAAATGAAGCCAGGGTACTAGGGACAAACCTTACATAGAGTTGTATAAGCCTTACGGCTTATACAACTCTATGACTAGGGACCAAAGATAGTAGGGACAGAAACACATCATCCCCAATTTTGTTATGTGGACGCATATATGTGGCGGTGTGTTCAACATCCTGCTGTCCGCTCTCTATACATTATAGTTTACAAAACTTCGGTGGTTTTTCGACGATATCCTCGGAAATATGTTGCCTAGAAGCGCGGGAGTTTCAGATTCGTAATGAGACAAACATGACGGGACTATAAGACCGGGAAAAGTATGGGAGAAAAAAAATGTCATCTGGTCTTGCTCCTTTAAGTTAGTCTTCTAAAACACTTAGTCAAATCTGACTAGAAATCAGTCAAAACATTGCACCCAGCGGACCCTGGAAACCTATAGAGTTACTGATAAATGACTAGAAATATAGTTACACCAGTGAATCTGACTCCGCCTGGTAGTTGTTTTAACTATGTATATCTGTTTATAACGTTACAGAGATATTAGTCATCCTGATTAGAAAATAAGGGTCAGCTGGATGCAACTGAAAATCAGTTATTTTTTATAATCTTTTTAGTATAATGAACAAAGAAAAACCATCCAAGGGACCGACAGAAAATGGCCAGAATAAATATGTTGTGTCAGTCGTTAAATTAGGAAAGATAAGTTATCAGAATATACATTAAAGGCACAGGCTCGTCGCCTTTGCTATGAGCTGCGTATTTTGTGGCACGAATTTTTAAAGAAAAAAGTACACTGTAATGAAAATTCGTTTTACATTCACTTCCCCGTGTAACACGTAAGGGAAGAACCCTCCAAAACTTTAGCGGTTCCTTTCTCGTAGTTGCCTGGTGCACCACGGAAACCACCGACCAATGGATTCAGGTTGACCTACTACAACCAACTACCGTGGTTGGTCTGATAACACAGGGTAGACATTCCAGCGATGTCTGGACTAAAACATACAGCGTCCAGTACGGCAACAGTCAAGGCAGTTTGAAGTACATATTGGACACTGACGGCTCCAACAAAGTGGTAATGTAGCACATCTATATGAACATTCAAATAGAAATGGGCGATCCATTTTAAAACACGCAAATCTTAAACCAAACTTGAAGTCAAAACTGACTACCGTTTGTCGCATGTTATTCAGTTTCAGGCTAATATCGATTATGACACCCACGTGACTAACTACTTTCCCGAGGTTCTGCGCACACAGTTTCTGCGCATACAACCCCTGAAGTGGGCACGATATATCTGCATTCGATTTGAAGTGCTCGGTTGTAGAGGTACGTTTTGTGTGGTCGAGTCGGTCAGGTGTCCCTGTAAAGCGGGCCTCCCACTGTGCGATTTTTGCCACGAATTTCCAACGATTAGCTACGATTTGGTACGATTGTGTATAGAGTCTATACAGCATCGTAACAAATCGTACCTAATGTACCTAATCGTAGGGAATTCGTGGCAAAAATCGCACAGTGGGAGGCCCGCTTAAGTCCTCACAAATCGTTTGGGTCTTCTTAAACCACAACGTTCAGGTGTAAACGTTCAGGTGTTGCGGGTTCGATACCCGGTCGTGGTATACCTGTGCTCTTGAGCAAGCCAGTTTACCACAATTGCTCAATCCTTCAGAATGGATGTGAAGCCGTTGGTCCAGCGCTTTGTGTACTTTAAAAAATCCCAGTGCACTTTTTGTAAAAGTAAGGGGGATTACCCGGTGTCTCTGGCCATCGGCTGCGAATGGCACCACACACCTATGTTATCGCAGCTGGTGTTTAAAAAAGCTAATCCCTGAACAACGTACTCCCATGATATTAGAAATACCGTAGATATAAACAAAAAAAAGATTTTTACTGAAATACTGATATTATATATATTTTTTCTTCCAGATGCATAAGACAGATCTACGGTACCATGTCTCGACTGGGGATGATCGCTATATTTACAAATTTTGGCTCCGCGTCAAAATTATAAAAAGCAGTTTCATTAAGCTATTCGGTGTCTACTTAAAAAATTCTTAAAATGCCATTTATTTGTTGTGGGAAAAGTTAATTGAACAAAAAGTTCACGAAATTATAAATGTGACCTTTTATTTCCGTCTCTGAGATAAACTAGTAACCCTTGACGTAATATAAAAACCACGCAGCGCATCGCTGGTAGTCCGCCAGTGGCCCGTGTTTTGGCGCTAATAGGCCTACAATGCATTTTGCTGTATTCAAAAGTACTTGATTCGGCTTCAGACGGTCTTTGCGATTTTCTGTCCTTGCCGTGTGTACTTTTGTTGGTGGTTTTATCTTCTCTCAACAGAAGTGAACGTGTAAGTTGACTCTCTCTAAAGGAATCAAGTTGCTGAAGGATTTGCCGACGTAAATATTTGACATGTATAGGTTCTTAAGCTCGGCCACGAAGTGCGAGAGAAAGAAATTTTCAGTTTTAGAGGTGGGAGGAAAACTCCACACACGAACGTGTGGGGAAACTCACGGAATCAAGCAGGGACTCGGAACCCAATCCACGTATTGACCCAGACGGGAATCGAACCAGGGCCACATTGGTGGAAGGCAAGGAAAGAACCGCTACACGCCAACCTGATTCTCCGTTGACTTCAAACCAAATATTTGTTTAGCCACGTTAATATTTCTGAGATGCACCAAACCTGAGCCTGTATCGTAAAGGTCTTGCAAACCGGAAACTAGGTCAATCTGGTTATTTGTTTGTGACAAGCTCAGACATTTTCTTTATTTTATATATTGAATCGGTAGAAATTAAGGTGCCTCTGGCGTTTGGGCGCTTACAAACGAGGTAAGGTAAAATGACAATTCAAGGAATATCGTCACAACGTTAAAACCCTATTCAGTGCCATTCCCCGCCTGGTCCCCAGAAGTGTGACCCGCCGCGAGATTTACACGGTATATTAAAAAGCAATAGACCGTATCGAATAGCCGCCATTTCGTTCAACAATGGAAGCACAATATGTGCAACCGTGCATGTCCTCAAGGAACAAAGAAACTGCCACACGAAATGGCGGCTATTCGATACGGTCTATAGATGATCTGTTTTTGAGCGTTTCTGGGAATAAAACCATAATTATAAATCAAAAGTGGCTATTCGATACGGTCTATAGCACAAACAACGTATATCACAATGTCATGAGCGCACAAAACGTGCGCTCATTTTTGAGGAGCATTATTCTGCAAGGATACTGCAAATGGCGTAGATGTTGTAAATTTTAAAATCCACCGTCACTGCAAATTGCAAAATATTAAAATCTGTCCGCAGTCTATGCATGACTCGACTACTGGCTACCATAGCATGCAACACATATTGAAGATCATACACGTATACAGATTTTCAGATTTTTTTTGTGTTCTCAATCATTCTATTTCAATATTGTTATGTTAGACATTGTTGTGTTCGCCACCGTGTATTAATTAGTAATGTTTATTTTCAATGTAATCACGCAAAACAATTTCACAAAAATACTTGTTCACAATGCACCAATCATGAATGTAGTAATCTGTGTGCATAATCGCAATCGTTATAATTTGTCAATTTACATTAGAATATGAAAGATATAGTTATTATGTAGTTTGCAGTCTAGGCGGATACGTGGCGTAATTTTATTAATACACTAACTGCATGTATTTGAAATCGGAAAGTTCCAAAGGGTAATTCCCCAAAATAGGGGTCCAAAAGTGTCACATGCTTTTAAAGATTTTCAAGTGATTTTAATGATTAAAAGTGGTTTCCCAGCAGAAAATATTTATTTTTATTTCCACAAGCGCCGCTTAAATTTAATGTTTGTGTGTGGATAAGGCACCAAGGTTAATGCAAACTCATTCTACAGCCAGTTTTCATTGACGTATGTAACTCGGGACACCAATATCATGGAACAAATTATGATGCTGTCCCCTATAATCACAGGCCACAGTATATTACTGGCAATTTGTGTTCATGAGTGGCGATTTTTGAAGCTCAGGGTGTCGTATACAACTGGGGCACCAAACATTTTGGACCCCTAATTTTGGGAATTACCCCAATATTGTTTTAATTAGTTGAAACTTGTGCATTTTTTTCCTCTTATGAATTTGCAAATGTAATTTGGGATTAGAAGAGCATCATGCAGATATACTGGCATGCAGGATAACCTAAAATTTAGCATCAATGCTTCAGAAAACATTGGATTTTGTGTACAAGTGAATGGTAAAAAAGTCCAGTGCACGGAACTTTTTTTATTTTTAGAAAACCACCTTTGGTTGTCAATTTCCAGCTTGAAATACTATTTGAACGGAAATAAATTCATGTGGTGTTTATTACCATTACTTTGAGTAAGGTTTTTCGTGTCAATTCATGAAAAACAAAATTGGGTCATTGCAAATTATACAATGGGCCTTTAGGACTAATCCACAAAGTCACGGTTTTTCGCAGATTTTTGTAAATATTTCCTTCGAAATATTAGCTTTGGCAAACCGAAAAAATTATTCCTCATTCAGAATAAACCTTGCTCTGGTGTGTTAATTTGTTGCCACGACACGGAGTTGTTTCTTCTTTTTGAAAAAAAATGATTTTCCGCTCCCCGCACCGCGCGCATTTGTTTTACACCACTGCGAGAGGTAATCCTTCGTTACAGCGCACGTACAAAGACTACGAAAAAGTTATATCAAATATGCATATCAAATATGCACAGAATTTTCGGAGTATTTAGAAGAAGTGATTGAAAAAGTGTTTGGAGGGAACGTTTGAAAAGTGACTTTAGGCAAAAAGTACTTCAAGGGGCAAATTATAGTGTTTAAAAAAAAAACAATCAAAAAGTGTTTCGAAAGAACGATCGAAATGTCGCTTTAAAAAAACGACTGAAATGTCGCTTCGAATAAACGACTGAAACGTTGTTTTGAATGAACGATCGAAACGCGCGTTTCAAATGAACGACCGAAACGTTGTTTCAAAAGAACGATAAAAACGCGCGTTTCGAAATAACGATCGAAACGTTTCGATAGAACGATCAAAACGCGAGTTTCGAAAAAACGTCCGAAACATCGTTTTAAAAGATAATCGAAACGCGCGTTTCGAAAGAACGATCGAAACGCGCGTTTCGAAAGAACGATCGAAACGTCGTTTCGAAAGAACGATCGAAACGTCGTTTCGAAAGAGTGATCGAAACGCGTCATTCTTTTCAAAAGAACGCCCGAAACGTTGTTTCAAAAGACAATCGAAACGCGCGTTTCAAAAGAACGGCTTTCGGCCGTTCTTTTGAAACCCATCGTTTCGAAAGAACGATTGAAACGCATTTCGAAAGAACGATCGAAACGCGTTTCAAGGGAAAGAGGAAAACAAGGAAGGAAATGCCTCAGGCCTAGCCTATGGGCCGATACATACTTTTGGTCGATCGATGGTGTTTTTTTTTTACAAAAAATATTTCACCATTCATTCAACATAAAAAACATGCACTGATCCTTTGGCTGATATTTTAATATGTATGCAGTTTTTTTTGTCCTTTCTAATCAATCATGAAATTTATCTTATTTTAATACATGTACAGTACGTACGTACGTACACAATCTACTCGCACATGTATGTACAGCGCATTGTATAGCACATGTGTACGTACGGGGAACTTTAGTCTCTTTACCAGCAGTGAAATGGTGCGTTTTCTGCCAAATTCCCCTCGCAGTGGTGTAAAAAAGAAAATGCGCCCCCCGCCCCAGCCCCCGCACGCACGCACGCACGCACGACCCCTGGGCGTGGTTGTCAGGCTCCGCCCTAAAAAAAAGTCGATACTGGATCCCCGACGCTTGCTATGTAATCTAAATGCGCGTTAACAGTCGGAAAACGTAACCCAGCTATTCCAACATGGCAGCTCTCTGCGGCGGAAGATGGTGTGCCCTGGCGGTTTCAATTTTCGTTGTTATCTGCACACACGGTAAGATTCCATTTATTATGATTGCATGGTTACATTTTATTAACTTATTTAGTTTTTACATTGCCAAAATAAGCGCCCATTTAAAGTTATTATGTGCCGCAAATCCAGGTTTTTAGCTGTGCTAGTTTCCGGACAAAACAATGTTTTGTGCATGCGTTCGCGCTTGGTTCGCGTAGGCCTGATTAACCTCGTTCTTTTGATTTTGTTAATAAGAAAAACCCAAATTTAGAGGTGGGAACAATTAAAGATATTCTCAGAATTTAGGCCAAGGCCTACTTAAAAATGTTCAGCCACTCACAATATGTTTTTCACACATATACACATAGGCTACTACTAGTACTAGTACTACTAGTACTAGACAGATCGCCAATAGTTTTTTTCACAAACAGAGGGCGCCCTTCTGTAAAGCACTAAAATGGGATTTATCAGGGGTCAAACTGTCGATGGTTTGACCCTACTTCCGAATACTGAAAGTCACCCAGGCCTGTTTTTTGCTGATATATGCTTCTGCTTGGCGGCATGGGTGACTTTCAAGATCAGCACTTTTTTTCCCCCATCAAAATCATTGCTCAAAATGGAATCTTTAGGCAAGTCTTTTTACAGGAAATTGCAATTTTTTTTGTAAAATCAAAATCTCTACACGTTCTACATACCTCCCTGGCCGTAATACTCTTAAAACTTGCGTACACATCTTCACGCCAGTTCAAATCATGCGGGACCTCACAAAAGAAAAATAAAAAGAAAGATGACTAGGTGGAAGCAGAAATAGGAGACTGGAGAGGAGTGATAAAGGAAAGGAGATGGATAAAAGGAAAAAAAACAATAGAGGGAGAATTTTCGTTTTTAGAATATTTTTTGTTTAATCTCGGAAAATTGGGTGTCTGTCCATGGTAATTTTTCCAAAAAACTCATGTGATTTTTGTTTCTGATGATATTATGATATTGTTCTTTTCTAGATGTGAATGAGGTATCAGCTCGACAGGTTAAGATGCGAATGGTGAATGAGCCAATCAATGGAGGGTAAAATTTGAAACCTCTTTTTCGTTTTTTAGAAACAATGCTTTTCCTACAAAAGTGCATACTTAGTCCATGTTTTGAATCCTTATTCTCTGTCTTGGGGTAATTAGCCTTTTTTAATGTTTCACTTAATATTATTTCACTTATATTTCCAATATACGCTTGTAACTGGGACGGCCTAAAATGTAACACAAGCGTCCGTCCCGGTTACAAGCGTATATTTAGAAAGGCATGTTGTCACACTATTTGTTAGACAGAATGATTCTGTCCCTACGGGATTTCCCATAGGGACAGAAGGAACCCCTTTCATACAGTGGATTGTTGTCATTTTGCCTCGAAATTAGAATCACACCCAAAAATTTCAAGCTGGTTGTGTCCTGTAGTGGTTTTAGATATTCTCGATTAGAAAACAAATAAAAAGCACAACTTACATTGCCGTTTTTCAATCAAAAACGTCTATTTCCGACAATCTTCGACGAAGAAATCTGTTGTCAACTCCTTATCACGAAAACATTTTTTACTAACGTGTAGTTGTGCATTGACGGACGCCCAAAGAGAACTTCAAACGAAACTAAACGGTTCGTGCCGCGCTGTATAAGTGCGCGTGACATGAGAGCGCCACCATGGGCCTCCCGGACGTTCTCCTTGGGCCTCCGTAGAGGCACACCAACTGTACGTTCACACAAAAAAACATGTTGAGCTTTGGGCTCCATTCTACGCTAGCTTGGGTGACTCCGCACTGGAATCGATTAGAATGGGTTGTCCTTGACACAATAAGAAATCGCAATGTACACTTATGTTTTCATACGAAAAATGGAATCGATCTCGAATGGAATTGGGATTCTTTTTTGGAATCGGAGTCGACTCCGAAAATGCTGGAGCGCGCCCAAACCAACCTCATAGCAGCAGGATATATTTCTTCGTGAAAGAGTGTCGGAAATATACGTTTTTGATTGAAAAACGGCAATGTAAGTTGTGCTTTTTATTTGTTTTCTAATCAAGAATATCTGAAACCACTACAGGACACAACCAGCTTGAAATTTTTGGGTGTGATTCTAATTTCGAGGCAAAATGACAACAATCCACTGTATGAAAGGAAAGCTCACTGACTAACTATTTGTAATCCTTTATGGGCCTAAGTTTATCTCTTCAGAACAACTAAAACTTATTTATTTTATTTTGAGACCAGACAAAGGTATTTCCTCGAAAATATGGTCTGTGTTGTCAAAATGCCCCCTATACTGTGGAAAGACCCACCTCCATTTGAAAGTGATTTGAGGTGCCAGGGATATTGCAAATAGTTAACTCATTGGGCGCTATGCCCAACGGAATTAAAATGTTGGACTTCATATACTCTTTGTCACTTTTGTCTGTCATAAGTAAATTTTGTTTTTACTTGCAAAAAACGGTAGTTATAAGCTAAAGGGATTAATTTGTTTTATTGGTCGCAATTGAGATTCCGTGTGCAAAGTCTGTGGAACAGGGCAGAGAAAAAAGTATTTTCAAATAATTGTTAAATGTTTGTCACTCTTAGTCCTAAATTCACTTCCCTTTAAAGATCTTCAGTCCGTGGTCCTCGTCAAATTTGATTTTGTTTTCCAAATTTTTAAACCATTTACCTTATTTTAACAACAAAACATCATACTTTGTATTTTAGACATCGGCAACCCTGTGAAAAATGCCATTTTTATATGGCCGTTTTTGCACCTTGACTAGACTTGCCAAAACCTGGCTTCCCGTGTTTGGTCTGGTGCGGTGCATGCAGCACGTTCTCTTGACTGGTGGCCTGTCAAATCTCTTTTAAGTCTCGACAGAGGAAATGGAAGAAAACGGATTGGACATGCCACCGGTCCGGAGGGCGCACTGTGCGCTGCATGCACGTTGCATAGACCGAGCACGAAGGTCAGACCTGGGCATGTCTATGCCTTGAATTATTGGTAAACCGCCAATAATTCGAAATATTGACAGTAATTGTTCGATAACTAAATGTTGGTCAAATTTTTATTTTTCACTTGTTGATGTCTTGTTTGAAAGTGAATAACTTTTATGTTTCTAGAAAATTATCAATGCAAAAAAACTTTATTTTCGAGGTGTCACACCCAAAATGCATAGACTGTATATCTTTAAAATATTAACACGTTTTGGTGGTTATTAAGTCATAATAAGGAGAATAAGTGGCGAAATGTTTATTTTGCAGACAAACTTGGGGCAATACTGATCAGGACAGTCTAAAAGCCAGGATTAAGCCGGCAAATTTCTCAGGTATGAAAATTGGATTTCCAGTAGAGTTGGAGGGATTTCGCAGTAGATTTAACAGTTGGTTAAAGAGGCAGGCTCGTCGTGAGCGCGATGAACCGAATTCGTGCACGAATTTCACCGGCAGCCAGCTCTTCCATTTCCGGAGGGTGGAAGCTCATTATTTATGCGAGCTCTGTCTAAAAATAGCCTAGTACTACTGTGCGCCAACTGCATGCAACACGTACAGTGTACATGTACATAATATGTGTGCGTATTTTATATTACTGTTATATTACTGTTTTATATTACTTGAGCGCCGTTGTTGAGTATACGATTAATAACTTTTCACCATCGGATCTGGGGCCAATTTCATGGCGCAGTTTAGCACACATTTTGTTAGCACAGAATTTGTTTGCTTTATTTTGCAAAAATAGGATGGCAGCCAAAATCATATTTGATGTGTATTGACTGGTATTCAGAATACCAGTCAAAACACACCAAATGCGATTTTGGCCGACTCATTTTTGCAAAAAGCAAACAAACAAAATATTTGTGCTAAACAGCGCCATGAAATTGGGCCATGAGCACGTGGGTAGTTGCCATGTAAACAAACTTGAGACATGTTGGTCCAGTCTTATCTTAATTCTTATCGAAGCAACTTTTGAGATTTTTGCGTGAGGCTGCTTCCAAGTCATGTCCAAGCAACCACCCCACCCCTTCACCAAAATAATCACGACAAAATGAAATGAAAGCGAAGAAGAAACAGATTTATAATGAAGTATCCTAGTTTGTGGATTGTGTTATGCAAAGCCGTTTGCGTTATGAACGTACATGTACGTACGTACATATACGTCTAGTCTACATACATGTACATGAACATTCCTGCAGGCCTTGGCCTAGCGTGCATATTGTACGTGCGAGACAAAGGGTGAGCGCGCACGCGGTCGGCCAGGTCAAGAGTTCAGTTGCTGCTAAAAATAGGAATGGAGAATTGAGAATCAGCAAGAGGGCTCACTTTAAAAACCTAATCCTTGTACTGACGAGCCAGCCCCTTTAAAGGCCCATTGTATAATTTGCAATTACCCAATTTTGTTTTTCATTAGTTGACAAGAAAAACCTTACTCAAAGTGTTGATAGCAATGGTAACAAACACCATATGAATTTATTTTCATCCAAAATGGTATTTCATACTGAAAATTGACAACCAAAGGTGGTTTTCTAAAAAAGTCCCGTGCACGGGACTTTTTTACCATTCACTTGTACAAAAAATCCATATATAGATTTAAGTTTTTCTGAAGCATTGATGCATCTAAGTAGCTAAAATTTCTTCAGGCTAGTTTACCAACATTCTTCCTTAGATATGTTACACTCTTATTCCACGAATCTGTAAAATGTTTTATTTTGCAAATAATACAGAGGGCCTTTAAAAGGCAAGACTGCATTTGTAGCAAATTATGAGCATAGACTTTGCCTCAAAAAGGAAATATGCATAGGTTTCTGTGCACATAAATATTTCACATTTACCAAATTGCCACATTCATGTCCTCACTCATTTGTGTCTTATTGGCCCCACAATTCCCATTTTGCTAAATTTTGTTTCTGTAAATGAATATTGTTGATTGCCTTTCTTTTAATGAAACCTTTGCAGTTTGATAATTTCTAGACATTGTTCAATTCGCAGGGCCACCTCATCTACAGAGATTAGTGGGAAGGTGTTTCTCCAAAACAATTGACACGTAAGTACAGATTATGCAAAAGTGTACAAAACCTAATTTAAGAGATTAGAGAATGGTGGCCAAGTTGGCCTCGGAAAGTGTATATTTTGAAGGGGCATAAGGGCCAACTCAGCAGGGCATAAGGCCAACTCAGCAGGGCATGAGGCCAACTGAGTAGGGCATGAGGCCATTGGCCTTGCGGCTTTGGTTAATGTCAGGGACTGGGATAGGGCATGCTGGCCAAGTTGGCCTCAGAAAGTGTATATCTTGAAGGGGCATCAGGGCCAACTCGGCAAGCCAAATACTGAAACAAATTCATTTAACAGTCATCCCTGAGCATATTAACAACCTGTTCAATGAAAAGTATTTTTTGTGTTGAAGTTCTACCTACGTTGCCAACATTTTCACTGTTCTACAAAGCGTAGGTAAGGGGGAGGAGGGGGGTGGGGGGTGGGGGAGGGAGGGGAGGAGATCAGAACGAGTACAGTACATGCACTAAAATATTGATATTAAAGTAGTATTTTGGGGGGAGGGAGGGGGTCTTGAAAAATACTAAGCTCTGTAGAACTGTAAAAATGTTGACAACCTTGGACGGCTCCCTAAATACATTTAGTTTAGAAATGCACTAATGCATTGGTTGTCATGTACATGTAATGGTATGTTTTAAGGCATCACATAATTGTAATTCTTGTTTTATTTTGTAGGTATAAGTACGAGTTTTGCCCATTTCAGAATGTGACGCAACATGAACAGAGCCTGCGATGGAATCCCTACAGTGGTATTTTAGGGTAAGATATTTAGGTTTTTTTCCATGTTTGATATTGTGTCAGAAACCACTCGTGATTTATGACAATTTTCTTTTTTTGTCTCCTGCTGGGAAATCGTTGTGGTATTTTAAAATATTTGGAATATATTTTAGGAAAGGAATATATTGACAGTAGAGAGCCAAATCATCTTATTAAAATTGTTGTCTTGCAACAAAAAAGCTTGTGTAGTGAAATCTCTTTAACTAAAAACCAAGGGATACAAAGAATTTGCTTTTTCACTGAGTTCAACAGGATTTTCAATTATCAGAGTTTGCATTTCGAGATTGCAAAAATTTTGGACTGAAAACCTGCGTACAATGTCACAAATTATTAGGGAACCATTTGACCAGAAAAACCTTTTTATTTTGAAACTGATTTCTTGAAAGCGTGGATGCAGTTTTTCCTTGTTTTTTCGGAGCGTAGAGGAGGTACTGAGCTGACTTGTATCCAGGTTGGTTCTCATCATAAACATCCTCAATCACACATGGAGATAACAGTGATTGTGACAGATTTCCAATCTTTCTTTTTTAAGAAAACAATGTTCTGTTATTTTCAGGACTCAAGAACAGCTTGGAAGTTTTTACTGAACTACAATGTGCATTTGTTTCTTGCATTTCGTTTCTTTCCAGGATCTGGGAAGAGTGGGAAATTGAAGGCAATGTCTTCAAGGCTATGGTCATGAGGGAAGGTGATGAATGCTTGGACAAAACGAGACAAGTTACCGTAAGAATTACTCAAGTTTATTTGCAAATTTGTAAACTGGTGGACAGCATGGCCAACATTTTTTTACAAATTGGTTTTTAGTCTTATTAATTCTTTCTGGTATTGAAACCAAGGATTTCTCAAAAGTGCCTGAGGCACTGTAGCTTGTAAGCCTGAAGAAACATGTGAAGAGAAGGTGGTCAGTTTTATAGGTGGGAGGAAAACCAGTACACAATTGTGTATAGGGGAAACCCACAGAATCAAGCTGGGATTCGAACTAGGGCCACGGAGGTGGAAGGTGAGGAAAGTACCACTACGACAACATGTATACATACCTTATGAAATGTTATACAAATAATGAATATTTATGAGTGCAACGAAGCCAAGTTGAATGGAACACATTCCATCTGAAACGAATGAAAATAATCCTTCCATTGAACGAATTAAAACATTCATTATTTCAGGCCTCGAAATTCATTTTCAAAAGGGCACGGCGATTTTCCCTTAGTAAAGGGCACCTGAATGAGGAAATGGAAAATTTGTGCTAGAACTTTTTAAGGGCAACATGGCAAAAGCATAGGGCACCGACGGCAATTTGCCGTGGTGCTGTGGGTAATTTCGAGGCCTGTTATTTGTTTCATGTAACGCCCTAAGTAGATCCTTGTCGTCCTACTTTTTTTTTTACAAATTAATCAGGCTTACCCTTTGAGTTTATTTCATCGTCCGTCATAAGTACAAAACCCGCAATGTCGCTTGTGAGTTGTAAAAACGTTTTTGTGTCGGGGGTCGCGTTCACTGGTCGCGCCGCGTCATACATGTACATTTAACACGCACATAGTCATACACATACAATACTGTACATGCGCACGCGCTGAACTAATACAGTGGGCGCAGGCGCACCGTGCAATGGAAAAAATCTATGAAACAAAATTGCACGGCAAATGTAACAAAATTCCACGGTTAGTGACGTAGCATTAAATGGATTAAATATTGAACGACATGTGACCTGCTATCATCCAATCGGATCACAAGGATCTACTTGAGCGTTAAATAAAAGAGAATAGGGCATGCTGTCTAAAAGTAGCCTCAGAGAGTGTATATCTTGAAGGGGCATTCAGGGACAACTCAGCAGGGCATGAGGCCATTGGCCTTGTAAAATTGTTATTTGTGTGCTTCCATTTTACTCTGTTTACACATGAAAATGGAAAACAATCTGATCAACAGTGGAATATATTGCGTTTCCATTGAATTCCTTAGGTGGAGTTCAAGTGTGGCGCCCTCAACTCTATTGCCAATGTCTCGGAGCCAGTCACCTGTGAATATTCACTGATCTTTGTCACACCTCTTGTTTGTCATCCACACTCGTTACTTGGTAAGTCATGTGCTGATCAAAGCTGAAATCCTGAATTAAGCAAAGTTTCTAGCCAAGTATTTAGCCAAGTTTGACTAGAGATCTTGGTGCATCTGTTAACTCTGTTATTTTGTACTTGTGAGGAAAAAGAAAAAAATACATGCTCCTTTTTTTTCCAAATTATTGTGGGCACAGAATTGGACACGAGCGCCCAGCCTCCATTGCAATTCTGCAATAGACCGATCCAGTAAGCTCCGCCCATTTACATGCACACGTGCGAGACACATGTGCAGTGGAGTCGCGTGACAACAACATTTTGTTTACTGTTTTCTGGCCGCGCCCACGCCCTGGTCAGCGCGTATGGAACACACACACGCACACAGAAACTGCACGCTGGAAAGGAAAAATATGCACTGTGACAAGTATCCGGTCATGTGCGTGCGCGTACAACACGCTAGCTTTACGCATAACGCACGTGATAAAACAAAAACAACTCAACGATGCACATCTAGAACGCGGTGTAGGAAAGTGAATGCAAAATATGGCAAAACGACAAGCTAATTTTAGTGAGTTTTACCGATTTAAACAAAAAGTATTAAAAGTTAGGTTAAACAATCCGTTGAAAACTGGCTAGTGTCCTGGGCGCTGATAAAAATGATGTTTGTGTTTTTGCGTCACTCGTGCTGCAGTTTGCTGTATCTCTGTGCACAAAATTTTTAGGACTCGCGTCACCAAAATGGAGGCCCTACTTTTCGGTTACCTCAACCTGAGGTTGTGATTGGTCAATTCCGAATTGGGCGGAGCTTACTGGATCGGTCTATTGCTGTTTTGGACCTTCGTGACTTTCAGCCTTTCCATAAGATTTTCCTGGGACATTATTTACAGGGGTGTGAAATTTCAGATTTTTAGCTGATTTCAGCTTTTTTTATAATTTGCCAAAATTTAATGTTAGCTTTTTTTTGTTCGGCATATTTCGGCTTTTTTTCCCCAATGCGTAAGCGTTGATTTTATTTTCCGTTTTTTTTCTCTACAGTACGGTACTTGCCACTTGCTAGCGCACGCCATGTGCAAGCCAGCATTCAGTACAAAATTCCATTCTCGAAGCCATAAAATGCATCAACTGGGGACATTAATTCATCAAGATGTCAGTGCAACTTAAAGGGCCTGTGACATGCTAAACAACTTTGTGCCTAAGCTTTGCTTCAAAATGACGGATTACTTGTTCAGCAAGACATACTATTGTTCGTTTGAACGTAAAATCAATAAAAGGTGGCCTTTTTCAATTTTGAATATTTCATTGCAATAAATCACAGACAGAGGGCGCTGTTTTGAGTGCATCACAGAAGGAAGACAGAAGGGAAAAGTTAAGAAAAAACATAAGACTTCAAGTTGGACTTGTGGCAAATTGCTGCAGTTTCTACCCCCAGTTTTGTCATGGCTTACAGCAGGCAACATGTAAAACAAACTCAAACAGCCATGGATTACAAAAGTTTCTAGAAAATTGAGAAAAAAGTGGAATCTTTTGTGCACAGTTGAATGTGATTTTCCTGTGTTTGCCTCTTGTGACATCGTGACCTTGGTCATGAATATGCATATTTTAATTAGCATAAAAACTAAAAACCTTTGTTTTAACCCCCAAAGCAAGCTCCAAATAGGATTTTTATGACTTTAACCGAGTAGAGTGGTTTTAAAGCATAGATTTCATTGATAAAAATCCTAAATAAGGGGCCCTTTAAGCGGTCCCTGTACCCCACGCCGTTAGGGCTTCGGGCTTCGCGCTCGCAATTTCAGCTTCACGATTGCAGTTTCAGATTTTTGGGGGGTTCTCCACTCACACCCCTGATTTTACGCATGGCAAATACTTCTTAGATAGGTCTGTACATGTATTTTGTTTCTGTGAAACTGACAGCTTTCAAATTCGTCTTCAACTTACAGTTCTGTAGCAAACTGTTTCGTTTTGATGTTTCAAGACGTGTAACACGAACCTGGTTTTTACATCTGTATTTCTTTCAGTGTACCCAACATTGTCTGAATCACTACGAAGCAGATGGGATGAGATAGAAGGAGAATTATTCAATGAGGAAATCACACTGCAGGTTTGTATTTCAATCAGTGGGTTGGGCATGGGGAAGGGCGTGGCAGTGGTGGGGCTTGGCGGGGCAGGGAAGGGCAGGGAATATTACATTGTGCACTGTAGTTTACCCAATGTCTGAATCACTATGAAGCAGATGGGACGAGATAGGGTTGGGCGGGCCTGGGGCGTATTTCACTAACGCCTTGCTATCATCGCAAATGACCAAATCGTTAACTTAAAGTTAGAACACATCATTGGTAATCTCGAAAATCAGAAATGTTTACAGATTTACACATAACATAAAGATGATGACGGTAGTAAACTAAAGTGCTATAGTTTTTGAGAAATGAGTAAAACAATTATTTTCGTCTCATGAAACGAAAATTCACCCCCAAAACCACTTCACCCTTACACCACTTTGTCCGAATGCCACTTTGCCCCAAAACACTTTGTGCACAGGCCGTGGTTCAGGGGGAAGTGGTTCGGGGCGAAATGGTTTTGGGGCGAAGTGACCGTAAAGCCTTTTTTGACCGTTTTCTCAAAAGTTAGACAAAGTATACGGAGGTGATTTTTGTTCAGGTTGGTTTTAATCATTCATATGTTCAATCACACGGGGAGATAAAACCATTTGTAATGGTTTACCAATCATGTTTTCTGCCTTTAAAGGCCCAGTGGATCGTTTGCAAGGACCCCAAAAAGTAATCGACGAGTTTACAGGGGAAAAGTTCTGAAAGTAAAGATTGAATTAATAGCAACTATCCAATGAAAGGTTTTCGCTCAAAATGATAAAATTTTACCAGAAAATAATCCGTAAAGATTGAATTATTTAGATCGTTTGCAAACGATTTACTTATTTTTGGTTCGCATCTACGCGGTCCAAAATGCATGGACGCTGTGTACTCCGTGTGCGTGTTCCAACGCGATGCACTTTTATGGATCGCGCGCACATGCAGTATATGATGTGCGCCACAGAGTGCATGACGCAAGCCACATAGTACCCGATCAACTGAGAACGAATATTTGAAACACCCCGCCAAGACCAGGAAAATGCATATGGATTTTCACGGTTTTTTTAAACGTGGTACATTTGACAAAGCTGAAATTTCTTCGGATGAGTTTGTTGATGTCTTTCTTTTGATTTATAATGGTTTTATTCGCAGAATCGCTCAAAAACAGATCATCTACAGGGCCTTTAAATCCCATCACTAGTTTGCAACGGATCTTAAATATTGATTTCACAAACATTTTCTCATTGCAAATCATCTGTTTTGCAATGGATTATTTGGGACGACTAAAACGCAATCGCTAAGGGATCGGTAAGCAAAGAAATGACATCGTAAAATCAAATCACGGTGACTTTTTGTCAGTTTCATTTGTCTAAACGTCGCATTTATTCGTAGACCCAATTTAGTGGCATTTTATTATTACACCTCCGTTCACCAAGGAATTGTCTTCATAGATGGACCGGCCAGTATTTCCCACTGCTATGCAACAACTGCTGATTTGTGATTCACATTCAAGCAACACAATCTTTCAGCGATCAGAGCAAGTTTCATAGCAATCGCAACAGCGATGGATTTTTAGTTAGTGATTGTTGTTGCGATGATCGCAAAAATTCATGTTAGTGAAATTGTCCCCTTGTCGGAGGCTGGGATGGGCAGGGCAGACTACATTATGTGTACTGAAGTACTGTTCTTGCAGAAATTACTTAATACATGTATGCAGAGGACACTATACAAAATATGTGTCTAGAGAGAGCGGCATCACACATTTTCACCACTTTCAGGTGCTTTCAAGAAATGTTGCAATGGACAACATCTAATTTTTTACTGCTAGAAGGCGATCTCTAGAAAACTTGCCAATGGAAATTACTCATTCAAATGATTACCCTCAGATAGTCTTAACAGATAGTAATGAAATGTATTTACATTTTTTGGTTGCCAGGGATACCAGAAGAAACTGACCGGAATCTTCCAAGATGCTGGCTACCTTCTTGACAAGTCTAAGAAGGAACAACTTAAGCAAGCTGTCAAGAATGACCTGCTCAACGGACAACATGGCAATCAATTTGAGTCATTAGAAGTCTGCTCAACTGTAAGTTTCAAATTGATTTGTTCTGAGTTAGTGCAAGTTGTTGGCATCCCCTCTAATTTTTGTTCTTCATATAGCGGCATTCGTCATCCCCAATATTTGTTCTTGAAAGACAGATTATGTGATTGGAAAACTTTTAAAAACAGAAACAACTTTAAAGGCCCAGTGTATCATTTGCAATGACCCCAAAAAGTAATCGACGAGTTAACAGGGGAAAAGTTCTGAAAGTAAAGATTGAATTAAAAGCAACTACCCAATGAAAGGTTTCCGCTCAAAATTATATAATTTTACCAGAAAATAATCCATAAAGATAAAATTATTTAGATCGTTTGCAAACGATTTACTTATTTTTGGTTCGCATCTACGCGGTCCAAAATGCATGGGCGCTGTGTACTGCATGTGCGTGTTCCAACGCGATGCATTTTTATGGATCGCGCACACGCAGTATATGATGTGCGCCACAGAGTGCATGACGCAAGCCACATAGTACCCGATCAACTGAGATTGAATATTTGAAACACCCCGCCAAGACCGGGACAACGCATATGGATTTTCATGGTTTTTTTAAACGTGGTACATTTGACAAAGCTGAAATTTCTTCGGATGAGTTTGTTGATGTCTTTCTTTTGATTTATAATGGTTTTATTCGCAGAATCGCTCAAAAACAGATCATCTACAGGGCCTTTAACTAGCTAAAGAATAATGTTGATAAACTGCCTGGTAGAAATTTCAGCCACAAAGATGCAGTAATACTCCAAAAAAAAAAACAAAAAAAAAACATTTACAATTTTCTTTTTTTAAACCTTAAAAATCCATGCATGGTTTTTGTGTTGAATGAATGGTAAAAAATTGTCTGCAGACGATTTAAAAAAAAAAAGCACATTCAGTTGGCAATTTCACCCACAAAGGTACCGTTTTACACGGGGACAAATCATGTGGCGTTTGTTACCATTGCTATCAACACTTTAAGTCTGGTTTTTCTTGTCAATGCCTGAAGTTAAATTTTGGGTAACTGCAAATGATGTATTGGGGCTTTACCTCTTAAGCCTAGCGTACATTGACATTGCAACTGGAAGCAACTCAACTGGGGCCAATTTCATAAAGCGTGTTAGCACCCGATTTTGATTAAAGGAACACGTTGCCTTCAGATTTCACGAAATCTCACGTTTGAGGGTGTTCCTTATACTTATTAAGAGTTGTTCTTGCAATAAAACACATTTAATGTGTTATAATTAGTGAATGGTAATTAAAAAAAACAAACACTGACCTCTGACCCCCACTACATGTCCCGCGAAATGTATACGTATTTCAAGCCGTCAATACGATCGTCCGGGTAGTGGGCAAAATGCAGCGATGAACAGGAGTTAGGCTGGCGCCGTAGCCAGTGGTCAGGTAAACCTATCAGATGAACGCAATGTACCATACCATTCTCCGCCTCCCAAGACATGTGTGAAATGTAAACACACCCACACACACACACCGACTGGCTGTCAAAAAATGGATCGTCAAGAGAACACAGCAGACGCGTCAAAAAAGAAAAAACGAAAACCTCGCCAATCAGGGTAAGAATATTGTCATGGGACAAACCGATAGAAAGGACTTGGATGATTTATACCCAATGGTTATTGTAGACACGAATTAAAAAAACAGGCACATCACACGCAACGGAGGAAGGAAACATTTTTTAATGAAATAATTGTTCAGAAGTATTTCAACAGCTGCGACTGGAAATAAGACTAATATAATTTCTCCGCCATTTATGGGAGTCAAGATTTTGACTCCCATAAATGGCGGAGCGTGCTGCTTCGAGAAATTACGCAAAATTGAAGCATTTCTAAGGCACGTTTGTGTGGATCATTATATTCTACTTTTTAAACATCTTTCAGATCGTGCTCATTATACTTCAAACGCTTGTAATAGCCCCAAAACGCCCAATAAAGCGCAACCCGAAGGCAACGTGTTCCTTTAAGCAGCGCTCTCTCCATTTCATAAAACTGTTTAAGCACTAGCAAACCAAACGGCATGCTAACCTACCGATTTTTTGCTAACGTGACGCCATCTTTTTTCTTCGGCATTCCCGGCAAAATTTGAGACACATTTTCCAACAGATTTGCAACTTTCAGCTGTTATTGAAATATTCCAGTCAGCGACAGGCAAGGGTCTTCTGTGGTAGTGATAATCATCCCAAAATAGAAACATTACCAATGATGGTACTTTGAAAATGTTGCCGTTGACTTATGAAAGCAGACGATGAACGCGTTCGAACAAAACAGACGACAGCGTTGCGCGCGCACTCTCTACGCGCGCTTAGAACAACAAGTTTTATGAAATAGGCCCTTGCTTGAGCGAATATTCGTGCTATGCTTAATCAAAATTTTTGATTAAGCGTAACACGTTTTATGAAATTGGCCCCTTATCAGTTGCTGTGATGTGTGAGTAGCGCGCACAACGACAGCAACTGTCTACATTCATCCATGTCTACATTTCCAGAGCGCGCAAATTCGACACGGCAACTTGGTAAAGCCTAGAGTACATTGACCTTGCAACTGGAAGCAACTGTTGCTTGCAGTTGCTGTCGATGTGCGCGCACGTGATTAAATGCTCGCGTGCAACTGACGGCAACTAGTTGCAAGTAAGCGTACATCGACGCAACTGGGTACAACTGAAAGTAGAACATGAGCAACTTGCAGCAACTGGGATTTTTCCAGTTGCCAGTAGTTGCAAGTGCGCGTACATCGACCTTTTAAAGCAATTTGCTCCCAGCTGCCGCGAGTTGCTTCTAGTTGCCGAAAAGGCCAGTTGCCACTAGTCGCTTCCAGTTGCAAGGTCGATGTACGCTAGGCTTTACGTTCTTTAACCCTAATCCTTGCGCAACTGTGTAATCCTACTTGCGCAATGTTTTATTTCGTGAGTTGTGCAACAATCTTGCGATAATTTCACTCAAGCTTTACTCTTTTGAAAATTTGCACAAAGTCACTTTTTTGTGAAATCGGCTGCTGGATGCTTTGGAAAGACTGGGGTTGAATGGATGTAAAAATGTTTGGTGGATTTCGGAGGATTTAGGTTAAATGGCTGTTGATACGAAGACAATTTTGGAGGATTGATAGCAGAACAACTTTAGTACAACTTGATTTCTTTAACTCTTGCGTTTGCTTGACAATACCCATGGTTTTCTGAAATTCACAGGCTTACGCCATTCTTCAGGAGGAGATTAAGAGATTAAAAGCACAGCTGGAGCAACAAGGTATGTCTTCAAAAATGCAACATTAGAAGCATTTCTGAGTGTTGTATAGACCTTTATCACGGTGCGGCCATCCTCCCTTTTCCCCTATTAAATTGAATGTAACCAAAGCGAGGCTTGCAGAAAAAAATAGTTTGGTACCGTTTTGAAAATGTTTGTGTGCATCGCAATAACATGATCGCGCTGCGCGATCAAGAAAACGCGCAGCGTGGACAGTGATTCTCTCAAAACAACGGTACATTACAGCGCTATCGCGAGCACAGCGCTGGTTATTAATAGGTACATGTAGTCCACTGGGTAGTCTTTTCGCGGTGTTTAAACAACGCTGGATGCCGCAATAGGGTGACATTTCGGGAAGACTCTCCCCGGAGACCACCAAAATTTCGGCAAGAATCCCTCAAAATGACACCTTATTTTTTTACCCGAAGCTTCCAGAGATGCTTCCAGACCGAAGAGAAACAGCTCCAGTCCCGATAAAAATGGTTCTCGACCTAAAAAAAATGTTTTTTGACCTAAAAAAATGATTTTTAAACTCAAAAATATTAGGGCGACACCAAAATGTCGCCCTATTGAGCAGGTCGCCCTAATATAGCTTTTTTACACACGATTTGTCGCCCTATCCTACAATTCATAGTAATTGTAATGCGCACATATCCACCCTGCTGGGTGTTCAAGGCGCATTGTGCCTCATAGCTCAGCTGGTAGAGCATCTGCCCGGTAAGTCAGAGGTCTTAGAGAAAACCTGAGGGATTATATATAGCACTGTGCCTCATACATGTAGCTCAGCTGGTAGAGCATCTGCCTGGTGTGTCGGAGGTCTTAGTGAAAACCCGAGGGAGTATACCACTGTGCCTCATAGCTTTAATAGCTGGTAGAGCATCTGCCCGGTGTGTCACAGGTCTCGGGTTTGAATCTCGATGAGCACCATGTAATTTCTCTCGTCCCATGTTTGCTTATTACCTTTGAGTACCTTCATATTTCACAAAACAAGATTTTTCCTTTTAGCATTTTCATTTTATTTATTTAATTTTTGTTTTGCATTTGTTTTCACAAAAACAGAAAATGAGCCTCTTTTCAACATGGACAACATCTACACATGAGGGAGGTATACATAAAAAAAGTTGCATGAATTTTGATTTTTGTATTTAAACAAGATTGAATATTGGGTAAAGTCTTACATCTTGTTAGAAAGCTATTTCAGGGCCATAGTTCCAACGTATGTCAAGTATTTGTACATTTGTTAAAATTAAGGAATTCTTCTGCCTTCAGTATGCCACCTCCCCACCCACCCCTTTGTAGTGTGAACAGAAAAAAGGTCGGGTTGTATTTTCGGAACCAACAAGCTAGAACATTTAATATGCAAATTTTGCATGAGAATACACCCCCTCTAGCATACACACAGTTAAGCCTGGTTCACGCGAAAGCAAACGCGAAGAAAATTTGACGTCAGTGAAGTTTTTGCGCAGCGAATTCGCAGAAAGTTGAACTAGTTTCAACTTCGCGAATTTTCGACTTCAAATTTACGTCAGATTCGAGTTCGCGTTCACTTTCGCGTGAAGTATGAACCAGGCTTTATGGGGATATCACTCCAAAGAGAGTGAAAATCACTCTAAAATTACTCTAAATAAAGTGAAAATTACTCTAGAATTACTCTTAAATCATTATAATCCTAACCCTAACCCTAATCTAATCTCCACTCTATTTGGAGTGATTTTAGAGTGATTTTTCACACTTTTAGTGAGTTTTAGGAAAAACGTTGTGTGGACAGGGAAAATGTCCCCGCAACGATTTGTAGTCCCCATAGCATCCGTGAGTAACTGGTCAATGTCCCCACATCTTGGGGGAAACAAGTGCTTCTACACTGACAGTGGACTCAGTCCGCCAGACATTCTTGAATTATAGTTTTGGCTTGAGTTGGTTGTTGTACTTCCCTCCTCTTTACCCAAATACCTGAAAATCTATTTTTCTGCATGTATTTGAAGAGATGATGCCTATTCAGAGATATCCTAAGTTTGCAAATACAATAGAAACGCATGGATCCAATGCATGAAGCAGTTAAATGTAACTATCTGTTTGTAGGCTGTAAGATCATGCCAACGGTGGAGATTCTAACTGTGCCTTACTAATTTTGTATTTTTTATCAATTTTATTTTTGTTCTCCCCTCTCCCTCAAAATGAATTGTGAATACACTTAAAGCTTTTCATTTTTGTTCGAGTTAATTATAAGAATGTCAAAAAAGGTCACAAAGTACATGTACATACATTTGCATGTGTAATACAGTGGTGGGTCTGTCCACACTAATGGACCCATTTGACCAGTGTAAATAAGAAAAACAAACAAGTAAATATAACATGTCCCATTTTGCTCCTTTACATTCTGTATCACCCATTTTTTCCAATGACCAAAAATAGGCCATTAATTCTGAAATTCTAAGAAATTACGGAGGTTTCTTAAAGACATTATGTTCATAGCATGGACGGACACTTGTATCTGGAAAGTGATAACGGAATTCATTATACACTCGGCAAAAGAAGTTCTTGGACACTTGTAAAAGTTCAAATAATTTTTAAAAATAATTCATAAAAAGCACATTATTGTATATCAATATGACCACACAATAGTTCTCTACCAGCATGATATGGAGTTAACGCGTGAGCAATCATGCATGGCTGGTTACACGCATTAAACAATAGCAAGTACAGTAACAGAAAATTGCAAGAAATGGAGCATTCAAATGCTAATAATCATGTCCATCCTGCAGGCATACATTCCACAATTGCAACAGGTGTTTATGATTGGAATTAAATGCTTACAGATGCATCATGAGATGCATCATTTGGACATACACTTTCAAGATGAAGCTTTCCAACCAAGAGCGGGCAAGAGCAATAGGAATGTTGCTATCTGGACAGTCATTTAGACAAGTGGCTCGTTTTTTTCAAGTTGCACCATCAACAATTTCAAATTTGAACCAGCGCTATTTGGCTACTGATGATGTTAGCGACCGCCCTAGGACTGGTCGACCTAGGGTCACCACCCCTGCAGAAGACAGGAGGATTAGGATGCTTGCACTGAGAAGGCGATTTGTCACTGCACCAACTATCGGATTATGCCACATAAACCGTTTCACAATTGAATAACTGAATGCTCCATTTCTTGCAATTTTCTGTTACTGTACTTGCTATTGTTTAATGCGTGTAACCAGCCATGCATGATTGCTCACGCGTTAACTCTATATCATGCTGATAGAGAACTATTGTGTGGTCATATTGATATACAATAATGTGCTTTTTATGAATTATTTTTAAAAATTATTTGAACTTTTACAAGTGTCCAAGAACTTCTTTTGCCGAGTGTATTTCAACATAATACCCACTTCAAATCTAGCAACACTAAACGATTTCCCCATCTTAACATTAGCCATGTTCTAGGCAATTATTTTTTTTTAAATGTCATGTACGTAACATGGACGGACATTTTGTGACAATTTGACATCCATGTTACAAACATAATACATGTAAATGTACATAATACAGTACATTTCTCCTGTAATCTGGAAAAACCTAGTAAGTCAAATATTGGTGAAAATCGAGTGTAACATTTTTAACTGAAGGGGAAAACCAAATATGGGTCTAACTCAATTTTCACCAAAATGTGACCTACTAGGTTTTTCCAGATTACAGGAGATTTATCCCAGTTAAAAAGACTACTTTTTATTCATGATATTGTCACAATTTTCAAAGTTGTCAACTCAGGAGAGTGAACATAATCCTTGGAAGACTTGGGATTTAGTCAGAATAAAAAAATAATCAAAATCAATTATATCATTTTTATCAACTTTTTTCCAAAAATGTCACACCAAATGCGCCCATTAGTGTGAACGTACCTTTTTTTAGAAAGTGCGGCCTTGAAGCCGAAAGTTGCCAAACTCTTAAGAAAAGTCTTTGCCACCTTTAAATATTACTGCTGAATTCAATAAACAATCAAATTGTCTGTACAAAAGAAAATTATGTACACATGTTCCAATAGTATATTCCTGTATAAAAACACAAGTGCTATCCAATTTCTAACCACTGTCCATTTCTATGAGATTTTGTTTGTGAATTGCAATGTCTTCGATTTTGCTAATAGTTAATCTTACTGGTTCAAGATATCAAGCAACCATGCACACTCTATACATCAAAGAAAACAATGACAAGACTTCACCCTATTTTACGAGTTTTGAAGCTCTGCATGAGGCCCAGTATTATCTCATCTTTTTGTATGGTACATGTATTTGTATCGTCCAGTTTTAATTGAAGTTCAATTTAAACTGAAAAGGTTACACCGCAAACTGAAAAGGTTACACTCGGAAATGAAAAAAACCCAACGCCACGTTGTAGCCTAACTAGAAACAGCCGTCGGTTGAACGAGTCCGTAAAATGACCTTACGACTGCTGATTTTCTTGGGCCAAACTTCTGAGCCCGAATTTAGGCTGAAAAATATGCTGAAAAGTGCCTTTGTAAAAAAGAAATCCGTTCAATGTAAAAAATATTTCCACATTGTTTTCCTGGCATAATGGAATGTATTTAATGAAGTACATTTAATTTGTTTTTTAAGGAAAATCCTGTCTCCACGGCCACCCTGCGGTCGTGCTTAAAAAGGCTAATGATAAAACGTTTTGGAAATTTTACAAGTGGAAAAGAAACTACATGGAAATCTAAACTACTTGTACCCAAATACCATTACAAAAAATATGCATACAGGTATGATATGACATCACTTTAAAGGGCAAGTCTGTTCCTTCAAGATGCACTACTCATAATATACACTATTTGGGTTTCACTTTGCTTGACAACGGTTGCTATCCGCCATTACTGTGTCCATACTATGGCACGCCAAAGCGAAAAATATTTTCGCAAATGTTGCGCAAGAAAAAAAAGGTTGGCATGACTTTTAAATGTTGATAGACTGCTTGAAACTGGCATACCGTGCTTTTGTTGGCAAGTTTTTAAAAATGTTGAGACTTGTTTTTCCCAGCGTTGATGGCAAAATGATCAGTGTTTAATTATTTACGCTTTGGCGTGCCATACGCGTGACGTCAACAACTATCATATCCGCCATTACTGTTTCCATACTATGGACACAGTAATGGCGGAACCCAAGAATTGGTATGTTGTGTTTTGGGATTTTGTTCTCTTTCAAATGACTGTTTTCACATATTCCTGTGACAAGGTGTGTCTGACACCCCACAATAATCCCTTATTGTGAGTATAGTGTATACGTGGTTGATTCACATTTTGTGTTTCCGTTATGAAGAAATTTAAATGACAAAAACTATCCTCCAAGATGGATGCTACGCATAAAGTCTATTCATGCCTTGGTTTCGTGGTTTTCAGTTCGTGGACTCCTGATCGTGGTTGGTTAGCATTCTGTGTGCCGGTTTGCTTGGAACAAGCCTTGGTTTGCAACCTTATTTCGCCCTTTTTGGCAAGGTTCTGAAGTATCCTGAACTCTTTCAAGAAGTCGTGCTTTGCTGTTTGGTACTTGAAGTCCATGTCTTCGTAGTAATGGTGCTGCAGTCTTTGGCCGTCGGGTCCTTCATTGAATGGATAGAAGCCGAACAGGGTTATGTTAGAGCAGAATCTTCTTGCTGCGGCAAACATGTCGAAGCCGAGTGTTGCGTAGCCCTCTAAACTCCACTCTCTGTTTGGAAAATGACAAAAGTTAATGTACACTTGACTTCATTTTTTGATGCCCAGTTGCGAATCCATACTTTGTCGAGAGGGGGAATTAGTTCTTGGGGAAGCCTAAGGGAATAAAACTGCTGTGCCGCGAAGATCAGCATCTGCCCAGTGTGTCGGGGTCTTGGGGAAACCTGAGGGAGTATACCACTGACTGCCTTATGGCTCAGCTGGTAGAGCATGTGTCTGAGGTAATGCATAGTTCCGAGATTGCCCAGTTAACCCCGCCCCTTAGATATTGTTGCTACGTGCTCACAAGCCATCGCAAAAAATGGCGACACACAACGTACAAAGCAACGGGACTCGGCATGGAAAGCACAGATCCATTGGAGAAAACTCAAAGGTATTTATGTTTTAGGGTCGACAGTTACCGTAGCACACACTGAGCGAAAGGCTAGTAATGCAGGGATGACATATATTCATAAAAATGCGCTTTTCTACCTTTGAACAGTGAATCGCCAGACATTGAAACAAAAATTCACCCGGTCACTGGCGCATACAACATACCAACTGTATGGGCAGAAAATCGCGTGATTATTGCATCACTTTGACCTATGTGGGCGCCGTCTGCTAGCTCCGTTGTGATTGGTCGCGGGTTCGGCTTGATTGACAGGTCGGAACTATGCATTGGGGAAAACCTGAGGGAGTGTACCACTGTGCTTCATAGCTCAGCTGGTAGAGCATCTACCCGATGTGTCGGAACCTGAGGAACCTGAGGAAGTACACCACTGTGCCTCATAGCTCAACTGGTAGAGCGTGTGTCAGAGGTCTTGGGGGAAAACCCGAGGGAGTATACCACTGTGCTTCATAGCTCAGCTGGTGGAGCATCTGCCTGGGGTGTCTGAGGTCTCGGGAAAACCAGTGAGAGGGTATACCACTGTGCATAATGGCTCAGCTGGTAGAGCATCTGCCCGGTGTGTCAG
The DNA here is from genome assembly GCA_037783545.1 of Henricia sp. BOLD:AAB3569. Taxonomy (NCBI): domain Eukaryota; kingdom Metazoa; phylum Echinodermata; class Asteroidea; order Spinulosida; family Echinasteridae; genus Henricia; species Henricia sp. BOLD:AAB3569. Next base: position 804,209 of record JBBELK010001102.1, on the reverse strand, counting down.
AGGTCTTGGGGAAAACCCGAGGGAATATACCACTGTGCCTTAAAGCTCAGCTGGTATAGCATATACCCGATGTGTCAAGAGGTCTTGGGGAAACCTGAGGGAGTATACCACTGTGCTTATAGCTCAGCTGGTGGAGCATATGCCTGGTGTGTCAGAGGTCTTGGAGGAAACCGGAGGAAGTATATCACTGTGCCTTATAGCTCAGCTTGTAGAGCACCTGCCTGGTGTGCCAATCTGGATACTTTTCCCAGATTGGGAAGAGATATTCTAGAAAAACTTCCAATCTGAACAATCGGAACTAAAAGTGTAATTTAAGAAACTGGCGATACATTTCATTTCATAAGTCGCACCGTTTTGCCCTATGACTTCGCTGTTTAAGGAGTTCTTGTTGACTTACTTTTCGACGCTTACTGACTTCCAGCTGAAGGCTAAATGAATATCCATGTATTTGTGATCTTTTAAGGCCACAGCCAACTTCCTAATCATTTCCCGCTGGTACAACTTGTTCAGAGACTTCGGATACCACAAGATCGATTTTTTGAGATTGTGTATGCGTTCAAGGAGGATTCTGTTGTCCAAGTTGGTGGGACCGCTTTGGACGATAGCAGCGTAGAGTCTCTTAAGTGTCTCCGAGTTAATGACTGTCAGATCGGTGTAGTGGCCTACGTCGTCTTCGTAGCCGTCAATTGGCGCCATGTTTGCTCGTAGGATGAAGTCATGACTATCGATTGCATCTCCGCAACCGCTACTGGAGAGGAGCCCGCTGTTACCGACCACGGCGCATCGCTTGTGCCGTTGAATCAAGAACATATCCGGGAAGTGATCGTCCATGTTACACTGCTCAACCTCCTTGATTTCCTGCAGGCGTTCGTCTTTTGGCTGCGGCACGAGGATGACTGGATAGGCGTTCTGGTGGAATTTCATGTAGATGGTGGCTACTTTGTCTCGGTATACAAGGATGGCTTTCTCTATGGGATAACAGTCTGCACCGCCAAAACCCCTAAAGAAAACCCCAAATAAGTGATTGTGGCGGCATCTGATTTGCAGTGGCAAGCGATAAGAGCATAACTTTGCTGAACCTGGTCAAAATTTACTGCTAGAGGATATTTCAGTTGGTCGTATTTCGTGTTCTCTGATGTGCATAGAAGTCACAACACCAGTGAGACGGTGAAACTTGTATTTTGTGGCCACTGGATAAAAAGGCCACCTGTCTATAGCGGCCACATGTATTTCGTCCCGAATGGGTCGTGTATATGGCGCTAACACAACCTTTTTGAAGTTGCCACCTTTTTATAGTGGCAATTTTTTTTCGGTCCCAAGGGTGACCTCATGGGGAAAAAATCATGTTGGAAATCAAATTCGCAGGGTCGGCTGCCTATGTCTCAGTATTTTGATCAAAGGGTGGGAGTTGAGAATTTGAACGGAATGTTTTTCCTTAAAATGACTCATCAAGCATCGGTAAGTGCAGATTTGATGGAAAACCAAGAGTGGGGGAAAATGAAGGATTTTCTTAGAAAACACTTTTTCAGCCAGTCTTATGTTTTGCATACACACAAGGTCTGAAGCCATGATCAAGTACATGTATTGAGCTCGTGCCAATGACGTCATTTTGGGAGTAAAATAATGCCGCGTCGTTGTGGAAGCAATGTGTGTGCGCGTTGTGTGTGTCCATAGCGTGCGTAACGCGCAATGCTAAGGCTCCTATTGGTGAATTAAACCGCGTTAAGCCCACCAGAGACACACACAGCGCGCACGCACCATGGTGTGAATCCACATACAACCGCGGACGTCCCTTTGTTCCTCTTTTGTTCGGACATAGTCTATTTTTCCTTACTCTCGTTGGTTTTGTACAGGAGCGAATCGCGGACGTTCGCTTGCCAATCGCGGACGATAGTGTTCTCTTTGTTAAGCGGGCCTCCCACTGTGCGATTTTTGCTACGAATTAGGTACGATTAGCTACGATTTGGTACGATTACCAGAGACTGTCTATAGACTCTACACACAATCGTACCAAATCGTAGCTAATCGTAACAAATCGTATCAAAAATTCGCACAGTGGGAGGCCCGCTTTAGACCTCCCTAAAACGTCCACGATTGTTTGGGAGAACAAGCGCACATAGCTTCAGCATTATTTGACTCCCAAAATGGCTTATTTGCACGTGTTCGAAGGGGGTCAATACTTAATTCTTTCCGATCAAAGTTACGTTTGGTTGATTTTGAACATCGTTTCATAATCGTCTTTGAATTGTTGATGCTGCAACTGAGGCCAGTTAGTTTCTTGTGCCAACAAATCAGTATTTGTAAGACGTCTGCGTTCGATGCTTCATACATTATTAATATTAAAGGCACAGGCTCGTCAGCATGCTTGCGCGCCAAATTCGTGCCACGAAATACGCAGCTCCATAGCATAAGCATGGAGTTGCGTATTTCGTGGCACGAATTTGGCGCGCGCGCATTGCTGACGAGCTGTGCCTTTAATCCAAACCTTTCCATATCATTTGCAAGATAAAACTTGTTACAGATTCGTGGAATAAGAGTGTAACATATCTAAGGAAGAATGTTGGTAAACTAGCCTGAGGAAATGTTAGCTACTTAGATGCATCAATGCTTCAGAAAACCTTGAAAATCTATGTACCGGTATATGGATTTTGTGTACAAGTAAATGGTAAAAAAGTCCCGTGCACGGGACTTTTTTTAGAAAACCACCTTCGGTTGCCAATTTCCAGCATGAAATACCATTTTGGACGGAAATAAATTCATATGGTGTTTGTTACCGTTGCTATCAACACTTTGAGTAAGGTTTTTCTTGTAAACTCATGAAAAACAAAATTGGGTCATTGCAAATGATACAATAGGCCTTTAAAGCTAAAACCTTATTAACAAAAAGGCCTTTAAGTTACCGAAGATGCCATAAAATTATAACAACAACAACAACATAGTGTCAGCGACTGCTGGATCGAGTTAAGAGTATAGTTTCTATACTCACGTTGTGCACACTTTCTTGCAATGCAGTACCACTGGGACCATTAACTTCTCCGTAGGTTCGTGGTCCTCTTTTTGGGGTGTAACTTCAACCATGACCGGAGTAACCTTCCGTGGATACCCGTGCAGCCACACCCCTGGCGGTCTGCGTGCATGATGGGCGTTGTGCTTGCTGCTGACCTCTGGCGTGTATCGGCGACCGAAGTAATGCCGATTAGCCAGAGAGATGATGACCACTAGACTAACCAGTGCCACCACTGTCCATGTGTAGATATTTTTCGTTTTCTGTCGCATTGCGAGTTTTGTGGGGTCTGTCTTCGGTGTGCTGTTCATGGACGTTTGTTCCGAGTCATTTCTTTGAAACTCTGGGACGAAATCATGGATAAATTCATTTTAAATGCTGGTTAGATTTACGTTCATGGCACATTTATCCTGCCCATTAAATACTTTTAGGGTTCTAAGTTATCCCATGCAGTTTGGTACAGGGGAATTTCAAATTGTAACAAAAAACGAGGGTCTAAGTGCATTTCTGTGACAAAATGCATAGTTCCGACCTGTCAATCAACCGAACTCGCTGACCAATCACAACAGAGCTAGCAAACATCACCCACATAGGTCAAAGTGCACTGTCTCACGATCACAACAACATCACGCGATGTTCTCCCATGCCCCATACAATTTGTACAGTGTTGTATGCGATGATCCGGGTGAATTTTTGGTTTCAAGGCCGGTCGTTTTGTTGTTCAAAGGTACGAAAGCACGTATGTCTAATATGACATCCCTGTATTACTGGCCCTTTACTCGGTGTGCTCTAAGATAACTGTCGAGCCTGAAACATGAATACGTTTGAGTTTTCTCCAATGAATCTGTGCTTTCCGTTGAAAGTCCCATTGCTTTGTGCGTTGTGTGTCGTCATTCTGACGATAGCGTGTGAGCCATAGCAACAATATCCAAGGGGGCGGGGCTAACTAGGCAAACTCGGAACTATGCATTGACCCGTGACGTACTGGCTTGGCATCTGAAACGAAGCTGCCAGTGCTAATGTGAAATGTTTTCAGTATTGTGACATTACAGGACAGCAAATTTATACACACACCATTCTAAAACACCCATTCTCGAATTTGTATCCTTGTGGAGACATCCCTTTGTTCTTATGTACAAATTGGTAGAGTGTCGAAAACAAAATCAAAGCGCTCCTATTTAAACCATAATTACTTTTCCGAGCTTTCGACAGAATGTCCCTTATTTCATATACTTCAACTTGCGACACATAAGTATACCTTAAGTATCTCCTGTGGAGACCTTTTTATCTATAGAAATTTCCTCGTGGAGACCCTTTCATCCTTGTGTTCCCTATTGTACCCGGGTCTCCACAGGGCATACGAGTATAACAACACCCTAACAAACTATTGGTTCAACCTTTTGGTCCCAACATTTTCCAAAATTATATGCAAAAGGTGCTGGTATATCGAAATAAAAACAACGCCCGATATTCACATCCAAACCACCTAATAATGTAAGTATATTTAAACATAAAAAAGGTCTGTCTGCTAAAATGTTTGACAAGGACAGTTCATTAAAAATATACCTGCAGTAAGTGATATTTCAAGTCTACCTCTGCAGTGTTGCTGAAAAACTAGCAAATCACCATGTTCGCCGTGCTTGGTGACATTATAACATCAACTCATTCCCACAACGCCGCCATTTTGTCGATAGTATTTGCCCGCGTTCAAAGTCCGTCCGGAAAATCAAACGATACTTGCAACGAGAACGTGAACTATAGATATAAACTGTAAATTATTAACCCAGTGGCGGTACACGGATGTATGTTAAAAACTAAAGGACTCATATTCGTGTAACATTCAAAGCCCGCTCGCAGGCTTTGGCAAAAATATACCAAAATGTTAATTGTGAAATAGTGTTTTTGATTCTAAATGACTGACCTCTCCAATTTGTATTTTTTTCCCTTTCGGGTATCGACAAATTTCAAATTAGTACCTCGTCACACGTCTTTTCATTTGCGAAATTTATCACAAAGAAAGCTCTCAGATCCTCATTTTCGATGACAATTTGAAATTCCTCTGAACAGAACAGTGACCATTTTTCGATAGTGTCTATATAGTTTTTGGTTTCGTCCGAAGATTTGGCCCTTTGCGTGTTTGCATTTGTGGAATTGCAACTTTATAACACTATAGTTTCAGGAACAAACAAACAAACAAACGAACACCGGAAAGTTTGTACCAGTTTATTAGTGAGTTGACTTCCTTCGAAATTAGTTTTTGGTTTCGTTAAGTACGGATATTTGGCCCTTTACATGTTTGCATTTGTAGAATTGCAACTTTATAACCCTATGTACAAGGTGTCCCAGAAAAAACGAAACCGAGATTTATCGATGTTTAATCATACTTTAATCTCAATCTTGAATAATAAATGACATATTTGGAAAGCTTAGTTCCTCATCTTTCATTTGATACCACTCATACTTCACGCATTAATAAATAAAGATAATATGAAGCAGGGCTACCAAAAAGTCGTTTGCACAACGATACCTGAATTTCAGGGGTTTCAACACGCACGTTTTTAATGCACACGTTACCATCTCCGAATCCATTCATGCGAAAAATCGGTCAGGTGTGAAACAAACGAATGATTTTTTAAAAACATGGAAATTCAATGCATATTTAAATGCAGGATATCTCTGTCATCCCTGGCTCATTTTTTCTGACTGAGGTACCATACGAAAGGGCAGGAAATGAACTTTTTAGAAATGTGAGTATTTCTTTGAAATTCAGATATCGTTGTGCAAACGACTTTTTGGTAGCCCTGCTTCATATTATCTTTATTCATTCATGCGTGAAGTATGTATCATATGAGTGGTATCAAATGAAAGATGAGGAACTATAAGCTTTCCAAATATGTGTCATTTATTATTCAAGATTGAGATTAAAGTATGATTAAACATCGATAAATCTCGGTTTCGTTTTTTCTGGGACACCCTGTATACAGTTTCAGGAACCAAAAGTGGGGTAAAAAGAAATGAGACACCGGAAAAAGGTAAACCGTTGTTTCAGTTGTGAGTCGACTTCCTTTTAAGGTTGTTGGACCCGGGTTTTAGCGGGTAAACATTTTCGCTAAATCTACAACATCCCGGAAGAACCAGTGCATTTGACACCGGAAAACGCATAAATACACGTTTCGTACTGCAGACCCAGTTTATATCGGTTTGTTCTTTCCTGCACGTATCGATGTTTGACGAACCTAGCCAAATTAGTCTGAAGTTGGTCGAGTTTGTAAACTACAGCATGAATATCAACAGCGAGGAACCACAGTGGTTGTGGATTTTCATGTTAGCGGCCATTATCTGCATCCACGTGATAGGTCCTTTCTTCATCTACTGCATCTTGAAATGTAACGAAGTAAACGATCAATTCGACGGCAACGCTCGGGATGATCTGACTTACAAGGAGGAGAGGTTTCCAGAGATCAAGAGACGATATTACGAAGAAAAGAGGAAGACCAGCTTGAGAAACATCAGCTTGGCTCGGGTACTTTCCGTCGCCTCTTTCATCAGTTTCTGGTTCTATATTCCGTGGTTGGTCGGCTGCTTGGCAACAACATGCTGGGAGTTTAGTAGGACACTGTTCACTTTGGCGATGTTTGGGGCCGCTGTTATACCACTGGGGTACGTTTTTATGCTTCTGGAGTCGCTGTGTTCGAGAGAGCAAAATTACATCAGTAAATTGGGAGAGGCGAGTACTGTATCGAAAGTTATATCAAGCATGCGAGAAAGTAAGCCTGTGATCTCTTGGCATGTCGAATGCTGGCACAACGAAACTCGCACAAGAACTGTCAATTGCACGGATGCACATGGAATGCGCAGCACGCGCACCGAAAGGTACCAAGTGCGTGTGGTAACCCACACGGAAACGTACTACTTCATCTACAAATATTGGAGTGATGTCTCCGCTCCTACGCTCGAAGGATTGGGACAATCCGGCGTGACTAGGATTCGACTGGATTTGAGGATAACTGCGGGCGACAAGGTAACGTCCGATGAGTATGTTGCGGGGTTAGATAACTTCAAAGCTCGTAACAGAAGGCGCGATGTCCACATGCACGCCTGGGTTGAGCAAAATGTAGACAATTTTGAAAAACGCGTTGCGGCCTTCGTGGATGAAAACACCGCGCCGTGGTGGATGAAGACGCCATTCTATTGGCTGGCCGTTTTCTTGGCGGTCACGTGGCCTTATCGCTGGTACTTCAGGGCAAAGACTGGGAAAACGCACTACATCATCCGCAAGAAATTCTACATGACGCGTCCAGAAGGCCAGAACGTGCAGGAGTTCGACTGTTCGTCAGAGACAAAAGGTACCCGTTTAGTTTCCGAAGCACAGCCGTTCGGGAGCACTCGGAGCGCGCACGAACGTGGCACCGCAACAGCGACCAAAGATACGAACGATGTTGCTATTGATATGGGTGGAACTATTGTCGGTGTTGCTGAAACGGGCATGTGAACGTAATTAACGGATATGACTTCGAATAAAAGATTCGTTGCATTTTGTGCAACATATAGTACTGTAAAAAAGAGCTGCTTCATGGTGCATCACCTCAGGAAGACACGAGGGAAAGTAAAGAAAAACATGAAACTTCAAGCTGGAATTGTGGCGAATTGCTGAAGTTTCCACCTCCAGTTTTGTTATGGCTTACAACAGGCAACATGTAAAACAAACTCAAACAGCCATGGATTACAAAAGTTTCAGCAAGTTTGAGAAAAAAAGTGTAATCTTTTGTGTACAGTTGAATGTGATTTTCCTGTGTTTGCCTCTTGTGACATCACAGCCTTGCTCATAAATATGCTAGTATACATTAGCATAAAAACTAAAAACCTTTGTTTTAACCCCCAAAACAAGCTCCAAATGGGATTTTTATGACTGTACCTGAGTAGAGTAGTTTCATAGCATAGATTTCATTGATAAAAATCCCTAATCATGGGCCCGTTAAGTTGTGTCCTGGTTTGGGCACAAATATCACCTTATAGGGGCTTACTAACTAATGTGATGTATTTGTTGCCTCTCTATAATAAGTCGTCAATTTTCATGCTTTCGGGGCGATTGAGGTACATGTACTTCAAAACATCTTAAAGAAAGACACATCCATTCATTTGTTTACTTGAATACATGAAAATGATTTTTTAATTTTAATATCTTGATAGAAACCCAGACGAGTACACTACAATAACACAATTACTGACACAATGTACTTTAATATCCTGTTAGGGCAAGTTGAAATACCTTAGTTTTGTTCACCCTGATTCAGCTCAAACTAACAATATCTAATGCAGGATTTTAACTGGTTGCCTGCCATGACAAAATAAATATATTTCCATAAGTTAAAGCAGAGATTCGTGCCGCGAAATACGCAGCTCCATGCCAAATACGCAGCTTCCGCCTCGGGGCATAGTCATGGCTTCGAGATCACCTTGGGCCTATAATCTTAACCATGACCCGAATAAACAGCAGTCAATATTTGTATAATATTTCCTGAAGCTTGCATTTATATTTAATGCACACTATATAAAATAAACATTTTTTTCCAGGCAAATTGAAGTCACTAGTTGGAAGCTTACCTATGCACACCTTTTGCCGACGCCAAAATTACCAAAACACATAGTACACATTCAAAACATAATGTGAAATGGTTTCAGCCAAAGGAAGAATCCAAACACAACCTGTTTTCCTTTTTAAAAATATGGACGCACCATAATTATAAGTTTGGCAATTCTGCCTTTGAATTGTGATTTAAAACAAAATTTCATTAAAGAAGCGCATTACATGTCGTTTTGAAAAGCTCATACATGTATATTGAAGTTTTGATACATATTACTACAGGAGTCGCCAATCTGCAGTAAATGTTTTTCAAATTTTACAGGATCTTTTCATAAAACTAAACCTGGACGCTAAGAACACTTTGTCCACTTCTTTAAAGGCACGGGCTCGTCATTGCGCGCGTAAGTCCAAATTCGTGCCACAAAAAGCGCAAAGGCATGGAGCTGCGTATTTCGTGGCACGAATTTGGCCTCACGCGCGCATTGACGAGCCTGTGCCTTCAAGAAAACCCCATGATTGTCTTTCTTGTACTTGAATTAAGATGTTATGATTGACATTGTAGCTTAGATAATATTATGGAAAGAATTCTAGTAGGCCTACCATAAATGTAACATAGCAAATGATGTTGGTTAGCAGTATGTTGTTTTGTTTCAAGCCTTCATTAGATGGAGCTGTTTTGGTATCACATTCAAGACAATGTTGAAACCTTATTACTATGAGACAATGACTTAAATTTCAAGTGATCATTTTAGTTTATTTTCTGATTGCTTATTTGCTGTAAAACGCAATAATGCCTATTACATTCCTTTTTCCTTAAAGGCACAGGCTCGTCAGCAGTGCGCGCGCGCGCGCCAAATTAGTGCTACGAAATATGCAGCTCCATAGCAAAGGCGTGGAGCTGCGTATTTCGTGGCACGAATTTGCCGAGCGCGCACTGCTGACGAGCCTGTGCCTTTAAAATAAGAAATTATCCAGATTGTACTGTTACATTGTTTTAAATTTAAATAAAGAAATTTATATTAATAAAATGTCTTTTTCACTTTGTCTGTTTTGTTAATTTTATTTCTTCCAAACAAACAAAAAAAGAAAGAAACCACCAGTGGTTATCCATAACCAATTAAAATTGAAACCCCGTTGATCGTGGAATATGTGGACGGGAACCAGTCTAGATCTTTCAATGTATGTGCGTAGACTGGTTCCCGCTCCACATATTCCACATACAACGACTGAATATGAGGAGTGGATTTGCGTGATATTTGGCACAAATACAAAGAAAACCAGCCCCAATAGGCCTGTACCAAAAATAAATCAGCCTGGCAGATTAAATGACAGAAACTAAAGTGCAATTTCACGCAGCAGTCTATCAAGCTTGCAAACTTCGGTTACGGATTTGACCAAGTTGACGTAATTAGTCACAAAAATTAATTGCGAAGTCGTATCTAGTGCGCGAATTAAGCCGCCTTCTAGCTTAGAGAAATTATGAAATAAGAAGGGGTCTTAAAATCGATTTATTCAGACAAGTAGGCACTTTTTGTTACGATTTTTCAGCTGTAATATAAGAAATATTCATGTAAAATCATCATCAATTAGCTTTATCGTCATAGCAATCGATTTAATTAGTCAAACAAATTAATTGCGAAGTTGTATCCAGTGCGCGAAGCCGCCTTAGATATGTTTTGTGCACGCACATGCGTCGCTTGAGGGCGCTCTTTGCACCTCCTTCAAAATGGCCGCGAAATTGTCGAAATGGCCGTACGAGCAAAAACAATGAACAACAAAGACACGTTTTGTGTCAAATTTGGGGATTCCGCTTTTTGGAACAAGAGATGTGTTCGCCTGCTCGTCTTTTCACGCCAAACTGAGGGGCGCCGAAGCCAGTTGGCACGATCGATTTTGAATCTTTGTGAACAACTTCGGCGCATGGTGGTGGTGCCGGGTCGGCGCCTGTGGCTGTGCTGTGTGCAGCTTCGCTGCCGAGTGGCTAGCCTATACGCCTATAGTTAGGTAATGTTATGCACCTTGTACTGATATGATACTGTATACCTATCGGTAAGAGTTGAGAAGCTGACCCTGTTGGCCTGTTGACTTATTAAGCATCGTTAAACATGTTAAAAGGGTTAACATGTGGGTACAACTATAGAATACAGGGCCACTGGACACTCCATCCTCGCCTCAGAGCTGTGAGGCCAGGTCATGCTCACTGAACCATGCTGACCGAACGCACGCAAAGTCACGCGAGAATTGTCGAGGGTTTGCCTTTAAAAAAATATCCCTCGCATGCATGGTTCAGTGAACATGGTGAACATGACCTCGTCATGACCTCGCCTCACAGATCTGAGGCGAGGATAGAGTGTCTGGTTGGCGCGGTAGAATCCTCGAGAATTCCCGCGTGACTTTGCGTGGACTGGAGATATATGCACCGAGGTGGGTACCTGTCATCTCGGAGGATGTTTTTAAAAAAGGAAACTCCCGCCGGAATTTCACCAGGGCTAATTTCTCGCGAGACTGAATTAATCTCGCGTTACTTTCCATCGACGTACGAGTAGCTGTTATGTCAGAGGGATATTTTTTTCAAAGGCAAATCCTCGACAATTCTTGCGTGACTTTGCGTGCGTACACGCATGCATGGTTTAGTGAACACCAGGGCTAATTTCTCGCGAGACCGAATTAATCTCGCGTGACTTTTCGGGACGTACGAGTAGCTGTGATGTCAGAGGGATATTTTTTCAAAGGCAAATCCTCGACAATTCCCGCGTGACTTTGCGTGCGTACACGCATGCATGGTTTAGTGAACATGACCTCGTCATGACCTCGCCTCACAGATCAGAGGCGAGGATAGAGTGTCTGGTTGGCGCGTTAGAATCCTCGAGAATTCTCGCGTGACTTTGCGTGGACTGGATATATTTGCACCGAGCTCGGTGGGTACCTGTCATCTCGGAGGATGTTTTTAAAAAAGGAAACCAATAAATAAATCCAAGCAGTTCCGGCAACTTCGGGAGTTCCGGCAACTCCGGCTTTTACCGAATGCCTGGATCACGCATGTGGACGCATCGCACATGTTCCTGTTCATTTCCCAACATTTTTTAGGAGAATTTAATGGACAAATGGTACCGAAATTCCGTAGACACACGCAAGGTGAGTGTCTCAAGAACTATCAGACGGAGTTTGGTGGCGATTGGGCAGCGGATTATTGCGCTAGCCGAAAACGTTTCTGTCCGATCTTAAAGTTCAGGCGCCGCCATATTGGAAAAAAACAACATTACCTATGGGGGATACATTATCTCCCATAGTTCTAGGGGTAAACCCAATCCACATACACGCCCAGGATTCGAAACTGTACGCCAGAGGAAAGGCGAGGAAAGAACCACTACGCCAACCGGACCGCCCTTATTTGTTTGTTTGAAAGAAGAAATACAAATAAAGCAAACTAACAAAACAGACAAAGTGAGAATTTTATCAATATAAATTTCTTTATTTAAATTTATAACAAATTAAAACAATGTAACGGTACAATCTGGACGATTCCAAGATTTTGGGTATCAGGCTATAAATAGTTTCATTATGTAATAATGTACGACTAACTAATTTTGACAAAATAAAACCTCCCAGATATACAGTAGATGTTTAAAAATCATACACCTCAGGCGACAGACAAAAAAAGGAACATAGTTAGTCACACGAATGTGGTCACGTGACGTCTGACTGTCACGTTCCTACATAATCATGATAATGCCGTATTCCACTTGTGCTCGCGGGATAACTAATATTATCTTCAAGCAAAATTGACGCACTAATAACACGCGCACTCTGCAAGTACTACATGTACTCCGCACATATGCGTAGGGACACAGTTATCTTGGAATACCATGGTGCATTACCGGTACGCAGAGTGCAATATGAGAATCGGAAGAGTATTATGAAACATTATCACACTGTTGGTTGCCATGGATCCACCAATCAAAACGAAGGCTTTAAGTTTGCTTGAAGATATATTAAGTTATCAACATTTGAAGTTATACAGGGTGTATCAGAAAAAGTAGACACTCATAAAATTGTAGATAAAATGAAAATTGTAGTATTTTTAGAAAATTGGCTCACAAATATTGAAATATCGGTAGACATAGGTTTTGAGTTTTCATTAACATCGTCATCATGTTGGGAATTTCACACCTGGCTGAACAGGGGCTAGTTTTGTAAACAAAGCTAAAATTAACTTCCGCATAAAAATGGAAAATGCAAAACAGGATCAAGGAGCACGAGAGGTCAATTTGACATGTCCTTTTTTTGCTATCAGCTTATCAGAAAGTATAGCTTTACAGAAAGTGTGTACCTTGAAGGGGCATCGGGGCCAACTCAGCAGGGCATGAGGCCATTGGCCTTGGTAGCCTTGGTTAATGTCAAGGCCTGGGATTGAACCCTTTCGAACACGTGCGAATATGCCATTTTGGGAGTCAAATAATGCTGATTCATTGTGGAAGCAATGTGCGTGCGTGTTGTGTGTGTCTCTGGTGGGCGTAACGCGGTTTAGTTCACCAATGGGAGCCTCATCATAGCGCGTTACGCGCGCTATGGACACACACAACGCGCACGCACATTGCTTCCACAACGACGCAGCATTGTTTTACTCCCAAAATGACGTCATTGGCACGACCTCAATAGGGCATGATGGCCAAGTTGGCTTCAGAAAGTGTATCTTGAAGGGGAATCGGGGCCAACTCAGCAGGGCATGAGGCCATTGGCCTTGGTGACTTTGGTTAATGTCAAAGCCTGGATTGGTTGCATTTCTGTCACAGTTGCTAATTTTTGTTTATTATGTATTCACAGATTGGAGATGGAGCCCACAGACTGTGGAGCTTCATATTACACACTACACAAATGGACGTGTTGCCATGGATACTGAAAACACAGGAGAGGTGAGTTTTTGGCCATCATTCCAATTTTATTACAGTGGAAATTCGCTATAATGAACACCAAAAAGAACATTCAGCTACAGTGAACATCGCTCATGGCTCCCAATCATTTGTTCGCGTCAAACGCCACCAAAACAAACACTTGTATGGTTCAGATACGATGCCCATTTATGGTGACTTTCCACTGTATCAAAACTTGTCTAGCTTCCGCTTATAGGCATGCATGGGTAGGGCTTCCTCAAAGATGATATAGCAGCAAAAGTGCAAGATAGCCCACCCATGCGAAATCAATTCAATAAAGTGAAGTATGTAAAGGCACCATTTTAGTAATAAGCAAACTAGACGCGCCTTGTGTCTGTTTGACATGCCTCTCGTAGTGTAATCTGTGTCGCGGCGAATAGTTACAGCGGCATCCACACTTGGGATGAGAGAAAAGTCGTAAGGGCTTTATCGGGATTCCAACCTGACACCTGTGACTCACTGGGCAGAAGCTCTACCATCTGAGCTATAAGGCACTATGGTATACTCCCTCAGATTTTCCCCAAGACCTCTGACACACCAGGCAGATGCTCTACCAGCTGAGCTATAAGGCAAAGTGGTATACTCCCTCAGATTTTCCCCAAGACCTCTGACACACCGGGCAGATACTCTACCAGCTGAGCTATAAGGCACAGTGGTATACTCCCTCAGATTTTCCCCAAGACCTCTAACTCACCAGACAGACGCTCTACCAGCCGAGCTATAAGGCACAGTGGTATACTCCCTCATATTTTCCTTAAGACCTTTTACACACCAGGCAGATGCTCTACCAGCTGAGCTATAAGGCACAGTGGTATACTCCCTCAGGTTTTCCCCAAGACCTCTGACACACCGGGCAGATGCTCTACCAGCTGAGCTATAAGGCACAGTGGTATACTCCCTCAGGTTTTCCCTAAGACCTCTGACACACCGGGCAGACGCTCCACCAGCTGAGCTATAAGGCACAGTGGTATACTCCCTCAGGTTTTCTCCAAGACCTCTGACACACCAGGCAGATGCTCTACCAGCTGAGCTACATGTATAAGGCAAAGTGGTATACTCCCTCAGATTTTCCCCAAGACCTCTGACACACCGGGCAGATACTCTACCAGCTGACCTATAAGGCCTCTGACACACCGGGCAGATACTCTACCAGCTGAGCTATAAGGCACAGTAGTACATGTATACACCCTCAGATTTTCCTTAAACAGCTAGAATTCCCCCTTCCACATTTTTTTAGTTTTTCTGTTTATCATGGAGTTGTATGTGTCTACAACACCATCACAACTTGTTTTTCACAAAAAATCGACAGGCTTTTGCTTAAAACGTAATGCAGTTCCGACCCTCTTCACCCAAATTCTGAAACGCTCGAGGTCATTCGGCTTGTTTATCAACAGGGTTTTGACGTCATCCTGAGAAACATACAAAACGGTCTGTGCAGTATTGAATGGAAAATACACGAAGTGAATGTTTATCATGCCTGTTTTGTCCTTGTAATTCAAAATACAAACGTGAAAAACACTTCATGTAATATGACAACAATCTACTATTACCTGTTTTGTGAAAAAACGATGAAATTGTGGCTCTCAGTGAAGCTCTTTTGAAGTAAATACTGGTGCATTGCGACGCCGAGGAGGTTTTGTCACGACCGGGAACGAACGGCATTCACAGCGGGTCTGTATACAGCATGGTACGGGCGTACGTACGCGTAGACCCCACGTGTTTGAACATCGGCCGTACAAGTTATAGAATGAGCGACTCATTTTTCTCTCGCTTGGTAATAGAAAAGAAAATCTTTCTGCTCTTTGTTTTTCATAGTGTCTGGTAAAACATACAATCACGCATCTACTGGGCATATCTCTGGCTTTTTGGACCAACAACATTCTTCAAAAAACACCATCTAACAGAGACGGTTTTCCAAGTTTTTTGCGTGTAAACGTATGGAGCTAACAATCGTGTTGACCTCTCTTTCTCAGGATTGCGTCACGGGGTCACGCGCATATCATGAATACCTAATGAGCGTTTCAGAAATTGCGAAAATCTCATTTTCGAAAAGCGCACTTTTGCTTGCAATTTATCCACTTAAAACCGACAATTAAAAAATAATAAAAATCCACGTCGGCAAGAGGGATGTTTTGACTATCGAAAAAAGCCTAAATGCTGGATTTTCGTCAAGGGGGATTCTTCCTCTTTAAGACCTCTGACACACCAGGCAGATGCTCTACCAGCTGAGCTATAAGGCACAGTAGTACATGTATACACCCTCAGATTTTCCTCAAGACCTCTGACACACCAGGCAGATGCTCTACCAGCTGAGCTATAAGGCACAGTGGTATACTCCCTCAGGTTTTCCCCAAGACCTCTGACACACTGGGCAGACGCTCTACCAGCTGAGCTATAAGGCACAGTGGTATACTCCCTCAGGTTTTCCCCAAGACCTCTGACACGCCGGGCAGACGCTCCACCAGCTGAGCTATAAGGCACAGTGGTATACTCCCTCAGGTTTTCCCCCAAGACCTCTGACACACCGGGCAGATGCTCCACCAGCTGAGCTACCGGTATAAGGCACAGTGGTATACTCTGTCAGGTTTTCCCCAAGACCTCTGACACACCGGGCAGACGCTCCACCAGCTGAGCTATAAGGCACAGTAGTATACATGTACACCCTCAGATTTTCCCCAAGACCTATGACACACCAGGCAGATGCTCTACCACCTGAACTATAAGGCAAAGTGGTATACTCCCTCAGGTTTTCCCCAAGACCTCTGACTCACCAGACAGATGAGCTACATGTACATGTACAGGGCAGACGGTCTACCATCTGAGCTATAAGGCACAGTGGTATACTCCCTCAGGTTTTCCCCAAGACCTCTGACTCACCAGACAGATGAGCTACAGGGCAGACGCTCTACCATCTGAGCTATAAGGCACAGTGGTATTACTGGTATACTCCCTCAGGTTTTCCCCAAGAACCCAATTGTTCTCTTATTGTTGCATGGGACCGCAACTGAGCAAAGTAACAAACACAATATTTGGTATGGTACCTAATCACCATTGAAATGAAACAACCAAACTATGGAATGAGAAAAAAATCAGCAACCGCGAGAGTCATGTCAAACGGACATGAGGCGCATCTACCGGTAGTTTGCTTACTAAAATGGCGCCTTGAATTTCTACGGAGGTCAGCCCCTGGTAGAGTAGTCTATCTTGCAGCAGTATTCAATTGTTCGTATTCAAATTTATGCAAATAAATGCTTAATTTACATATTACTGCACCATTAATTAATACTGACATATTGATGTACTGTTCTTGCCTTAATCAAAATTATGCAAATCTGCTACTTATTTACATGTCACTGCAGCATGCTAAATTTTGCCCTTGCTCATGTATGGTGTTCCCCTGAATTCATGAAGCGGAGTTCCAGTTTTGTTTTTTAGAAGTCACATCACGGCCATGGTTTCATCATGATGTTACCCAGAATGCCCCAATATTTTCTCATGTTTATTCATGCATGGTGTCCCTCTGAAACTGAGTTCCAGTTTTGTTTTTTGGAAGTCACATCATGGCCATGGTTTTATCATGATGCTACCCAGAATGCCCCAATATTTTCTCATGTTTATTCATGCATGGTGTATACCCCTGAAACTGAGTTCCAGTTTTGTTTTTTGGAAGTCACATCATGGCCATGGTTTTATCATGATGCTACCCAGAATGCCCCAATATTTTCTCATGTTTATTCATGCATGGTGTATCCCCCTGAAACTGAGTTCCAGTTTTGTTTTTTGGAAGTCACATCATGGCCATGGTTTTATCATGATGCTACCCAGAATGCCCCAATATTTTCTCATGTTTATTCATGCATGGTGTATCCCCCTGAAACTGAGTTCCAGTTTTGTTTTTTGGAAGTCACATCATGGCCATGGTTTTATCATGATGCTACCCAGAATGCCCCAATATTTTCTCATGTTTATTCATGCATGGTGTATCCCCCTGAAACTGAGTTCCAGTTTTGTTTTTTGGAAGTCACATCATGGCCATGGTTTTATCATGATGCTACCCAGAATGCCCCAATATTTTCTCATGTTTATTCATGCATGGTGTATACCCCTGAAACTGAGTTCCAGTTTTATTTTTTAGAAGTCACATAGTGGCCATGGTTTCATCATGATGCTACCCAGAATGCCCCAATGCATTGAATGAAATGAGTTAAATCAGGTGTACTATCCTTATCAAAATTGTAATTTTAAAAATTGCTCATTTACATACCATATTTCCCAAATATGTTTGTTTCTACTACGGCATGTTACTCACAGTGGCTCAAGAGTCCAAAAACATTTACTTCCAGCCAAAAAGCTACAAGAGTTAAATACACCTTACAAAGATTTTTGCAAACTTTGTTTTGTTGATCATCATGTCTCTGTTAGGGGCCGTCCATAAAGGAGGGGGGAGGGGGTTGTTGACAGGGTGGCAGGGGGAGGGTCCAAGCCAATGCGTATGTACGCAAACTGAAAATTTGCTTTTACTAAAACGAGAAAGGAATTGGACAAGTTGACAAACAGATTAGACAGGCCACACATTTTTGTCACTCATCTCACATTTTTTTCACTCCTCAATTTAGGTTTTTCCCATTAAATCTGCAGTTTTTGATGCTTGATGTCATTTTATGTGTAAACAAAAATGCAAAAACAATCTCATTTATTTCAGATTTTGGAGGCGACATGCGAATCGTTAGTAGTATATAGCACTATACATGTAGTACTGAACCATTTACCAATGCTTACTAATGCTGAGGTATATGGAATGCGTATGCGTACAGGGGTGAAAAGGTTGGAGCCACTGTGTATGCCATGCGTACAGGGGGGGGGAGGGAGGGTCTAAAAAGTTACTGTATTTCTAGCATTGTGTGCTATGATATCATTGGAAAGCCTGTTCATTTCTCTAACAGTTTGTCCCGTTTGTTATGAACATAATTTGTGGGATGAGCACCATCAAACAAATTTGTCAGTATGTTTTCCTCATTTCTGTTACTTAGAAAGTTGGTTTTTCTGTTGAACACTGTTAAGCCTAGCGTCCATCGACATTGCAACTGGAAGCAACTCGACCATCAGTTGCTGTCGATGTGTGCAGCAACTGGGAACATCCAGTTTTCAAAGCGCACACATCGACACGGCAAATTGGTATAGCCTACAGTACATTGACCTTTCAACTGGAAGCAACTGTTGCTGTCGATGTGCGCGCACGTATTCAGACACACGCGTGCAACCGACAGAAACTAGTTGCAACTACGCGTGCATGTACATTGACGCAACTGACCGCAACTGGGTACAACTACAGTTGCCAGAAGGTAGAACATGAGCAACTCGCGGCAACTCCAGTTGCCAGTAGTTGCAAGTACGAGCACATCAACCTTTTTGAGCAACTGATCAGTTGCTCCCAGTTGCCACGAGTTGCTTCCAGTTGCCGGAAACACCAGTTGCCACAAGTTGCTTCCAGTTGCAATGTGGATGTACGCTAGGCTTTAAAGACCCACCCACATTCACAACAGAGTAATTAAGTAAACTTTACATACTCGTGCATTTCATTTGATTTCCTTTTAACAGGACCAATTTATGAAGCTCCCTTGTGTTGCTGCCCATGCTTGGCCTCACCTGGACTATTGGACTCCACATACATGTCTCTCTCTTGTTGGAATTCATTTGTCATCATGAGCAGCTTTTAGGTATTGTAATCATCAGCTTGTTACTACTTCTCTACATTAGGAATAGCTTGCTCTTTCCCAATATAATCTTACAGCACTTTTGCTCAGTGCTTTCCCAAGAACTATCATTATGTTAACAATTTGTGCTTGGGTGGGATTCGAACCCACAACCTTCTGTATTCTGAAGCAGTTGCCTTAACTACTCAACCTCTCGGTGTGCTGCTGTTTGATTCTTGCAACATTTAGTATCAAAACTAATCCCTTGCCCTTTTCCAACAATTTATAAGAACAATTAAAAATATCAAAATGTGCTTGGGTGGGACTCAAACCCATATCCTCATTCTCCTACATTCTACTACAACAGTTGACTTGACCACTCGGTGTGCTGGTTCAAATCATGGAGCAGTTGGGACTGGAACCTAGAACAGTTGCCTCACTCATTCGACCACTGAGTGTACTGGTCTCAAAGAGCCAGTTGGTTTCACAACTAATCCCCTGCCCTTTTCTGATGCAATTTATCAGCACTTTATGCTCGGAGCTTTCCCAAGAACTCTGTTAAAACCTGTGCTTGGGTGGACTTGAACCCACAACCTTCTGAATTCTAGAGCAGTTGTTTTTAACCTTTCAACCAATCATTATGCAGGTGTCAAAGGGCCAATTTGAATCATGGAAGTTGGTATCAAAACTAATCTAGAGTAGTTGCCTCAACCACTCAGTGCGCTGGTATCAAAGGGCCAGTCTGAATCATGGAGCAGTTGGTATCACAACTGCCCTTTCTTGGTCAAATTTATAAGAACTGCTAAAAACATCAAAATGTGGTTGGGTGGGACTTGAACCTAGAGCAGTTGTCTCAAATTTTTCAACTACTCAGTGCACTGGTGCAAAAGGGTCTATTTGAATCCTGGAGCAGTTGGCATCGCAACTAATCCCTTGCCCCTTTTTGATGATATTTATTTTTGCTATGCTCAGCGCTTTCCCAAGAACTATGTTAGAACCTTGTGCTTGGGTGGGACTCGAACCCACAGCCTCCTGCATTGTAGAGCAGTTGTCTTAACCACTCGCCCACTCAGTGAGCTGGTGTCGGACTGTCAGTTTGAATCATTAAAAACCAGTGCTTGGGTGGGACTCGAACCCACAGCCTTCTGCATTGTAGAGCAGTTGTCTTAACCACTCGCCCACTCAGTGAGCTGGTGTCGGACTGTCAGTTTGAATCATTAAAATCCAGTGCTTGGGTGGGACTCGAACCCACAGCCGAGCAGATCTTTTAAACAGCTAGAATCCCCCCATCCACATTTTTTTAGTTTTCGTAACTGGGACGGCCTAAAATGTAACACAAGTGTCCGTCCCGGTTACGACCGTATATTGGAAATTTGATCACAGGGTTTTTAGAAAGGCATGTTGTCACACTATTTGTAACCCTTTTTGGGCCTAAGTTATCTCTTCAGAACAACTGAAACTTATTTCTTTTATTTTGAGACCAGACAAAGGTATTTTCTCGAAAATATGGTCTGTATTGCCAAAATGCCCTCTTTACTGTATAAAGTATCTCCAGTTTTCGAAAAATGACCATTGGGCCTTCAGGAGTTGCAGTTTACAGGCATGCAACTTTTCCTCATCTGCACCATCGGAAATTAAAAAAACACTGTACAAAGTCAGAGATTTGTTTGCATTTCCCTTGTAACACAGTTGCATGCCTGAGTTTACAGCATAGAAAAACATTATCTGATTCAACAAATATGGAAATGTTGCATTTGTGCCATCTGTAGATTTACTATACTGTTTAAAAACCTTTTACTTTTCCCCCGCAGACACAAGTTGAAGAAATCAGGATGATTGAACCTTCTGCCACAGAGTTCCCAAAAAAACCCAAAGCAACTTTCCAACAAGAAGCTCTGCTGTCCAAGCCTCTCTCCAAAAACAGTTTGTAAACATTGAATCAACTCAACTGAACCTTCCATCTATCAGTCCCTGAGCACACAACTCTTCAATGTCTCAAAAAAATGACTAACAGCTTGTAAACAAACAAGCTGTCCTAAATTTGCCTCTCTCCAAAAATTGATTAACAGTTTGTAAACATTGAATCTTCTATCCATCCCTAAGCACACAACTCTTCAGTGTCTCAAAAATGACTATCAGTTTGTAAACAAACCAAAACTTGCTCAAATTATTCTCTCAAAAAATGACTATCAGTTTGTAAACAAACCAAAACTTGCTCAAATTATTCTCTCAAAAAATGACTATCAGTTTGTAAACAAACCAAAACTTGCTCAAATTATTCTCTCAAAAAATGACTATCAGTTTGTAAACAAACCAAAACTTGCTCAAATTATTCTCTCAAAAAATGACTAACAGTTTGTAAACATTGACTTGTACTTAATATTCTTGTCTTCATTTAGCAACAACCAATTGTATTTATTTCTCTTGTAGCATTGTTAAATGTACTTTAACAAATATAGTAATGTTTGTAAACAATCTTATTTAAATAGTGTTATATAGTTAAAGTAACTTCCAAAGTCAAAATAAAAGCCACTGACAACAAAAGTTTCATTTGTAAACAAGTCTCATTTTATTCTGTACTCCAATAAGTAAACCAAGTAATATATTCAAGTAAAATGTTCATTAACTTAATTTATGCAAGGTCCTAATTGCTATTGTCTTTACAGATAGTCCAGGGCTCGGTGGACCAAAATTATAATTTGAAAATCGAACAGGGGTTGCCCCCTGTCCGATTTTCTAACGTATTGAAGTGGAGGTTTCCCTCCTCTACCTGTTAAAGAAAAAATTAATAAAAATGGTGTACAAAGAAATACAATCACTGTAAAACGATAACTGCAATTTCAAGAAACAAATCAGTAAAACACAACATTTGTAACTTGGTAAATCACAATTAAGTTACATATTGTTAGTAACAACATGACGAGAAAATTGACTTTCTCAAGTTTTCTGTCTACATACCCAATTGACTAAAAATATCATCGGCAATTTGTTCCAGATTACGACGCACAAAGACATCACTCGCGAAAAGATTTAAAAACTATTCCGTCTGGAACCGAGGTTGTAGTCGAGTCCGTCAAACGTCCAGAAGCAAAGGATGAGCATGCACAAACGAATGCCTTTGTTGGAGTTCATTTGAGTAGCCTGTGACTTGAATTAAGACCCAGGGACTTGTGGTGGACTTGACTACAACCCTGCTTGCAGCCTCATGAGCTCCCATTTCTGAAAAAGAAAATTACAAAAATTAGTTTCAGATCAACACAATTTACAATGCATTTCATACCAAAACAAAATGATTTTTGAGTTAAATTTCTCATAACTTATTCCATTTGCCTAAAACAATTTACCAGTCGTACAAAAAGTACCTTTTAGCTGGAAATCATGTGTAGCTTTTTGAACTGTATTATGTTCAATAAATTTCCTGTTGGTGAATACTTTTGCATTAATATAGCATGGAAGTCATCTACAGGGGTCACCTTATATAATAATACAGCATTTGTCTCAAATTTACTTGAAAATTTCTTTTTACAGGGAAAACATTTCTGTGACATTTCTGACGTCACACACGTAACATACATTTTCCCCCTGTAAAAAGGAACTTTCAGATAAATTTGAAACAAATGCTGTACTATTATAAGGTGCCCCCTGTAGATGACTACCATGCTAAACTCCTCAAAAAAAGTTCGGAAAGTCAAGTTTGACTGACGATTTTTCTCTTGTTACTAAATCATTTCCCTTGAAATTTGTATCATTGGAAAGCCCCGTTATTCCTCTTTACAGTGATGTGTCATTTGTTATGATTAATCGATTGGGGGGATGTGTAGTATAGCGGAATACAGGGGTGGGTGGAAAGTAAAATGTCACAAAATTCACTGCTATTGTCGTGCATTCCCCTTTTGCTTTGAGGATGGGAATGTGTCAATGCACTTTTTGACAATAGCAATGCATTTTGTGACATTACACCCGCCCCGTATTCAGCTGTACTGCACATCCCCAAATTGCTTAATCATAACAAATGACACATCGTAAAGAGGAATAACAGGGCTTTCCAATGATATAAAATTCAAGGAAAATTATTTTGCAACAAGAGATAAATCGACAGTCAAACTTGACTTTCCGGAAATGCTTCAAAATGTCACACACATAGGTTTATTTAAACATGTCCAGTTTATGTGATCACTAAATGGGTTGACAGGAAAATTTCCACATGTTTAGTTTTATTAGAATGTAAAATGTTACAGCAAAAAAATTGCAGATTTGATCAGGAAAAACCCAAAATTTACCCCAAAAAATGTGACTTATTCTAAAATGAGTTGGATGTTGCACAGCCCGAGTCAAGTTTTTGCAAGTATAACTGGAAATCAGTGGCAGTTCTAGGCTTATGGACATTTCAAGCACTACCCAGATAGTGCCTGGATCCACTGCCAATTTCTAGTCATGATCACAAAAACTCAGCCCAAGCTGTCGGACACATTTTTCAAAAACAAAATTACATTTTTTGGCCAATCCTCCGGTTTTCTGATGATTGAGTACTGAATTCTTTCCTCATAAAACCAGGTTAATTTAGTTCAACTTTGAAAATGCACACAAACTTGTTTATGGTTTTTCAATGATTATCAATTTATAGGTAAGAATTAAGGTTTTTTTCCCTATAAAAAAAAACAAACTAAATTTAAGAATTTGCTTAGAAACAATTTTTAGCCATTCTCGTGTTTTGAGCACAAACTGCATGTTACACATTTCATTTTCTACAAAAAAGAAAAGGTCAATTCATGTGGCGTGGATTGCATTTGAGACAATAGAGAGGTTTCGCAAGGTGACGAATACGGATAACGGTAACCGTTCACGTTGATGCGCTCACTGAACTGGGTTTCGCACTGTGTGACTACGTGCATACATTCATCTGCTAAATATGCTCTGCGCTTGGCTTTGTTTGCAGCAGATTTTCCTCACTTTCACGTGGGAATGATTAATTAAATTCGATCGGTATTCATGGAAGATACATCACAAAGAAACAAAATGCATAAAACTTATTAATCCATCACGGAAAAAGCGAAAAATCTGCATAACCGGTATCCGTTTTTATGCTACGCGTATGGAGGCCGATAACCGTTGTTCACGCATATGAAAACATGTATACTATATACGGTTACGCGTCACGAGACGCGCATAAAGTCATGACGTATCGGTATCCGTGACGGTGCGAAAACCTCCCTAATGATTAGTTCTAAACGTGGGTTTTCTCCACCCAGGAGTAAATGGGTACCTATAAGGACAGTGAATGTTGATATGTTTGTAGGAATACATGTATTATAATGGCAGACAGTTCATGTTGTAACATGCAGTTTGTACTCCAATTTTAAACCACTTCAGCAAGTAAATTCATTCCCTTCGCACATATGCAATAAGTAAAGTTTGTTTAATCTACATGCCAAACATATTTGATTTTGTGCTGTACATTTACCAGCATGTCTGAATGAAAATTGTGGCCATGCACAACATGGAACCTTCCGACTTTTGACACAGATATATGTTTTGCCAAACATATTTAATCTACATGCCAAACATATTTGATTTTGTGCTGTACATTTACCAGCATGTCTGAATGAAAATTGTGGCCATGCACAACATGGAACCTTCCGACTTTTGACACAGATGTATTCATGTAGCCTTTTCGCAAATTCAACTTGATGTGCACAGGTTTCAGGATGATATACGGATACAAATACGTTGCTATATTTTCTTCTTTAATAGCATAGTGCAGGTAATTTGCAGAATAAGTTATAAGTATCGTGGCAGTTTGGGTCATTAACTTACAAACTTCAGGTGGAACACCCGAAGGTTGTGGTTTTCAGACTACTTGAGGTACTTGTGCCCTTGAGCAAGGCACTTTACCCCAATTGCTCCATCCTGTGGATGGGATGTAAAGCCCTAGGTCCAGTATTGTGTAATGCATCTTAAAGATCCTAGAACATTCTTTCGGAAGAGAAGGGGAATTTTCCCAATGTCTCTGGCTTAGCCGCCACTTGCCGATCTATGTATCAATATTGAGGTGGTTCGCATTGAGATGTCAAGAGACATGAAATGCGCTATTAAAGGACACCAGAAATTTATCAGTAAATTTATTTGTGTACACTGATTTTGCCACTGATTTCTCAAGCAATGAAATTGCGAAAAGGCCAATAATTTAGTTATTTTCAAAACTTAATTAGTTTTAAAATTATCAAAAACTAATGGTTTCCGGAAAATGCAGGTATTGATTTTCATCATCTCTCAAGCCAAGTTTCTTTCATGTCACTGCAGGGCCACATATTCCAATTTTGTTTTAGTTTTACTTTTTGCCACAAGATTTAAATTTGAAGGTTAGTTCTTTCCTTCAAAATATACGTGGGGTTCATTACCATGCACGGACACCCAGGATTTGCCTTTTTATGATCAATAAACCAAGTAAAAACACAAAAAAATGTCTGGGCAAATTTTAATATGAAATTTAGATATCCAAACAGTCAAGTGTCATGTACTCATACCTTGGTTAATTCAAAAGGTTGTAGATGTGCCTTTGGGCAAGGCATTTTACCATAAATTGCCTCTCCACACAGAACAATATAGGTACCTACCGGTACTTTGGTGGTGAATGTATAAAACTCCAGTACTATTTATATCATTAACATCAACCTAAGAATTGCATGCCCAGATATTCATGGTAAAATTTGCTCAAAGCTCAAACAATGCATCTTTAAAGTTACAATAGAGACTATATGATACTTACATTTAAACTGGACCCTTGGCTGGTGATCAAAAACCTGAGGGAAAAAAGACAAAGTATTGCTGTTAATAAAATAAATAAAAGGTTCCCAAAACCCTAACCATGATCATTCAAAATGGCCTCATTTTGTTGAATTATTGTTTTGTGGTAATTTTAATTGTTCCTATGTGGATTAAATAAGAGAATTCTAGTTAAGAGTTGAGAAGTCAATCAGAATTGTTTTTCTTTAAAATAACTTATGTCGCGCTTTTCAATGTATAAGGAAAAAAATACCGGGAATTATTCCCAGTTGTCCGATGGTTTAGTGCAGGAAAGCTTATGTGATGTCCGACTTGTAAATTCTTTCCAAAATTACACTATCCACTATAAAATTCATGTTTCGGTAAAAGTTGAGAAGATGATCAGAATTTGTTTTGGTATGAATTCCGTTCACTGGTTGCCACTGAGACGCCGTGTGTTAAATCTATGGAACAGGGCAGTATTTTCAAGAACATTTTTGAATGTTTGTTACTGCACAATTCACTTCCCTTTCAAATATTTTGATGGTTATTAAGTCATAAGGAGAATAAGTGGCAGCCAGTAAACAGAATTCTTTCCTATTTTACTTAAATACCTGCATTATTTCATTCATACAGCTTATCTTCCGCTAAAAAAGTGAAATTTTGTTGTGAAAATATTATTTTAGCCTAGCTGAATAAAAAAAGGTTATTTTTTTCGTTTAGGTTGAACAAAGATTTTAAGGAAATTACCTCTTGGAATCAACAGATAATCCAATTCTAAGATATACTTTCCAGTTTACACATGCAATTTTGTCGCAAATGTTGCTTTTCTAAAGAAAAATGACATTTTCTTCTTCAAAAATTGCATTTAGTTGGTGCACAAGATGAACCATGTACGTTTGCATGCAGCGGCCTCTATTGTCGCGCTTACTCGCTGTGATTTTGTCTTACTCTCTGCAGTACCGGTAGTTTTATTATTTATTTATCTCAGAAATGCAACAATTCCGACAAAAGTGCAAGTGGGAAGTATATCTTAAAATTGGATTATCTATTGATTCCAGGAGGTAATTTCCTTAAAGGAGCGTGACCAGAGTTTCTGGAAAATAGTTTTCGATGTAACTTACCAATATTATCAAGTAACTCCCATACACACCTCCCATGTCCCAAAAACCCGAAAACATTCGCAATTTCTAGTAAAAAATTGAACAAAACTATCGAGTATGCTTTCAGCGGATAAACGTTGATACTGGAAAATTAGTTTACAAATAATCGGTGGATTTTCGACGATATCCTCGGAAATATGCGGCCTAGAAGCGTGGGAGTTTCAGTTTCGTAATCAGAAAAATATAACGGATGTTATGATATAAAAATCTCATGACCCATAAGGTAAGTCCCGGGGAGTTATGGGTAAAAAAAAGAAAGTGATCTGGTCACACTCCTTTAACATCTTTGTTCAACCTAAATGAATAAAATAACAAAAAACCTTAATTTTGTTAATGAAGTCCATAAGACTTGTACAAAGAGTTGAAAGTGCAGGTATTAAAGTAAAATCTTTCAGGGATTTCTTCCAATTAAGAGTTTTAACAGATCCGCAATTTACCTTTTCCAAGAAGCCGCCTTCATACGGTAGTACACGACTCCATCCTGAAAGCGAAAACAACAATCAGATTAGAAGGATGGTTACTTGATTAAGCCCCATTATAAGCAAGGAATCATAACAAGTTCATTTCACTCGACCCTAGACAAGGTTACCTCGGCTCGAAATTTTTCATGTGGTAATCTTTTAGACAAGGTCACACCTCGGCTCGAAATTTTTCATGTGGTAGCCTAATCTTTTAGAGATTACCACATGAAAAAATTCGAGCCGAGGTAACCTAAGCTTGTCTATAGAGCAAGGAACTGTTCCTTGCTGACTATGGTCTAACTCAACCCACGTATTTTAAATCCCGAACCCCACATAACTACTTTTCCCTTCTTCAAGTAGGTAAAAGACCCAAACAAACTTTAATCTTTACCATTCCCACATAGCATGAAAACATTGGAATAGGATAACCGTTACAATCGTAGTTTACGTACCTAAAAATCCCACTAGCGTAGATTGTCGAGGACGTCCCGTATCATCACCAGCATCTTGACCGGCCGTCGGCAGTTCGTCTGTTGCAAAATCTACCTGCTGCTTACACGGTTCATTGCGTCCGGAATGCGGTGCACGGTTCCGGTTACGTAACCGAAGAATGGAAACGCGGGCTTGGGCGACTCTGGACAGCATTTTTGGAATCGATTCCGATTCCAATCGATCGCAATTCTAGCTACACGGAATCGATTCCATAAGTGGCACTGAGCGGTACTGAACATTCATGATATGATATCAGAACCAAGCCGAGTACTCTTGCAATGCACACCGGAAACTCGGTAACTCGGTGTGCAGCGTGCAGCAAAGACCCTTGCGAAAGGAAGACGGCAAAACCCGTGTATTTTGGTTCCGGAATTTCTAAGAATCGGCATTCGGCAACCTATCACTGGGGATCGAATGTAGATAAAAGGAATCGATTCCTGACAATTTGGAATAGTGACTCAGATTCTTAAAGTGGAATCGATTCTACTCGACTCCAGCGTGGAATCGCCCAAGCAGACGCCCACATAGCATCTGAGAGTACACCTGTTCCTATTGTTATTTAAACATCTTAGGAATGTATATGCAGCACGATGTGGCAGAGGGTATGGCCCCCTACCATTGTTCCCCCATTGTGTCTCAAACATCCAAGGAATTCCTTTCAGTTTTTAGGGGAGTTGGTGTGTTAACAGAAGGGAAGGGAAGCACAGCCGTTCGGGAGCTGTCGGAGCGCGCACGAACGTGGTACCGCAACATCGACCAAAGATACGAACGGTTGCTGAAACAGGCACTACATGTAAAATATGAACGTAAATTAACGGCTATTGCAATTTGTGTAACATAGTACTATAAAAAAAACCTCTTCGGAGGACACTTAAAGGCATTGACATGCTAAATAACTTTATGCCTAGTCTTTCCTTCATATGATGGATTACTTGTTTAGCAAGACAATACTAATGATCGTTTTGATGTAAAGAAAAAACACAAGACTGGAACTGCGGCAAATTGCTGCAGTTTCCACCCCCAGTTTTGTCACGGCTTACAACAGGAAACTTGTAAAACAAAATTATCATGGATTACAAAAGTTTCAGCAAGTTTGAGAAAAAAAGTGAAATCTTTTGTGTACAGGTGAAATCAATGTGACTTTCCTGTGTTTGCCTCCTGTGACATCACAGCCTTGCTCATAAATATGCATATATAGTGATGTCCCCTAACTTGGCGCACTTCGACAACTCACTGGAAATCCGCTCACCTTATAGCAAAACCCCCTAGCAGAATTAGTTGAAACTTACACACCTTGTAGTATAATTCATAGGATCCAAGAAAAAGTAATACTTTAATATTTTGACTCATCAACAAGTACAAAATAACACAAACAATCAGGACAAAACGATGAACACTTTTTTCCCGAAATCACCCGGACTGTCCCCTAACGTGGAGCGCGTCGCTGATTGGCTGAAACGGTTTGATGCCTTACTACGATGGCCCACAAAGACCACTTGCACGCACACACTGTGACACTGTACACAACGCCAGTATGCCTGGTTTTATTCACGTGAAATGCCTATTACAGGCTTCCGTGTATGGTGTAATGACAACCTGAAGCGAACGGCGATGCCTTCACATTCCGGTGAATTTCTAGTAACTGAAGGATTCTTCTCCGTATTTTAGTTTTGGAATTTATGAAGGTACTTGAGAACTTTATTTCCATTTAATGCCAAGTGCAACAGATTGTTTATTGCGCCAAGAGAGAACGGAAAGTAAAGCCCGCCACGTTAGGGGACATCAACAATATGCATATTTATGAGCAATATACATTATGAGCTAATGTACATTAGCATAAAAGCTAAAAACCTTTGTTTTAACCCCCAAAGGGCCATCCATGATCCATAAAGTACGTAGGCACGGATTTTTATGACTGTAGGCCTACCCGAGTAGAGTAGTTTCATAGCATAGATTTCACTGATAAAAATCCCTAATCATGGGCCCTTTAAGTTGTCCTGGTTTGGGCACTGGTAGAGATATCACCTTACTAACTAATATAATGTGATGTATTTTTCGTCTCTTTATAATAAGTCGTAAATGTTCATGCTTTCGGGGCAATTTAGGTACATGGAGACAAGGTCTAGTGGATAGCGTGTCGGACTTTCGGTCTAGAGGTTCATGGTTCGAAACCTGTCCCTTGCACCGCGTTATGTCCTTGGACAAGACACTCACGTTGTCTCTCTCCACCCAGGTGTACAAATGGGTACCAGCAAATACGGTTGGAGAAACCCAACTAGTTGCTGGGGGGTAGACCTGCGATGGACTGGCATCCCATCCAGGAGTACATGTAAATTACTCCTAGTCACTCCATGCCACAGAAACCGGGGATGAGTACCGGCCGTATGAGCCAAAATTGACTTGTAAATGACTTACCTACTTCAAAATGTATTAAAGAAAGACATCCATCTAGTTGTTTACTTGAATACATGAAAATTATGTTTAATTCCTTGATAGAAAGGCAAGATCCTCTTATACCAACATACACAAAGTTTAGTAATTTAGATAGACGATTGCTTAAACAAAATTCTGTAAATTTATTGTCTCGAACTATTTTCTTAAACCTTGTACATGTATCATTAAATGTATTACTTTATTTCCGAGTACACTACAAAACCACATCTGTGGAGGGTACATGATTTATTAATATCCTGTTAGGGCAAGTTAAAATACCTCTGTAGTTTTGTTCACCCTGATTCAGCTCAAACTAACAAAATATAATACATGTACTGAATATCTGATTCCAATAGACTCTTTGCACCGGCGGCCATGACAGGGGGTAGAGTTTTATATTTAAATGTGACAATAAATCCACAAAGTGCCTACTCGTGCATGACGCACAGTGCCAATGTTACTGCCCTCTGTCTATTGCATTCCTACCATGACCATGGAAATATATAAATCAGAAAATAAATCTACTATTAATCTGTATCTGTGGAGGGTACATGAATACCATATGGTGTAGTAGGTATGCAACCATGCTCATAATCTGGAGTTTCTGAGTTCAAGCCCCACTTGTTTCATCATGTTTGTGTTCCTGGGCAAGACACTTAATCTCAATTGCCTCGTTGATTTGACTGATATTAGGGGAATGCCACAATCTCAGTGCTGAAGCAAAATGGTTTTGGCGATTCGACGGTGATGGCAAAAATAATGGCCACGGCATCTTTGAATATCATGTTAGATACCGTGTACCTTATAAATGTTCTGCTATTATCAATTTGAGAGGAAGTATTTAAAACTGCTGATAGTTGTTGGACGATTGAAACTAGTCCCAATTACATGTCACTGAAATGCTGCAACAGCCTGATGATTATTTGAGGCATAGTAAAATTTCATTTGGTAATTAACCCATTAAAATGCCCTAATTAATGGTTCAAGTGACATATGACAGCTTTGATTAGATATAGTAGTAGTCCTTTTATTATATACATGGCTAGCTATAAGCATGACAGGAAATATGAAAGTATCTATCGATAAATGTGATGCCATTCCGTTTCCTTCCTACATATTTGACTTGTGCAGTGCACTATAGATCGCGGCAGGTACCAGTCAGGGAATGGCAATGGGGTTTTAACGTTGTGACGATCTTCTTTGATTTATCACTTTACTTTAATAAAATGAAGAAAATGTTGTCCGAGTTTGTCACAAACAAATAAAAATGTTTGACCTTTTGTTTCCGGTTTGCAAGTACCTTTACGAATGGCAGGCGCGCTGGTTTGGATTGGTGCATCTCAGAAAAATTAGCGTTGCTAAATCAAATATCTAGTTTGAACGTCATCTTGAACGTTCACGTCTGTTGAGATGAAAGTAGATAAAACCACAACAAATCCCAAACAGATCAAGTATACATGGACAGAAATCGCAAAGACCGTCTGAAGCCGAATCAAGAACTTTTGAAAATGGCTATAATGCACCGTATTCGCGCCAACTACACGTGCATTCATGGCTGTGTGGTTTTTCTATGGCGTGTAGGGTTACCAGTTTATCTCAGAGACAGAAATAAAGAGTCAGATTAAAACTTTTGTGAACTTTTTGCTCAATTACCTTTCGCACAGGTGATAACTGCTCCTTCAACATACTTGACGTTAAGATGGACGAAATGTAAGATGGCCTCAGAAAAGCCACACTTTATCAACAGTTCAATATTCCGTGTATGCTTAGTCTAGCACAACAAAAATGAGCTTTAAGCAGATCTTCGAGTTAAGCAAGGTTGTAGACAATTTTTTACACTTTTTCCAGGAAAAAAAATTGCATTGATTTAGCAGAATATCATTGATTTAAAATAAATTCCAAGACAGATTTGTGCAAGCCTAATGAACCTAACTTCTATAATAAGTCCCAGTGTTTGGTCCTTTAGAAACCAGGCAAAGGGAACTTCACAGCGAAGAGTTCCACTTCTTCCCGAAGGGCAGCAATCTTCTTCTTGATGTCTTCGTTGGTCGCAACTGTCTCTCTGAATTCCTTCAGGGTGGGCCCGGCAATTGCTGTTACTTCCTTGGTCAGCTTAATACCTGCATAACAAGAATGTGCTTTGTCTTTAAAACTGTGTTTCCCATTTGACTTTCTTTTCCACTGTCAGTTTAGATTGGTTCCCGATCCCTATAGATTGGTTCCCTTATTGCGAAAATATAGGGATCGGTAAAGGGCAGCCATGACGGGCAGAATTCTGCCCGTCACGTGGTTATTATTATTATTTTTTTTTAGTAAGTGCGCAGATTTTGCATTGACATTTGTAACTTGGCCGTGCATGTCGAACATATCCAATTATGTAAATAAAGTACATTGCCTAAAGCAAAGGGCTTGGCCAATTTTTAAATATAAAAAACACAATGCGCACGTGCAAAGACGACCAATTACAGATCAAGATGAAGCGCCCTTTACCTGTCCTTATATTCTCCTGTGTGGAATATGTGGACGGGAACCAGTCTAACGAAAAGTTACGACTTTCGGTAACAGTCCTCTGTGTAGTCCCATTAGATTTTTTCTTCCTTGCCCATACGGAAACTTACTGCAACTCTACAATAAACTTTCTCTATGCAAGCCCATTGTTTACTCGAGGACGAAACTCGACTTGAGATCAATTCGGTAATACGGTCGTGTTTTGTCTGTCTAACGCCATTTTACCGCACACGATCGACAGCCGTTTTTATGTGCTGTATATATTTTGGTTTCGACCCGTATTACCGACTTGAGAAACCAGATTGCGTGACAATATTCACGATTCAAAGCGTGTTGACGCTGTTGCCATAGCAAGAACCAATCACGGTAATCCACGCACCGCACTCCACGGTTTAGTAGTAGCGTCCATTTTTTACCAGGGGGTGTTTAAATGAATATGCAGTAAGAACATGTTTGCAATAGATACGTATCTTTATTCAGATGAACTGCGTTTAACTTTTAGCGAAATATAGTCGGTTTTCTTTGAGTCACGAGCAGTTATACTGCGTACATAAAGTGTACAATAAAATAATATACATGTATAAAAAAATTCTCCCCCACAAGAATTGAGAGAATTGTCGGGTACGATTTTTTAATTGATTTCAGAAAGGTAAAATTATTACTATGATTATGTCTCATTCTGAAATTCAGGAGTAATGGATATTGATATATCCACTACTTGAGGAAATCTAATTCACAAGCCCCGTGTCTCGACCAATCAGATCTCTATGTCCAATTTTGGTAGCAAACCCCACAGCCCGTGTACAAAGTAACAGACAGATTTCTCAAGTCAGTAACTAGAGGTCGACTAGACTTGCTCCCAGTCCATTCTTGATTAAGCTGCTGCAGTTTACGAACCAACCGGTCTAGTTACCAACTTGAAATTAAGTCTAGGGCGAAACTGGACTTTTCACCAAAACATTTTTTGCAAATGATTTTTTTACCACTCATTCAACACAAACCATGCATTGATTGTTCAGTTTTTCCTGAAGTATTACTGCATCTATGAGGCTGATATATCTACAAGGCAGTTTATCAACATTATTCTTTAGTTATGTAAATCGTAATGCTGTTTTTAAATCATGCTGTTCTTTAATCAAGTTTTTCAATCATGTAATCTGTGCGTCTTCAAACGGGCCAAGAATAATCATGTGTTCCACACTAACCTCTATCAATGAAATCACTGACTACTTCAAAATCAGCCGCGGTCATGGTGCGAGAAGTCAGGGCGGCCGTCCCGAAGCGAAGCCCACTCGGTTTCAGCGCGTTCACATCTCCAGGACACGTATTCTTGTTGCAGACAACCGAAATTTCATCCAGGACTTTCTCGCACCGAGCACCGTCCAAGCCAATAGGTCGAAGGTCAAGCAAAAATAGGTGGTTATCGGTTCCACCTGGTGGGGAAAACAATTTGCAAATTGTTACAAATCGGTTGTTGTGACCTGTATTTTGCCACGAATTAGCAGATTTTAAACCAGAAAATACAAGTAATGACATAAGCCGCGTACGCATTGGACTATTTTTTGTAAAAAGTTTCCGCGGGCCGCTGTAAACATTCCATCGTGGTAATTCTTCCGTGCGTCCGTACGTGGATTTATTTCAGGCTCTTCGCCGCGTAATCTTTTACAATGCTGTCGCCCCTGAAACTAATGGGGGCGTCCTACAAACGATCGCGTAACCTGACACCGGATGTTCTGCTGTCATTACCAGGTTGCCCCACATCAAAATCAGTAAATTTAAAGCCCTTGAAGAACCACACTGTTGTTTTGGAGCACAGGGTTTAGTCGAGGTCAGGTCAACTCAGTGACCCACACGGAAGTCACTTGACCGTAAAGAGCGTTTTACATTACAATGCCTGTCCGCACGGGACTTTCCAGTGCTGTAAAATCTACAATGTAATTCTTCCGCGACCCAGCTCGCCCCGTAAGAATTACAGTGACGCAGCGGAAAAATTACAATCGACAGTCGACACATTACAATTTTGGATGTTTTCCAGCCGTCCGCATTGGACTAAATTTGGTAGAATTTACGGAGCTCTCCGTAAGTTTTACCAAAATTAGTCCAATACGGACACGGCTATAGACACATTGAAACACTTCATTCAATCTTTGTTGGTTATCATCTCACAATATACAGTGCAAAATTATTAAATCAATGCCCTGTTGAGTTGGCCTGATTCCCCTTCAAGATATGCACTTCCCGAGGGCAACTTGGCTAGGACATTCCCTATCGTCTTAAATTTCATGAGGCTCTGTATGTACACTAACAACTGGTACATATTTGAAACTAGAGGAATTTTCACACTTGAAAAATCTCGGGGTTAACGCGGGGTTGAAAAAAGCGACGTTTTACACTGCGCCAACCCCGCGATTGGTTTCAAACCGGGTTGTACTCATCAACCCTGCTCGACCATGTTTCGCCCAGGGTTAAAACGTTCACCACGGGTTGAAAACAGTGGTGTGAAACGAGCAGGGTTGAGTTCGCCCTGGGTTGAGATTCTTGCCACTTGTGAGCTACAAATGTCATGCCAAAGCGCGCAAATTTTACCGGTTTTTAAAACTAATTTGCATGAATACTACCAGCTGAATGAATATGTTGAGGTACATGATTAAGCGGGCCCCGGGTAGCGTCAGTGTACACATGAACATCATGCATGTTGTATGTGTGAAGATCAGAGCTCCCGTTATGAGAGGCTATTTTGTTTACATCGTCCGTCATTCACTTTGGCACTTTTCTGTAGTAAAAAAAATGGCACAAGCACCAAAAAAAAAAAGCAGGGCAGAAAAGCGATGATGAATTTTTAAAAAATATTTCCGGCAGGGGACAGCACTTACGCATGCGACCAACGCTCAATTATATCACTCGCCCCGGGTTGGCGTTGCACAAGTTTGAATCCTCCCCGTTCAACTCAGGGTTTATCTCGCCCCAGGACGAGTTCAAGTGTGAAACAATGTGTGGCCGATGTGTGGCCGAAACAATTGTGAAACGATGCGGGGTTAAAAATTTGCATTTCAACCCGGTCTCGGAGTTCGCCCCGGGTTGAGTTCAACCTGGGTTGAGAGGTTGTAGCGTGAAAAGGCCTTATTTATGTACACTAACAACTGGTTTGGAACAAAGTTGGCTATGACGTTTGAAATTCAGAAAAAAATATCAAGGCCAAAGTGACCTACCCTTTATTTTCATAACGTTGAGGCTTGCATTGCATTGCATGTGTTTCTGAAGTGGAACTGCAATGACTGGTATTTAGAACGAAATGAGGGCTCACCTGTGGCAATCTTGTAGCCGCGTTCAATGAGGATTTTGCACATGACTTGGGCATTCTGGATGACATTAGCAGCATAGGTTTTAAACTCTGGTTTCATGCTTTGCTGTAGAGCAACGGCAACGCCTGCAAAGAAATGGGAACCAAAGCTATTCATGTGTTACAGGCAGCATAGTCAAGGCCAGTGAAGAACCCAACGAGTCCTCACAAGTCCATGGGTCTTAGTAAAGCGTCAAGCTAATTAAATGAACTGTAACAGCATTTCTTCGTGCAAATGGTCTTGGCAGGCCATGAAAACACAGCCAAATTTATGAGCTTAATATGCACATGATTTGTTTCTGTTGAAAATCGTACATGATGTACAGGAAATTGAGAACTGAAGGCTAATTTTAAAAAAAATGAGCATGCACACTCACTTTTTTAGCATTCTCTTTTAAAACACAAGAAATGTGCATGGATTTTGAAGGTTTTCTGAAATACTGGGCAGTTTAACCAACATGTTTCTTTAGGGACCGGCCAAAATTGTCAAATTTTTCACGATTCTACAAAGTATTATTTTTGGAGACTCCCTCCCCCCCCCCGCCCCCGAAATACTACATTATTTTGTCAGTACCACGAAATGTCAACATTTTACAGTGCATGTAAAGTCGTACACGGCCCTCGACCCCTCGAACCCCCTTCCCCCACTCTTCTTACGCCCTGTAGACCCGTAAAAATGTTGACAACTTTGGACGGCCCCTTGCATATTTAATTTCACTATTCCAGGAATTTGAGAAAAAGTTTAATCTGCATATGATACAATGGCCCTTTAATTCAAGTCACCAGTAAGTCAAATAAACTGTAACCACAAAGGCATTCTTTTGTGCATATTTATCCTTTGTTGCTTGTAACTGGACTTGAGGTGGACTGACTACAACCCTGATACACAACAAGGCAAGAGCGCAAGTTATTCAACTTCTGACAAACCGGCCAGCTCACTTCTGACATTAGCCATTTTTTTGGGGTTGGGATTAAAAATCTACCACAGACTTACCCGCCACGGCATGCATGTGAGGGCCTCCCTGTAGGCCTGGGAAGACGGCCTCGTTAATTGGCTTCTCCAAGTTGTACATGACCTTTGTACCATTCTTTAGGGTCTTACGCAATCCTGAAATTCAAATTTTACACACGGATTAAAGGTAGAACACACATGATTGGTATCTTGAAAATCAGAAAATGTTCTAATACTCATAACTTACACAATATAAACATGATGACGGTAGAAAACTTCCCCTGAAATGGTTTTGTCTGAAGTGCTATAGTCTTTGAGAAATGAGTAAAACAATTATTTTCATCTCATGAGACAAATTATTT
The DNA here is from genome assembly GCA_037783545.1 of Henricia sp. BOLD:AAB3569. NCBI lineage: Eukaryota > Metazoa > Echinodermata > Asteroidea > Spinulosida > Echinasteridae > Henricia > Henricia sp. BOLD:AAB3569. The sequence continues at coordinate 766,524 of JBBELK010001102.1, read as the reverse complement.
TCACTCCAAAACCACTTTGCCTAAAAACCACTTTGCCCAGACACCACTCCGCCAAAAACCACTTTGTGCGCAGGCCGTGACTCGGGGCAAAGTGGTTTAGGGCGAAGTGGATTTTGGGCGAAGTGACTGTAACACAGTTCTTGACCGTTTTCTCAAAAGTTAGACGAAGTACGAAGCTGATTTTTCCCGAGGTTGGTTTTGATCATGCATATCTTCAATCACACGGGAAATGAAACCATTTGTAACGGTTTACCAATCATAAATATGTCCAGATAAAATGTACAATGAATTTAGCAGCTTTTGATACCACACATATAAAGGTCGTACAAAGGTTACACGTAGTGTGTGGTCAAAATGTCCAATGTCTCACAACAGTTTCATGCTTCAGATTTCTCAACAGTCAAGTCTGTTAAATTAGGTATTTTGTTACCTTTACGGAAGAAAATCACTCCAGATCTGGGACCACGAAGTGTCTTGTGCGTTGTGCTAGTGACAATGTCACAGTGATCAAACGGACTTGGCACTACGCCAGCAGCAACGAGACCACTGATATGGGCCATGTCGGCCATCACGTAGGCGTCGTGTTGGTCAGCAATCTTACGGAACCGGGCGTAATCAAGATTACGGGAGTAGCAACTTATTCCTGCGAAAGAAACAAAACCACGGATACAATAACAATCACCCAGTCATTTCAACTTTTATTTCATAAACCCAACATTTTCTGCTCAAGCAATGCACTTAACGTGTATTTTGTAATTTACATATACCAAGTACTCCCTCAATATTTGCGAAGAAAAAATACTTTACTCAGTGACAGTAGAGATATACAAAAAGGGCAACCTAACTTAATAAAGTTCTATTGAACAAAGCAAATGAAACGGGGACCAATTTCATGGCATGTTAAAGGTAGTATACTTGTTTGGTAAACTGTTAAAAACGGCATGATTTCCACTAGTAATTGAAAGCATACATGTAGGCCGAGAAAACTACCTTGTAGAAATCTCAGCCACATACATGTAGATGCAGTAGTACGGTTTTTGTGCATGAGAGAATGGCTCCAAAGATCGCCTACAGATTCAAATAATTTTGTCATTTTTCTCATGAATGGGGGCCACTTCAGACAAAATAATTTCACAGGATGATTACTACCATTACCATCTTGATAACAAGTAAGCTTAAAGATAATTTGTTTAGGGTAATTACCAAACAAGTAGACTACCTTTAAGCTCCAAAATTTGCTTAGACTAAAATTTATTTGCTTTATATTGCAAAAATGGGTTGCCAGCCAAAATTGTATGTGATGTGACCTTATTTATTTCCTACTGTTTCTAGAAACACAATTTGAAATACAATTTTGGCTGGTAATCAATTTTACAAAGCAAGTAAATTTTGTCCCAAGCAAATGTTTGTGCTAAACAGCGCCATAAAATTGGCCCCAGTTATTTACAGAACAAACACCAACTCTCAGGAGTAGATAATCCACATGGCCTACCACAAACCACAAACAGCATTTTTATGTTATAAAAACCCAACACTCAATCTTCTTGAAAAGTGCTTACCAAGCTAGAACCAACTTGCCCAAAATCAGACGATACCTAAAATACTGAGTCTATACAACTCAAATAAGGGGTCGTCCAAATTGTCAACATTTTCACGGTTCTAAAAATCATAGGAAGGGGGCGGGGGGAGGGATCGAGGGCAGCATACATGTAGGACTTTACATGCACTGTAAAATGTTGACATTTTTGGTACTGCCAGAAAAATGTTGATAAGTAGTATTTTGGGGGAAGGGAGGGGGGTCTTGAAAAATACTACTCTCTGTAGAACTGTGAAAATGTTGACTTTGGACGGCCCCTAACATGAAATTAAAAAAACAAAACTCATAACTTAAAACAAAACTCATACCTGCAATGATCAGTTTTGGGTGAAAAAGTTTAGCATTTTCTTCAAGCCGATCCATATCAATGTAACCAGTCTCGGGGTTGACTTTGTACGGCATGGACTCGAAGAAGACAGATGTTGCCGAAACTTTCCTCGTATTTGTCATGAATCCGTGGGTGAGGTGACCTCCGTCGGGCAGGTCCAGCCCCATGATGCGGCCGTGTGGGCCAATGACACCGGTGTAGACCGCAAAGTTTGCCGGGGATCCGGAATACGGCTGAACGTTAACACCCCACTCGTCGGGGTTGAGTCCGAATGCCTCCAGAGCACGCTTTATGCAGAGAAGCTCTAGAACGTCGTAGTACTGAGTGCCTCCGTAGTATCTGTTAGGATTAACGGAAGATTAAAATGTCTGTATACAATTTCTTAGAATCACCTGAGCTTGCAATTACATTAAAAGTTAAATTCCTAAAATTTGGAGGTTGGTCAGATAAAAAAACATTTTTTTTGGAATATCTACACCGAGCAACAAAAGAAACACACATTTTCAGTTTAATCAAAATTAGAAAATTTCTTTTGTAATTAAGTTGACGTCAAAATATTCACATAACAGCTTAATAGACAGCCGAAATGTGACGTGCGTTGCCATGGCAATTGGCTCTAAACTATTATGGCCGTCGGAAAAAGTACCATTGCTAAAGCACAGGGACATGGTTGAGTGATTTTTAGTGTAGAGCCATTCCCTAGGCAACTAACAAAAGATGACGTATTCACTTTGGCAGTCTATAGACCATTATCACGGTGCGTCCATCGTTGTCTTGTTCTCCACAGTACATTTAGGGCACGATCAGTGAGTCAACGTTACCGCGTCTAATCTACTGTTGTTTTGAGAAAACTTTTTGGAATTTAATGGAATTTAAAATATCTTTTCCCACATAAAATAAATGTTGCATTCTTTTTAAATTCTGGTTGTTGTAATTCACCTATCAATTGTCCAACCCCCCGCTCCCCCCACACCCCCAACACCTCCCCCACCCCCCGCCCACCACACCCACCCTTAAAATTGGATTATCTATTGATTCCGGGAGGTAATTTCCTTAAAATCTTTGTTCAACCTAAAGAAAAAAATACCTAAATTTCTTTCTACCAAATATTTCAATTTGGCAAAATACAAAATTAAAATGTATATGTTTAAAACAACAACTACAGACAGCTACATGTACGATAGAAGGACTTGTGTACCTATTGCCAGGGTATCCCTCGCAGTACTTATTCTGCAGACAGGATCCGAGCGTCTCCAACACAGCTTGACTTGTGAAGTTCTCCGAAGCGATCAGTTCAAGGCCACGTTTCTGACGCTCTTTTTCCTTCTTGATAATCGCGTCAATTTCGGGATCGTTAGTCGCTAGGGGCTCACTACCAAACCAGCCAGCCGGGGCTGTCTTGGTTTCTGTAGATTCACTGGCTGGCATGATTGTCACTGGTGGCTAAAAAATTGAATAATAATTAAATGCGTCAGCCATAACGGCCATGTTTGACGACTGCACGTGAACGCGAGGTGAGTTTGACAATTTGAGAAAAATTAAGGTGTGTATGCAATTTTTTAGATTATTACGGCCAGGGCGGTATGTAGAACGTGTAGAGATTTTGGTTTTACCTAAAAAGCGCAATTTCCAAAAAAAAAAACTTGCTTAAAGGGTTCCTTATTTAGGATTTTTATCAATGAAATCTTTTTTTATCAATGAAAACCACTCAGTTAAAGTCATAAAAATCTTATTTGGAGCTTGCTTTAGGGGTTAAAACAAAGGTTTTTAGTTTTTATGCTAATGAAAATATGCATATTCATGACCAAGGTCACGATGTCACAAGAGGCAAACACAGGAAAATCACATTCAACTGTGCACAAAAGATTCCACTTTTTTTCTAAATTTTCCATGGCTGTTTGAGTTTGTTCTACATGTTTCCTGTTGTAAGCCATGACAAAACTGGGGATATTAGAAACTGCAGCAATTTGCCACAAGTCCAACTTAAAGTCTTATGTTTTTTCTTAACTTTTCCCTTCTGTCTTCCTTACGTGATGCACTTCGAACAGCGCCCTCTGTCTGTGATTTATTGCAATGAAATCTTCAAAGTTGAAAAAGGCCACCTATTATTGATTTTAAATCCAAATGAACAATAACAATAGCATGTCTTGCTGAACAAGTAATCCGTCATCATTAGCCTATGTCATATCACTCAAGCGTGACCAGTGCGCTTGCGCATTGAGGACCGAGAGCGGACAAATGTCAATATGGCGAATGGAACAAAGGGTTTAGCGTTTGTGTTCGGCCGCCATGTTGACAATTGTCCGCTTTAGTCGGTCACGCTTGAGTGTGTGACAGAGGCTAATGAAGCATAGCCTTTTCAAGCATATCCTCGATCCTCCATAATCTGCGCACCTAACGCTGATGTACGCGCGCGCATTGGCCGGCAAACATAATGCGAGTGCGTAGAAATAGGACCGCGTGGATTTAGGAGTACTGACGAATATATCAGTTTTAAAAAGCCTATACTTTCAGCATGGAGGTAGGAAGCTCCACCAGGATTCGAACCGCGGACCTTCTGCTTATTTAACGTAGGCGTACAGACGTAACGCCCTACCAATCAATTGAGCTATCCAACTCGTGTGGTTTCGGAACACGGTAATTCAAACATCAATCATGTTAACTAGCTAGGTTTAGTGTCTAGTATTAAACATCCTCCATGTATTAAATAACTGATTCTTACCTCCACACCGTTTGAAAGCTTTGGCCGTTTTGCAGTTAACGTGTCACCCGATGGCTCAACAGAAAATCCACTCATGACACGCACTTCGGTGACGTTTCAAAGGTTAATTTAGTCGTTTCCAACAACTGCGCAAGTTTAATATGAAAGTTTAATCACCCGCCACGTTCGCGATCGCGCGTGGCAGAAGTTCGCGCCACCAACGTTTGCACAATCAGTCTGTTTTTGTCTTGGTATCCGCCGCGTTGTGTTGTTTCCTGGCACAGAAATAAAGAGACCAGTGAATTTGGCGCGCCATTGATTACACTTTAAAGGAAACGTTGCCTTCGGGTTGCGCTTTATTGGGCGTTTTTGGGCTATTACAAGCGTTTGAAGTATAATGAGCACGATCTGAAAGATGTTTAAAAAGTAGAATATAATGATCCACACAAACGTGCCTTAGAAATGCTTCAATTTTGCGTAATTTCTCGAAGCAGCACGCTCCGCCATTTATGGGAGTCAAAATCTTGACTCCCATAAATGGCGAAGAAATTATATTAGTCTTATTTCCAGTCGCAGCTGTTGAAATACTTCTGAACAATTATTTCATTAAAAAATTTCGTATTATCATCAGTTTTGTTTAATTCGTGTCTACAATAACCATTGGGTATAAATTATCCAAGTCCTTTCTATTGGTTTGTCCCATGACAATATTCTTACCCTGATTGGCGAGGTTTTCGTTTTTTCTTTTTTGACGCGTCTGCTGTGTTCTCTTGACGATCCATTTTTTGACAGCCAGTCGGTGTGTGTGTGTACATTTGTTTACATTTCACACATGTCTCGGGAGGCGGAGAATGGTATGGTACCTTGCGTTCATCTGATAGGTTTACCTGGCTACGGCGCCAGCCTAACTCCTGTTCGTCGCTGCATTTTGCCCACTACCCGGACGATCGTATTGACGGCTTGAAATACGTATACATTTCGCGGGACATGTAGTGGGGGTCAGAGGTCAGTGTTTGTTTTTTTAATTACCATTCACTAATTATAACACATTAAATGTATTTTATTGCAAGAACAACTCTTAATAAGTATAAGGAACACCCTCAAACGTGAGATTTCGTGAAATCTGAAGGCAACGTGTTCCTTTAACAAGTCGCTCGGTAATAAAGTCATTATCAAAGAGCGAAAGTAAACGAGCCTTGAAAGCCAGTCTAATGTCAATGTAGAACTGTAGTCAGGCGCCTCAATTTTTATTTCGGATATCGTGATCATTTCCATGGGGATGCGTGGAATCACCCACACTAGAATGGCGGCGCGGGAACGCGAAAACCGAAAACCCCGCGAAAGAACCAAAAACAACACGATTTTAGTTGTTTGTTGTTTGTGCTGCTGATGAATGTTGTAGGCCTACTAAATAATTGTAGAGGCAGCGGTAGACGATTTGTAACGGTGGTTTTGCAACGGAGGTTTGTGCAACGAGCACGAGTAGTAGGCGAGAGGCAGAGTCATTCATCACGAAATTTCGCAAGCCGCCCAGGGCCGGCAGTGGCAGTGCACACAAACAAGCAGCGGAGATCGAGCTCGATTCGTCTTGAACAAGACGGCTATTTTGTGATTGTTGGTAGTGGACCTTGTATCCTCGACAGAATCATGGCCCAGCGATCGATCATGTGAGGCCCACTAATGAATGCTGACAGTCCTGTACTTAAAACAAAACATCAATGTTAATATATAAAAAGTTAATCAGATTAATTAAACAAAAATCAAATTCAATCAAAAAGTGCCCTTGCTTGGGAAAGAATTCAGAAACATGATTTTAACAGTGAGAAATCAATTAAAATTTTCCTTGAAAACAGGATGTTTGTGACTGTGTCGTGTTCCAAAAATTTTGAACAGTCTCATCAACTAAATGCACCTCGGGCTAGGCCTTTCAATTGTTACCCCCCCCTCCCCCTTCCCCCTCCCCCCCCCTCCCCCTCCCCCCTCCCCCTTCCCCCCTTCCCCCTCCCCCTCCCCCTTCCCCCCCATCCCCCTCTTCCCGCCCCCTGGGCTGGGGATTGTCACTTTTTGCGTGACAAAATCCCCACCCCTTGGGCAAAATTTAGGTGACAAAACCCCCACCCATTGGTGCAAAACATTGCACATTTTGCTCCCAGGTCACAGGTGCACTGAAAATTAGATTTCTATTCGTCAAAGTCTGCACTGCACTTTAAGGCATGAAAATCGTGACCAAATCTAGCCTAACATGCCTAAGGGGTGGGAAGTCTTTGGGGGAGGGGGCAACAATCAATAGGTGCATAATCACAAGAATTTTGATTTCATGTTAAAGATATTCACCTAATTGAATTAAAATTTCTAATTTATAATCTTGTTTTTCAACAGGTCTTTCTTCAGTCCTAAGCGGCAGATTGGGACAACAGACAAAGCTGCTATCGAAAAGAATACGGAGTACGTTGATTTAAGCATCCCACCTGTATGCTAAGCCAACGATCCCAACTTATTATCAAGACTTCCTTACAGTAAATAAGTTGGAGCTGGCTCAACTATTGCTGGGCCATGGGGTAGTCCTAACTTATTATTGTTGGGAAAGCCTTAACAATAAACTACTCTATTCAATTACAGTCATAAAAATCCTATTTGGAGCTTGCTTTGGGGACTACTTTTAGAAGGCTTAAAAGTAAAAGTGATTTTCTGACGTTTACATTGGGACGCGATGAATCACTTTTAGCTGATTAAGTTTTTTTTGTCCACAGCGCCTGTTCACCAATCTGAAATGTCACCTTACAGTCAAAATTAAACATTGAAAAACATACCATGGAGGTCCTTCCACTCTCAAGAATGTTGTGCCCTGGTCCGTTTTCCCTGATAAATCCTCTAAACAGCAAAAAACACGTCCAAATTGATTTTTCTTTAGATTTATCCAGCAAACTGCATGCGATGTGGAAAATCACTGACCGCCCTCTTGTGGTCATCCATTGTACTTCAGGGACATCATTGTTTTAACAGTAGGCCAGTAAGTTGAGCACATTTAGGGCCACCAAGAAGAAGAACTCAAGTAAACTCCACACAGGGAAGACAGAAAATAAAGATTGAGTTTGAAGCCGAATCCAGTGATTAAAACAAAAAACAGCCATAGTAAAACTGCTTAAATTTTCCTTTTTTTATGTCAGTGATGACAGAACGCCGTTGAAGGTGAAAAACAGCAAGAGTCCAGATTCTGATCAGCAACCCCAGAAGAAATCCCGTCGCATCCTTGACAGTGATGAAGAAGATAGTACGGAGAATACAGATAACGCAGTCAAAGTGGAAACACCAGCAAAGACCACACCCTGCGAGACCACACCCTGCGAGACCACACCCTGCGGGACTACACCCAGTAGGACCATGCCTAGTGATGGAACAACTGGAAAGGCGACGCCTAGTGAGAAAGAGACACCCAGTAAAACGGTAACTTCTTATAGACGTATAGACCGAACAAAATCTGTCAACAATGTAAGCACAAATGTTCAACCAGCCGTGTCCTCACGGAACAAAGAAATTGCCCTACAAGATGGCAGCTATTCGATACACTCTATTATGATTGCCATCACAAATTAAAATTAATAAATCCTGCCTTTAATAGTTGAGTCTGTTTTCAATACTGGAGATATTTTTAACCAGGATCGTATCTCTGCACAATGACTTCTATCTTTTCTCAAAATAGAAGATATTCCTTTAGGTGTTTCTTAAGGAAATGACTTGACGGCAACAAATAGTGTGATGACATACCTTTCTAAAAACCCAGTGTACAAATTTCCCATATAATGTACGTAACAAGGACACATACTTTGTGAATTTGTTGGCGTCCTTGTTACGTACATTCTATGGAAAATTTGCACACAGGGTTTTCAGAAATGTCTGTTATTGCACTTTTCAAGGGCTGAATTTATCTCCTTGGAACAGCCTGAAGATATTTTTATGTTTAATTGAGAGGAAATAAAAGCCATTGTACGGAGTCTCTTCACTAATAAAAACAGAGTTCACGAGTTTTAATGTCCATTTTTCTTTTGAACGCAAGAATGTGTTCTAAGCAAAATAATGCGGAAACACATGTATTACACTGTTAAGAAGGTCCGTGGTTCGAATCCCGGTGGAGCCAAGTTGCTTTTCACTGCATCCAGATTTCCCATCAAATTTTGTATCGGATTTATTCACCTAGGCGGTGCCTGGGTCATATTCCCTAAAACAATCACTTATTCATACTGTTAATTTTGGGCAGAATTTCACAGCTGGCAATTCCTGGAACTTCCTGCACAAACCTATGGGACAAGCCAGGACAAATAAAGTTTTGACTAAAAAAAGTCTTGACATTTTTTTCTTCTAATTTATCATCAAAGTAGCAGTTTAACATTGTTTTATATTTAATAACGATATAAATCCTTGTGGCCGGATGTGGAATTCCACTCGGTTACAAACATTACATTACTGTAGCCACAATAAAAAAAAGTAGATTACAAATGTGATTACTCTGTGTAACAAATGAAATAGACCTGAATCGTAATGACGTCACGCAATGTTTACCACGGTGTATTATAGGTGAAAAGTGGGGACAAAATCTCTGCATCTCTAGTTTGCGTGCGTTGCATGCATAGCGCCTAGCGTATTATGCACGTAACATTGTGAATTTTACTAACCGCTTCGCTGGCAAAAAAAACAAAGATCGTAAATTTCTAAAATGGTTCGTGTCAACTTAGTTGTGCCTGTGTGAGTTTTAAGCCCACGACGGAACTATGGTTTTAACTTTTAAGGCGTTAAAAGGCGGCGAAAATGGCCCTGCAATAATTGTGCAAACTAGCGATGCAGAGATTTTGTCCCCACATTTCACCCATAATGCACCGCGGTAAACATTGCGTGACGTCATTATGTCCTTTCTCCGTGCAGAGGACAGCTTCAGCCGATCATGAGACCTCTGACCCCGTGCTAGATTCACCTTCGACCTCTTCACAATCCATGGTTGCGATGTCGCCATCACTCAGCCCCGATAGCATCCCATTCAGAAAAACTGGTAAGTCTCACCATTACTGGCTGATTGTTATTGGGTAGTTGGGCAGTTCCCAAAATTAGGGGTCTAAAAGTGTGACTTGCTTTTAAAGATTTTCAAGTGTTTTTAGTGATTGAAAGTGGTTTTCCAGTAGAAAATATTTATTTCTATTTTCATAAATGCCACTTAAATTTAATGTTTGTGTGTAGATAAGGCACCAAGGTCAATGCATACTTATTCTACAACTAATTTTCATTGACATACATGTATGTACATGTAACCCGGGACACCAAATTCCTATTTCGCATGGAACAAATTATAAGCTATTATGGTCTTTTGTTTTGAATATTTGTCAGTAATTAGAGAACAAAATGTTCAAGAAAATGATTCTGTCCCCTACAATCACAGGCCACAGTCTAATACTGAGAATTTGTGATCATGAGTGACGATTTCTGAAGCACAGGGTGTCGTACATAACTAAGACTCTAAACGTTTTGGACCCCTAATTTTGGGAATTCACTCTCATGTTCGCACTCAGCAGACAAGCTTTCAGTAAACATTGGAGCAATTAATCACTAATTATTACAAATTTGGCTCTAGTTTTGAGCAAGTAATTCAATAAAATGAATTCACTCCTGGGATAAAGGAAGCATGCCTTTGCAGAAAGTTTTTGGTATTATTTCGTTTAGGCTTGTCATTTTGTTTTGGTTGAGCCTGTAGGCTGAATTGTGTGAAGCTTGCCAGTGTCTTCCGCCGAGGTACATAGGTGGGTGGCGCCATTGGCAGCCAACGGCCAGAGACAGCGGGGAAATCCCTTACTTTTCACAAAAGAGTGCTTTGGGATCTTTTAAGTGCGTTACACAACACACTGGACCAATGGCTTGACAACCCTACCAAATGATGGAGAAATTGTGGTTAGATGCCTTGCTCAAGGGCACAGGTTTTCACAAGTTTTCATCCGAGTGTTGCTAGTCAATAAACCCAAACCACTTGGCCCTGGTACCCCAGTTTTTATTGATTTTGTGAATTTTACCTATTCTTTTTCAAATGTTAATTGCTAAAACAAAAATCTCAAAAAGCAATTTTTTTCTCCTTTTGTTTCTGAGCAGCCAGGAAACACATGAGGAAAAGGAAAGCAGAGGAAGATGAGCAAGAAATGGATGTCACACCAGTCAAAGAGAAGTCGGATTCTAAGAAAATCAAAACGGAAACCTCACCAAATGTTCAAACGGTGAAAATGGTGGGTAGAGCATGAATTTTGTTCCTGAAAAAAAATTTTTTCTTCAGAATATATAAATTTGCAACTTTTGGGAAACCTGGATGCAGTAAAAAAACTTTTCTCCACCGGGATTCGAACTGCGGACCTTCTGTTTAATGTGCAGATCCCCTACCAATTGAGCTATGAAACCATCAAGTGGTTTTGAAACACAGTATTGCAGTTGTTCCTCACTGATTAGGATTGGCTATCACGTGAGCTTAGCAAGCCCTACAGAGGGATAAACCCTTCAATGAGATAACCACCCCTCCCAGAGATCACTTAAAGATACAACCCAAATCCCTGCCCGGCTTAGATGTTTGACAATTTTTTTAGTGTATTTGCCGTTGTTTTTGGAGTTGCCTTGTTCAAAGCTAAAGTTGTCAAAAATTTATGTCCATCAGGCATGGAAAACAATTTAATTTGAATTTTTAAATTTCTAATACCGGTTCGTCATAAACATTGAATGAAATATTTTGACGGCATAAGAATGCTCGAAACAAATCTTCAAGGAAAATTGCTTGTTGATAATTTTCCAAAATCAATGTTTGTACTAAACTGCAGGAAAGGACAAGCAGCTCCCAAGACGAGGAACCACCGAGGTCAAAGGTCAAAGAAGAAATGATGGAAGTAGAGAATGAGGCATCACCAGAAAAAGAGCCAGGTTTGTGGTGTTTAGAATGTCATCAATTCCAAACTAGAATTTTGGCTAAATCACATCAAATTTCGTTTTCCAAATAATTACTTCATATTTTGTATGTTAACCAAACTTGCAGCTATTTCGTAGAGACAGCGAGGACTGCAAAACGTGTCTTTGCTTAAGACGGTGATTCAACACTGGATGTCTCCAAGCATGCATATGCTTTAATAAGCACGTCTTGAACATGAAATAGTGTATAAGTTAGCATAACATAAGAGAGCATGTGTGGTCTAGTAGGTACACAGCCATGCTCGTGAACGATGGGTTATGTGTTCGATCCCCACTTGTGACAATGTGTTTGTGTCCATGGGCAAGACACTTAATCTCAATTTCCTCGTCAACCCAAGCGATGTTTGGGGAGCTGTTAGGGGGAATGCTACAATCTAACTGCTGATAGGGTTGGGCGCCTTGGCCAGGCAGCCACCTAGTTGAAGCGAAATATTTCTGGTGATTTCGTGATGCCAGCGGTAATAATGGCAACAGCGCCCTGATTACCCTCATGAAGGGTAGATGTGTGCGCTTTACAAGAATGTACCATTATAACGTTATACAGTAATCCACCTTTTTATATAGCGCCACTCTACATTTGTAAAGCAGATTCTTTTCTCATATTTGTGCATAGTTTCTGTGCAGTTTGAAATGTGATGTATCCCATTTTTCTCCAGAAAACAAGGAATTAAAAAGTAAGAACGAAAGCAAGAAAAAGAAATCTCCGAAGCCTAGGAAAGAAAAATCACCCCCTAAGAAGGTTAAGACTCCGCCCACTAAAGAGGTGAAGCGCGAAGGGCTGAAACCATCCACTAAAGGTAAGTTGTATTTGATCGTTGTTGCCATGGTTATTTGTAATGAGACGACCAATGAAATGGCTTGAGTTTTAAAACATAAAATGGCGAATTTACAGTGACTTTTCACAGCGTTAAAACTAGTGTCGTAAAAAAAACCATGGGTTCCATAAAGCAGAGCAGTTATTACACCAACCTTTTCGCTTCCACATCCAAAATGGAGATTGCAAATTTCCTGTTTTCTTCCCATTGATAAAACTTTGGGGAGGTATTTTATATGATTGTTAGGTCAGAACATAATCCATTTTCTGGAAAAATCTGAACACTCTTCTGAAAAAATGTTTTCTTATGAGTAGACAAATTGTAATAAGAAAATATAAAGAACATGAATATTCATTTTCTGATTCATGTAGTATATGCAGCTCACGATACGTGAAGAGCATAAACAATGACTTGCATGTTTCTGTTATTTGACCAAGGATAATAGTCAGTTGTTTGTTTTCATTGTGAAGTTTTGTTCTTTTTGTCAAGATACCAGCAAGTCAGGCATGGAAACGGTAAAGAAAGGAGCAACTGAGGAAAAGAAAGTAAACACCGAGTCGTCGGAAGTCAAAGCTAAAGCATCACTCAGCGATGTCAAGCCGACCGTCAAGACAGAAAATGGGAAAGAGAAGATCGCAGCTAAAGAAGGCAAAACACCGAATAAGAATGTGTTTGGGTGAGAATGCTCAACAGTAAATTAAACTCCTTCATGTTGGGATAATCTGGCAGGAAACTGGCCACACAGATTTTTTGGGGCGTTTTTTCCCAAAAAGTAAAAATATATACTTTAGACCAACTTTCAAACCTAAGTAGACACCACAAAATTTACACTGACTTGTAAAAAGTCATGTTTAATATCTGAGGAATATTTCTCGCCATAACTTTTACAACATTCCAATTCCAAGGTCTTGCTATACATGTATTGATTGCTCTCCGGTGACATCACGCCTTCCATTCACCATTTTGGGTGTCATTTTTTATGACCCACGTGGCTCGAGGTATCACCGGCCAAAAAAGCAAGAAAATCGCATTGGTTGCACTTACCTCGGTTGCTTAACCTTGCTTTATGTTGTTGCGCCATGGCTGTTGTATCGATAAAGATAATTTTTTTTTACTTCAGGCTAGAAATCGCGATCAAGTAAAAACACTTTCGTTTTTACAAGCTGACTACATGCTCAATAATTTTAACGTATCGCAACGCGGCGTGCGGCATTTTAAAATGAAAATACGTTGGTGAGTATTTTTTACGCATGTTCATGTGCATCTATTGGTGCGCGCGCGTGACCGGTGCCGCCCAAACATTCCCGGATGTTCTAAGTCACGGAAAGCAATCAATATCCGTGTTTGCTTCAGTGACAACCACAAGTTCAAATTTGCTTTTACTGATTCACTTGGTCTTAAGGTGCTGTGGTCTATTTCCGTAACCGTGTTCAAAAATTGCCTAATACTATTGACACATTCTATGTGAAAGTGTCATCACCATATTCCAATTCAGTCTTCTATTCACTTGCAGGATGTTTTCCAAGACGACGGGTTCCGATAAGCTGGTATACAACCCTGGTGCTTCCCATTACCACCCTATCAACGATGCTTGCTGGAAACAAGGAGAAGGGTAAGGAGTTTACATGTCTTTTGTATACTGCCAAAAAAGGAAATGCCAGTCTCTTTGGAATCGCTGTTGAGAATGTTCTGCTTCAGTGATTTTATCCAGGTCATGATCAAAGGTATATGTTTGAACAAAATGATTCGCATATAATGAAATGCGACTATGCTGTTTTTGGGAGAATCCTGCAGTTATGGGCTCGCAAAAACTATTTAAAAATATTTACTTTTATTTATTCTTTATTCTGTTGTTTATTTTATTAACAATGGCCAACAGCTGCCACTGACCGGGCCACCTTACAACGGTTGAATGATGCATATGGGTCATTCCATGAAGTTGAGGAACAAAGTGTGACATTTCGTCATTTCCACATAAATGGTCAATAAGAGAGCAATGAATCACCATTTATATAACGATGTTGCATGATGTGGTGGCTTACACTGTTTGGGGGTAATTTGGGGGTAATTTAGGGGTCTTCAGTATTGACAAAGTGCCGCCATTTTGAATTGGTTGTGGATGTAACTTGTAAACCAATACAGTTCAACTGCTTTCACTCCAACTACAAATGTTTTCATGTTGAATTTGAAATTAACACACGGTTCTCAAACTAAACAATCCTTTTTAATTTGAATTTGGAGGATTCTAGCTTAAATTTCTGTGTGATTCAAGAAAATCTGCTAAAAATCACCAAATGTCATACCTACATTTGAACAAAATTATATTTAGTTGACATCTAAATTTAAATCCATGAGGATTTTGTTACAAGTAATAATGTTTTAAATTTCTCTCATCCAACAGCTTGAATTTCTGAATAGTATTGATTCATGGGGTTATCAAGGGCAAAACAAAAAGTAAAAATGGTTGTGGATGTAACATGGAAATCGTGTTCCTCAACTACATGGAATGACCCATATACAAAAGAATATACAAAAATAAATAAATAAATCAGGTACATGTTATAATGTAAAGTCAATAACATTAAAGTCGTAGCACTGATATTTCAATGGAGATGATAATACTTGAAAATCCAAGCTATGAACTACAGTAATGAAACAGATTGGCATAAAATGTTCAATGTACATCCACCTTCAACACCCCTCTAGCCCAAATTTACAAAATTTTAGCCAGCTGAGGAATGGTTGATTTTCTGCAACTGTCCATGTTACATTTAACCTTTGTCAACCCTGACATGTTGCACAAGACAAGACCCAAAAACTATGAATGCTAGGATAGGGCGACAATTTGTGTGTAAAAAAGCTATATTAGGGCGACATGCTCAATAGGGCGACATTTTGGTGTCGCCCTAATATTTTTTTTTTTTAAATCATTTTTTAAGGTCAAAAATCATTTTTTTAAGGTCAAAAACCATTTTTATTAGGACTAGAGTTGTTTCTCTTTGGTCTGGAACCATTTTTGGAAGCTTTGGGTAAAAAAATAAGGTGTCATTTTGAGTGACTCTTGCCGAAATTTCGGTGGTCCCCGGGCAGAGTCTTCCCGAAATGTCGCCCTATTGCGGCATCCAGAGTTCTTACAAGAGTTATTATTATTATTTATTCGGCCAATACATGAAAAACAAGCACACACAAATTACATGCAGTGAACAATTAACAATTACATAAGAAAGTTACATAAGAAAGCGCAATTTGCGATGTAATACTGCAGAGAAAAATAGAAAGGAGTGAACTAGGACAAAACAGTCCAAGCCGGCCAGGGTAAGCAAAAGTGAACCTAAACACTGTAGCCCTAAGGCCTGCTTACCCAGCTTGAACTGTTCACATAAAGGATAGACAAATATAAATATTTAAAAAATATACAACTTATAAATTTTAAAAAACATTAGAGGAAATAAATATAATGGCAGATTAACTTTTGGATAAAATAAGGTGTTACAGAAAAATGCAATTAAAATGATGATATGTGTGTGGTCAGGCAGATACATTTAAGTATAACAGAGTTACCATATTTTGAAGGTAGTAGCTGTCTGCTGCGGCTTGAGTCGAACAATTTCATCTAAAAATTAACGAACAAATAATTTCTCCGCTTTGTCAGAGATTGCAGCTTGGTCAAATCGTGGCATTTATTGTAACTGTAGTTCTTGCCAAGCATAAATCGAAACAGCTCTCTTTTGTAGTGCAAATTTTATTTTCTTTGACTGACTTTGTGTAATGGCACATCCTGAAAATTTCCTTTTTTTAAAATATTTGTAATATCCCAGAGTTCCCTACTTGGCCCTGGCTAAGACCTTTGACATCATCGAAGCGACCTCCGGCCGTCTGAAGACCATCGAGATTTTGGCCGATTTCCTGACGTCCGTCCTGGTGCTAACTCCCCAGGATCTGGAGATGTGCCTGTATCTTTGCCTCAATAAGATTGCACCAGCGTACGAAGGGATTGAGTTGGGAATTGGAGAGACCATTCTCATGAAAGCTATTGCACAGGGAACGGGTAAAAAAAAAAATCACTTCTAGTTCAGGCATGTGTTGAAGTTTTCGAAATGACCCAAACTGGGCATTAATATGACTCTTTACATTAGGGAAATTGCTTTGTCTGACGAAGATTAGACCATGATTCGACAACAACTTTATGCCTAATCTTTGCTTCATATGATGGATTACTTGTTCAGCAAGACATGCTATTGTTCGTTTGGATGTAAAATCAATAAAAGGTAGCATTTTTCAACTTTGAAGATTTTATTGCAATAAACCACAGACAGGGCGCTGTTTAGAGTGCATCACGTAAGGAAGACAGAAGGGAAAAGTTAAGAAAAAACATAAGACTTCAAGTTGGACTTGTGGCAAATTGCTGCAGTTTTCTCCCCCAGTTTCGTCATGGCTTACAACAGGAAATATGTAGAACAAACTCAAACAGTCATGGATTACAAAAGTTCCAGGACGTTTGAGAAAAAAGGTGGAATCTTTTGTGCACAGTTGAATGTGATTTTCCTGTGTTTGCCTCTTGTGACATTATGACCTTGGTCATGAATATGCATATTTTCATTAGCATAAAAATTAAAAACCTTTGTTTTAACCCCCAAAACAAGCTCCAAATAGGATTTTATGAATGTAACTGAGTATATTGGTTTTATAGCATATATTTCATCGATAAAAGTCCCAAATAAGGGGCCCTTTAACACACGCCTCTTCATTGACGAAGATTAGAATCACTTCATTCGTTGAAGCAAATAGCCTCATTCGATGAAGAGATTGCTCCATTCTGCGAAGCAAAATTTTAATGTGTACACTCCATTTGTTCAACGAAGCAAATTTACATGTAATGAGATAGGGGCGTTGCACAGCTTCATTCAAACTTGGTTAGCGGTTGACCCTTTTTTCCCGTTATAAAATTTCAGGACGATCAATGGATAAAGTTAAAGCTGATGCAGCACAACATGGCGATCTGGGACTTGTAGCTCAGGTTTGTCTAAACTTGTCTGAAAACTCATTCTTTTGGATACTTGTTTCACCTTTCAGGCCTTGACATTAACCAAGGCCAACTAAGGCCAATGGCTTCATCCCTGCTGAGTTGGCCCCGATGCCTCTTCAAGATATTCACTTTTTGAGGCTAACTTGGCCAGCATGCCCTATCTTAAATTTCAAGAGGCCCACATTCACTAATAATCAGTACATATCTGGAACAAAGTTGGCCGTGGTGCCTTTCCAGTTGGCCTCAGTGGCCTTTGAAATTCAGACAAAATCAAGGCCAGAGTTATATGCTCCTTTTTTCATATAATATTAATCATATTTTTTATATTTTTTTTTTTTGCGCAGGTTTTTTTTTACAACTGGGGCCAATTTCAATGTACTGCTACATTGTATGCAAAAAAATTTGCTTAGCACAGAATTTATTTGCTTCCTTTTGCAGAAAATTGGTTGCCAGCCAAAATGGTATGTGATGTTTAATTACTGGTATTCTGCTACTTTTGCTAACAACAGAATTTGAATTTGACATACAATTTTGGCTGGTAACTCATTTTGCATAGCAAAGAAATTCGGTGCTAAGCAGCGCCATGAAATTTGTCTCTGCTCATTCATAGGATAAAAAAAATACAGTTGACATTGATTTTCTGAAGCTCAATCAAGTGAACTTTTCATAATATTATTTGATCCCAAAGTATAGCAAATTTGATGCCTCTTCTGTACCTTTGGTTTTTTTTAATAACAGAGTAGTCGAAGCAACCAGCGCACCATGTTCACTCCAGCAAAGCTTACTGTACTGAAAGTATTCAACACACTGAAAGAAATAGCTATGATGTCTGGCAATGCTGTAAGTTTGGTGTCCATTGGGATTGTTTAATAACAATCGGGGGACATTTTTACGTTATTGTTGGAGACGAGACCAAACTTTTAATATCGTACTCAAATTGTAGTAATTTTCCCTTCTGTTTAAATATCACTTTCAATAAATTTGAAGCAGAATGTGATTTTGTTTACTCCCGAAGTCCAACGAGTTTTCATTCTACTTTGGCACAACCCTATTGCAAATATGTGAGCCACTCCACCAAAAGTAGGCTCTTGCATAAAAAATGAAAAGGGAGCTAATGACTTAATCACATAGAGTATATTATAAGCTTCACAACACTACAAACGTTTTGTTAATCCGTCAAAAATTTACCAAGTTATGACCATTTCCGTGATGACCAAGAGCACAATTTTTTAAGAAGCGCTTTAGAGAAAAATGGCGTAGAAGGTTGTACTTTTGATAAGGCATAAAGTCCTTAGCAACCATGCAAATTCTGACTCCAAAAGCCCTATACCTATAGGAAAACATGTGTTTTTCTGGTGTATGAGATATAGTGCCAACCCCTGCCGAAGGCAATGAAAATAAGCATGGAATATCGGTGATTTCCCAATTATTTTAGCCTAGTTTCATAAAGGTATGCTTTAGAATAACACTTTAGTATTTATTCACCTTAACCTCTTTGGGGGATAGATGGATACTTAATAGGTGGTCTCATGCAGAAATCCTGGTATCAAAAAAAAATGCCCTACTTGACATACATGCATAAATTAGCCATTATCTCAGTTTTGGCCTGTGTGACAAGCGCCTACTTTCGGTGGAGCGGCTCACATATGTGTGACGATTAAATATACCTGAATCTGGCATTTCATTATTACTCGGGTATATACAGGAAATAGCAAATGCATTTTGTTGGAGAAGAGTTCGCTTACACCTGCATAAAACTTTGGTCCAAATTTTTGTTGGTATGTAATATCAATGTTTCTCCATATTTTTGTTCAGTCTATGTCCAGAAAGATTGACAAGATCAAAGGTCTCCTGGTTGCGTGCAGGGATTGCGAGTCAAAGTACCTCATCAGGTCAGATATCAATTTTTTTCCCCCATTTTTGACACTTTTGTGAAGTAGGAATCGGACCAAATTGCATCAGTGAATTTAATGATGTGTGTGAATTAGTATATTTAGGAGCGTGTCACTAAATTAAGAATATCTGTTACGTACAGTTTTGTTTGAATTCCATGGAAATGTTTTTTACTAAAACAGCTGTAAATACACTTTTTTTCTGCTAAATTTTACAGGTCATTAGGAGGCAAGCTCCGGATTGGTTTGGCTGAGCAATCTGTCCTTGTTGCTATTGGTCATGCCGCTGTTATTATTCCCCCTGGAATTGGTAAGGCTGTTCCATCCTTTGTTTTTACCCCTCTGAGGTAAAGATTATATACCAAGCAACAAAAGAAACGCAGGTTTTCAGTTTAATAAAAATGTAGAAATTTCTTCTGTAATTAACAACCTCATTATGCATGACTGCATAAAGCTTCTGTGTGCTGAAAATACCCACTCTCAGATTTACTGCATTTTTTAATCAAAATGTGGAGAAAATTGTTACGTTTATTTTGCTCGGTATAAGATTGCCTTGGGCCACATGGAAGTTGACTCCCTTTTTAAAAACATCCCTCACCATTGTGTTAAATCATTAAGCCAGTTAAATACAATGTTTTACTATCCTAGGTAGTCAACTTCAAAGTTATTTAGGATTGGCTTCATCACGATAAACAACCCTTTCTAACAAACATCAGATCTATATACATGTCAAATGTTTTAAAGTGTTTATTTTCTTGCATTTTTATATCAACCCTTTTTCTGTGAAATCTTAGCTCTAGACAAGGTTTCATCCAAAACCAAAATATCTGATGCAATGAAGAAGAAAATGGACGATGCTTCTCTTACCGTCAAGACAACGTACTGGTAAGCTGTAGAGACTAGGGCTGTCATGTGACCCGACCTTGAAATGAGTCGGAAATGAGTCGGATGTCAAGCAGTTTGGGCCGAGTTATAGAAATTAACGACCTTAAAAAATACAAAACTACAGTGGAAATTCCACAGGGTAACTGGGTATTGCCCAGAATGTGCATTATATTTTTGCATTTTAATGGGCCTGGGGCTGATTTCACAAAGCGCTAAGATGTGTCTTAGGAGGGGTCACTCTTCTTATCTTGGGACGTTGGTATGGGAAATTCCAATAAGTATAATTAGTAAAATGTTTTTTTTGTAGGATATAACACAGTTTGCCAATAATCTATTTGACAAATGTATAGGACCACCAATCGAGAATGTACCGACACCATTATCTCAATTTTTTGGATATGGCATTTATTGCATTTTGCGATGAAACTCATCAAATAAAAGTCAATAAAATTTAACCAAGTATTTAAATATTTAAGATATATTTTTCTTCTAACTGCACATTTCCCCATTTTGTTTTAGTGAGCTTCCAAACTACGGAGCCCTAATTCCCATCCTGCTGATGCACGGATACGAAGGCCTCCCAGAGCACTGCAAACTGACCCCCGGAATCCCCCTCAAACCCATGCTGGCCCACCCCACGAAGGGTGTGTCTGAAGTACTCAATCGGTTCCAAAATATGGCCTTTACTTGCGAATACAAATACGACGGGGAAAGGGCACAGGTAGGAATTGTAAAACCATGTAACTAAATTTAAAATCAAATCTAAACAATTTAAAATTCATTTATGTCAATTCATTATTCAGTTCTCTCATTTGACTTGCATTGACAAAATCCACATTGAATACTTTTCATTTTTAAAGCAAACAAAAAACCGCAAAAGTTACAAAGCATTTAAAAAATTTGAAGAAGAAAAAAAGAAGAAAAAAATTTGTATACTTGAAAACATTTAATCTGTAACCTAAAAGATAATAGGATTTATAAAATTTCTTTTTAGTTTGAAGTGAGTTAATTTTCATAATTAACATTGCTTTTTACTTTTTCAGTTAATTTTTCCAGAATATAGCAAATTTTTCAAAGTTAAAGCATTTTTGTGTTTTTCTTTTTTGCCTTCCACAGATTCATCTTTTGGAGAATGGCGAAATTCACATCTACAGTCGGAACCAGGAAAACAATACTTCCAAATATCCTGATATCATTAAGCGCTTGCACCATGCGTATGACTTGGAAAAGGTAATTGAATTCAGAAATTGTAATTTTTCTTGAAGAAACACGGAATTAATATTGATACAAAGCAACAAAAGAAAGACATTTTCTTCAGACACAAGTATATTCAAAATGTTAAAATGAATTGTTTCCCTGTGCTTTAGCAATGGACATTTCAGATTACCAGCGTATGTATAGACCCAGTTACTATGGTAACCAATGTCAGACAGTAGTAGAGAGCCAAAATGTGATGTCAGGTGTGACAGCGATGGTTCTATGCATACGCCTCCTAGCTAAATATATCCGTAGTACAGGGAATGGAAACAGTTTAAAGGAGCGTGTCCAGTTCTGATTTTTGAACCACCATTTTTCCCATGAGTGTTGATATTTTGATACCATATCATTTGTCATATTTTTCTGAAATGTTGCCCTCTTAATCCGTATATTTTCAAGGATATTGTCAAAAAACTACCGATGTTTTGCAAACTAATTTATCCATTCCATAAAGCAGTGCAGTGATTACACCAACCCTTTTGCTTCCACATCCAAATTGGGGATTGCGAATTTCCTGTTTTCTTCCCATGGATAGTATTTTGGGGAGGTATTTTATATGATTGTTGGGTTAGAACGAAATCCATTTTCAGAAAAAATCTTAACAAGCTCCCTTAAGTGATTTGCCTATATATCTGTAGGTGAAGTCGTGTGTTCTTGATTCTGAGGCGGTTGCATGGGAACGAGAGAAACAGCAAATCATGCCATTCCAGGTCCTAAGCACGAGGAAACGCAAAGACGCAACTGAGTCAGACATCAAAGTCCAAGTTTGTCTCTTTGTCTTTGATCTCCTGTATCTCAATGGCGAGGTAAGAGGATACTAGACTAGTATTAAAGACTTAAAGACAAATTACATGATTGGAAAACATTTGAAAAACAGGAACAACAGCATTACATAACTCAAGAATAATGTTGATAAACTGCCTTGTTGAAATTTCAGTAATACTTCAGAAAACCTTTAATATCCATGCATGGTTTTTGTGTTGAATGAATGGTAAAAAAAAATCATATGCAAAGGATTTTTTTTAAAGGAAGCGACTTCATTTGGCAATTTCTCCCACAAAGGGGAAAAAAATCATGTGGTGTTTGTTACCATTGCTATTAACACTTTTAGTCGGGTTTTTCTTGTCAACCCGTGAAGTAAAATTTTGGGTAACTGCAAATGATGTATTGGGGCTTTAAAGGGCCAGCAAGTCTTTACAACTCTATGGGTCAGTTTGTAGTGTTGTAGTAAATTCCTTCTTAAAGGCCCTATGTATCATTCGCAAGATACAACATTTTGCAGATTCGTGGAATAAAAGTGTTATTAGAACATTAGAACATATCTAAGGAAGAATGTTGTTAAACTAGCCTGAAACAATTTAAGCTACATAGATGCATCAGTGCTTCAGAAAACCTTGAAAATCTATATATGGATTTTGTGGTAAAATGGTAAAAAAGTCCCGTGCACAGGACTTTTTTAGAAACCCACCTTCGGTTGTCAATTTCCAACATGAAATACCATTTTTGACGGAAATAAATTCATGTGGTATTTGTTACCATTGTTATCAACACTTTAAAAAATAGGTTTAAAAGTAAAATTTAATGGTAGAATACATGATTGGTATCACGAGGAATCAGAAATGTTCACAGATTTACACATAACTTACACAATATAAACATGATGACGGCAGAAAACTTCCCCTAAAATGGTTTTGTCTGAAGTGCTATAGTCTTTGAGAAATGAGCAAAACAATTTTTTTTCATCTCGTGAGACGTAAATTCATTTCGCCCCAAAACTCACTTCGCCCTGAAGTGGTTTTGGGATAAAGTGACGGTAAACTATTTTTTGACTGTTTTCTTAAAAGTTAGAGCTGACTTTTACTCAGGTTGGTTTTAATCATGCATACCTTCAATCACACATGGGGAAGAAAGTATTTGTAATGGTTTACCAATCATGTATACAAGCTTTAAATGTAATTTTTTATTATCTCTCAATTTGTTTCAGTATATGTAACTCCATCTGAAAGCATCCCACACAGTAATCAAACTCCTCAAATAAATATACATATGCTTGTTTTGAACCAAATTAATCTAGTAAAATAAATTTACATTAGCTTTTTCTGCAGGCGCTATCTGTATTTGTCTCTTTGCCATGAATAATTTAACAGTCAGTTGAGGCACTTTTGAACTTAAAGTACCATCTTCTTATTACCAGCTGAGTACGGTTTTGTAACATAGTGTTTTTTTTCTACAGAACAAACACTTTGTTTTTTCTCCTAAAATTGCAAGCAGTACTCTTGTTGTTATTAGCTTTTAGCAGATGGACTCCATGTCTGTCTGGATTTATTCTTAAATATTTTATTATGAGGCTCAGGAGAGAAAACACTTGTTTGGAATTATCGTCATATTTAATAACAAATGCTACCTATGTATTGCCCCATGCATAAACTTGTTTTCAATGTTGGCAGCACTATTTATTTTGATGATAAACTTTGAAGCCAATGCGGTTATGTGGCATTCGCTGTGCAATATTTAGAATTTTGAAAGGAAAAATGACGTCAACCATGCACCAGTTGCATGGATGACATCAGGATTGAATGCTTGTTTCCCGACTCCAACATCCCGTGAACTTCGTGAAGTATGAAAAATTTGCTGTGACCTTACTCACGCCCTCTCGAGTCCGAGTGCCGATACAGTTTAAAAAAAAAAAAAAAACCTCTATATATGCTACTTTTATAACAAACTTTGCTATGCATGCGATATTTTGGAGAAATAAGAAACCGTATGCAAATGTTTCCTCTTTAAGTGTTGTCCATTATTTTCTGATGTGTTGATCGGGACTTTCTCTCTCAGCTGCACCTCCGTTCATCCAGTCCCTGTATACAGATATGCCCGCGTCCGGGTTTTGCAAAGCTCCGGGTTAACGAAACAAATGGGAACATAACTCGGGGTTAACGAACCCCGGGGTAAGTAAAGGCTTAACCCGGGGCGGCAAATCTCCGTGTTTGTAGTGGGAAAATGGTACATGTATGGTTTTTTGAATATTTACCATTGATTTATTTCATTTTCACCTTAGTCCCTCGTTACAAAGACACTCCGTGAGAGGCGCGACCTTCTACAGTCACACTTCAGTACAGTAGAGGGAGAGTTCATGTTTGCCAAGTCCATGGTTTCCACGGATACCGAAGATATTGCTGCATTCCTCGATGAATCCATCAAAGGTAAAATATGTTGTTCAGTAAAATGTGCATGCTCTTATTCTTCACGAGTCTGATATGTGGCACCATGGCAAAGAGTGCACAGAAATGTGACCTCTGTTCAAACACATTTGTTGAAGCTGATTTCACAAAATTTTACGCAATTGCGCAAGTTTACTTACGCCATAAATTATTGCTCACTTTGTGCAATAAGTTGCGACACGTTTCATGAAAATTGTGCCACTTTGAATATGCCATAAAATGTGGCGTAACTTGCACAATGGTGTTTGGTGGCGTAAGTTGGAAAAATGTGTCATAGGACAGTGAAAAAAGGTGATAATGCAGCTAGCTACACGTGCTTATTTACCGCATCTTCAACGAACTGAACCCCCGGCCTTCCGTTAGTAGAAAACGGCCTTTTATCATTAGTGAAATCTGCGACGCGACGCATGATGAGCGGGCGACATAAGCGATGGCAGCCAATGATGACAGTGCAAGATTTGTGAATTCGAAAGAAAAAATAAATGTTTTATGTATGACTATTTTATCAAGCGCAAACATCAAACAGTCATTGATAAAACTATAAATTATTCTCATCCTAGAAGTTACCAGTGCTAAAGTGAAAAAATTAACGTTGCGCAGCTAAGGAGAGTTTCGTGAAATCGATCTTGGGTTTATTGCGCAGCTACGCCATAAAGTTATGGCGTAAGTCTTACGCCATGGCGCAAGTTGCGCAATGTTTCGTAAAATCGGCTGCTGGGCATATCAAACACTTGTAGTCCCCATTCAAAGATGTAGCTAGGGGCAAGTTCGATTCACGACTCTAGTTTGACTTTTTCCCAACCGAATGCAGTCTAGTCAACGATGGTTAGTCGTGTCTGGTTGACCATTTGGAACCAGCCCACAGGGCACGGTTGCGCTGGTCACTGGTACCCATCAGGCATTAAGTTGATGCAGTGTTTTGCACGGAACCAACTGACTAATCAAAGGCATTCACACTTGATTATTAGTGTTCATTTTGGAATGTTTTACAATTATTAAAGTTTTGCTTGTATCGTTTGTCACAGGTAACTGTGAGGGACTAATGGTGAAAACACTGGACAAGGATGCTACGTATGAAATAGCTCGTCGCTCGCACAACTGGCTAAAGGTATGAGAACAGCGTCTATTATATAACGCCCAAGTTGATCCTTGTGATCTGATTGGACGATAGCAGGTCACGTGTCGTTCAATATTTAATCCATTTAATGCTACGTCACTAACCGTGCAATTTTGTTCCATTTGCCGTGCAATTTTGTTCCATACGTTTTTTCCATTGTACGGTGCGCCTGTACCCACTGTATTAATTCAGCGCATACGTACGTGTATTCTATGCGTGTTGAATGTATGACACCAGCGCGACCCCTGACACAACTTTTTTACAACTCACGTGCACAAGCGACATGGCAGGTTTTGTACTTATGTCGGACGATGAAATAAACTCGAAAGGTAAGCCTGAAAAATTTGTAAAAAAAAGGTCGGATGACAAGGATCTACTTGGCTGTCATATAAAACAAAGAATGAATGTTTTAATTCGTGCAATGGGAGGAATATTTTCATTCGGTGAAAGATGGAATGTGTTCCAATTATTCCGTGTGATGCTGAGTGTTGTCTGTACAGGCTGTTAAACTGCGTTCGGGATGTCCAAGCCTGGATGTTCGCCAACAAACTCATGCTAAATGAAAACAAAACAGAGTTTTTCATAGCATCATCACTACATCACTCCTTTGGAAAAGGCGCTCTATAAATATGTTATTATTATTATTATTATTAATATTATTATTATTATTATTCCATTCAACTCGGCTTCACCTCGTTCAATGGAACATTCCATATTTCACCACATGAAAATATTCCTCCCATTGCACTCATAAACATTCATTATTTGTTTACTATTCAATTACTTTTGAAGTGGTATGGCAAATATACATGTACTTCAACTTTATTGTTTTACTATCCCTGTCTAGTCTTCAATTTGATGAGAATTTCCCAAGTTGTACCAATTTTTTATTGCATAAACTGCACAAACAGTCTGGTGATGATTTCACACAAGCTATGCTATTTTCAAAAGTGTGAGCTACACAATTTTCCGTGAAAAAGGAGTGGGTTGGCTGTGAAGTATTTCAAATTCACAATTTTCATCACAGTGGTCCCCTAGGTCATCTTCCCTAAAAATAAAAATAAAAATAAAAAACTGTCATAAATTCACAATTTGAAAGTAAAAATATCGTGTTTTTGTTTTTCCTTTTCTTTGGCAGTTGAAAAAAGACTACTTGGAAGGTGTAGGGGACACCTTGGACCTCGCGGTGATTGGCGGTTACCATGGGCGGGGCAAGAGGGCGGGGACATACGGAGGCTTCCTATTGGCCTGTTACGATGAGGAAAATGAGGAATTCCAGACCATTTGTAAGGTGAGAGATGACTCGCCTCAGACAGTGCTTAAAAATCCTAAATCTTTTGTCTTGTGGCGGTAACTTATTAAAATTTGATGTTTAACAAATACAGTATTTAGTAATGGTATGGTGCCTAATCACCATTAAAATGAAACAACCAAATGTGACGAGAGAAAAATCATAAGATTGTCCTGCGATGACATCACAGCTTTGCTCATGAATATGTAAATTTCATTAGCATAAAAATTGAAAACTTGCAATTACACCAAAACACAACTATTAAATTCTTTGAAATTGATCGAAAAAAGTGTAGAACACATGCTCTTTTTTATGCAATAAAAATCATATTTCATGCATCCTTCCTGTCGAAGGTGTCTGTTTTTTTAATATGCAAGTCACCCAATACAATTTGTCAGGCGTTCTTCTCATGATCTGAAATTTTGGTTTAAATCCGTTGGCGAATGACAAAGTTATTAGGATCAAAAGTAAGACATGTTTCTTTTGACACGTAGTACATTGTCCTTAATTTCTTCGCTTGCTTTCACTTTCCTGTTTCCCAGATTGGCACTGGTCTGAAAGACGAAGAGCTGGACACACACAGCAAGTTCTTCAAGTCGTACATCATCGATAAGCCCCGCCCTTATTATCGCCATGACACAAGCCACATCCCTGACCACTGGTTTGATGCTGTCCAGGTTTGGGAAGTCAAAGCGGCTGATCTGTCTATATCGCCCACACATCGAGCTGCCATTGGCATTGTGAGTTATTTTTATGTTTAGGGGCCGTCCACAGTTGTCACCATTTCAAGGGAACTTGTTTGATGTTTCATTTGATCTTTTTTCCTGTCTGTCAAACTTCCAAGCTGTGCATTTTGAATAATTGATGTTTATTTCATTGGCTATACTAAGGTCGATCCAGAAAAGGGCATTTCTCTCCGATTTCCACGCTTTCTTCGAGTCCGTGATGACAAGAAACCAGAAGAAGCTACCAATAGTTCACAGGTCAGTAGGTCAGAGGTCAAATTGTTGCAACAAAAATTTTACATTACATCTGGGCTGCGTTCCAAACACGCGAACGTTTGCAAATGTTGGCAACGTTGGCCAACATTTCGAGTGGAACGAATTGTGCGCCACCAATGTTCCCCAACGTTGGCCAACAAACTTTTGGATTGTTCGCGATTCATTTCAAAATGGTGCCCATGACATGAACGATGACAGACGCTGGTTTGTAGTTTGGAAAATAACAAACAAATTGCACCTTTCACTCCCTTATTGCTGGCGATACACAATCAATGGCAACATGTCACATTTCCTCAAGCAGCGGAGAGCCACATTACAACGTCGGTACGACTGCTGTGACTGTGGGCGCCGCCATCTTGACAATGTATTTTGGCAAACAATCCATTCCACATTGAGCAAACATTGGCGCCAACGTTAACAAACCGTTCGCGTATTTGGAATGCAGCCCTGACATCTTGTTTTTTGTAAATTCAGGACAAATTCTTTAAATGCCTTCTATCTCAAAGAGTGAGTACATAAAGTACAATTCATACAAAATAGTTTGAAGGCCATTTTAATGATACTTTTACGGCAAATGGCACATATCAGGTGTAACAGGGGAGACCGAAATATCACACTTTTGGACTTCTAATTTATGAAAAGACCCATAAACAAAGAAAATTATTTTTGCTTTTTTTCAGGTTGCAACTCTATACAACAATCAAGACCAGATCAAAAACCAGAAAGCAAGCGGCGTACTGAAGCCAAAGGACAATGAAGATTTCTATTAAAGGTAGCTGTAAAACAACAGATCCCTTTAAAAATTGTCTTCATCAAAACCCTCGAAAGCTAGGCTTCATGTGCATACTAGGCTTGGGCGATTCCACTCGAGAATCAAGAAGAAGCGATTCCACCTTAGAAATCGGAATCGCGATTCCAGATTTATGAGGAATCGATTCCCAGTAGGATTATCGATTCCCTTTTAGCAAGATTTGATTCCTAGTGATAACTTGCCGATTCCAGAAATTACCTGGCAATTTTGTATCCAAAACACTTTAGTTCTGCAAGAGTAATCAGCCTCTGGCACAGGACGACATCATTTTATAGATGTTTAAGTGCCGCTCGGTGCCAAACAAAAAGGTTGTCATCTCCACAATATGCAGTATCGTCAACTTAAGCCTGGATTCCATATCATCGCAACAAACGCAGACAGTACCACAACTTGAACTGCAATGCAAACAGTCGGCAAAGTTGAATCAAGTTTAATGTTGCCGATGGTTTATGTCAGTGTCTGCGTACGTGTTTTACGATTAGATATGGAAACTAGGTTTCAAACACACTAAATGTAGTAAATGTTTCCCATGTTAAATGGAATCGATTCCGAATGGAATTGTGATTCTTTTTTGGAATCGGAGTCGACTCCATTTGGTGCATGATACGAGACCGAGTGACTTCCCCCTTCCATTGTTCCCCCATTGTGTGTCAAACATCCAAGGAATTTCCTTTTAGGTTTTAGGGGGGGAGTCGTACGTTTACAAAAGGGAAGAGTGTGTTGAGATATAGCGGTGGTAAGGGGGTTCACTCAGTCTCATATCGTGCAGCATTTTCAGCTTTAAAACCTGTACACGGGATTTAAAATGTCCCGGAATTGTAATCAACCATGTAGCCGGACAAAACCGTACTCAAATGGAAGATAGAAGTAGTTCCAACTGTCCATTTGAATAATTCTGAGAAAAAGGATAATTGCATTGAGAAAATGATAACTGAATATGAATTTATATACATGTGTGTGCGCGTGCATTTTTTTTTCTCCATTTGAACAAAACTAGGCCCCTGACTATTGGGGCTGCATTTTCTGTGCAGTATAGCCAAGGAACCAGCCTAAATACCTTCAGGACAGTCGCTTTGCACAATTTCCTAAAAGCATGGACACAGTTTTCATTGTTTTCTCGGAACGTAGATGAGGTACTGAGCTGACGGTGCCACGTCATTTTAGGTAGGGCTGGAGTGAAAACGGCGGTGTGCCCAGCAAAGGAACAGAGCTGTTGTCTATGCAACACGTACATGTATCTAAGCATGAACGAATTTGTTTTCACTCCAGTTACAGTCCTATGCCTGTATAGAAAAGCATATGACAACGGGTCACAAAAGTGCCAGGATGTCCGACCGACAGAATATACAGGTTGGTTTTTATCATACACATTCTCAATCACACATGAAGATAACGTACCCCATGTTGTCCTTATGAATTTACATTTGAAGTAAAAAAATGTTGCATCAAATGAGTGTCTCGAGGGACAATTAAATGCTGTTCACTACCGCTGGGCGAGTAGTGGATTTTGGTACTCGCGAGCAGTTTCAGCAATTACTCGCGAGTAGTCGATTAATCATGAGTAGTTGGCAAAGTAACAAAAGGGGAGGGAAAAAACCATAAAATACAAAGAACACAATGAATTGAAATAGTCGGCATACATAACGGGTAATTAAGCAGTGGCTGCCTTTTAAGGTTGTCGATCGTGGAATGAGGCCTGTCACATACATATTTATCGCGGGTAATCGCGAATTCATGAGTAGCGTAAAGAAACGGTTCATTACGCGGCAGATGACACGTCAAGATGTGCAATTGCTGGGTCTGTGAATAAAAACATACTAATCACGAATGATTCGTGAATTCACAGTTCATTGAACCAATGTCTGAGGTATGTAATGTGTATTCCACATGGCAGATGACGCTTGGAGATCTGCAGTCGTACTCCATCGTTGGGTATGTGACTCAAAACATGCTTTTCGGACTTTCGGCTTTAACACAAACATACAGGGGCCAATTTCATTAAGCTGTTTAGCAAAACAATTTGCTTAATTAAAAAAAGTTTGCTTTATAAAAATAGTTTAATAGTCAAAATTGTATGCCAACTTGTGTTTTTACCAGTCAACTGTAAACGCATCACATAAGATTTTGACTGCTAACCCACTTTTAGAAAGCAAACAAATTTTTGATTAAGCAATTTTTTTTGCTAAACAGCTTTATGAAATTGGCCCCTGGCCTGTTACGGTATAACAGTATAGCGTAAATATGTAAGTATGTAACGGTACTTGCAGCGCCGCGATTAATCGAGCAGCTAAAAATTATAATCGCGAGTTCGAGTACCGTACTTGCAATCAATCGATTAATCGAGCTATTCGCCCAGCAGTACTGTTCACAAAATATAGCAATGTAATTTACATTGTAAACATATCAGATAAAAGCTATGAGATATTGACAGTTTGCTTGGGCAGTTACGCAAATTGTTTATCAATTTTATTAATTAAAACATACATTTTTCATGCATTTTCTCCCAAAACAGCTATGAAAGTCTTCTTTACTCTTTGTTACTGTTAAGACTACTTTTTAATATTTTTCATGATGAATAAATTGCGGAATTTGGAAAACTGTTTTTTGCTAAATTTCCGTATTTTTTTCCAGAGTCGTTATTTTGTGATAACTTGACCTTTAATTTGTTAAAAGGAGCGTGTCCAGATCACATTTTTGATCACCCCATTTTTCCCATGGGTATTGAGATTTTGATACCATATCAATTGTCATATTTTTCTCATCACCATTCTAAAATTTCGCATTCCTAGTCCATATATTTTCAAGGATATCGTTACAAAACCACCAATGTTTTGTAAGCTAATTTATCTGGTTCCATAAAGCAGCGCAGTGATTACACCATCTTCCTTTCGCAGGGTCTTTGCTGCACAACGAGTTTCCCAAAACCCTTGCTGAAACGAGTTGAGCTAGGCTGTATTGAGGAATATATATGAATATTGATTAGCAAGTGACAGTGATTGCAACTGACCAATCACGCGCCGCGGTGCCGATATACTAAAGTGCCAGGTCAAAAAAAATCCCTTCTCTCATTGGTCGAACAGCCCGAGGCCCTAAAATACAGCTTAGCTCAACTCGATGCAGCAAGGGTTTTGGGAAACTCGGTGTGCAGCAAAGACCCTTGCGAAAGGAAGATGGGTAGTTTATAGCTTTCCTATTGGTTGTCGGTTTGCGTGAATGCAGCCAATGATGAGTACCGTCGGGTGCCGAGCTTACCATCGACATGGGTCACAAGTGGGACGGGTATGTGTTTGGAAGTTGACGACGCGCTGTTGTTTACCAGTAGTAGAGAACCGACAGCGACCGATTCCGATCTGCGGCCGGGGTTGCAAGAAGGCTAATCTGCATTCCCGTCACCTCGG
Source organism: Henricia sp. BOLD:AAB3569 (assembly GCA_037783545.1). NCBI lineage: Eukaryota > Metazoa > Echinodermata > Asteroidea > Spinulosida > Echinasteridae > Henricia > Henricia sp. BOLD:AAB3569. The sequence goes on along the minus strand of JBBELK010001102.1, from coordinate 734,206 downwards.
TTCCGTCAGAGCGTCATTCAACAGCTGGAAATATTGTTTCTGCGAAGCGGAGTTGCAAAAAACGTTACCATGTTGGTTTTCCATTCTCAAGCCCAAAATTGAACCGGCTGAAAAGGCGCCACTTCCCATTGAGTACAAAGAAATGTTCAACCAAATGAAAACAAATCATTTTACACTTTTCTTATTTATATACTCTTTTTGCAAGAATAGAGATCCCCCATGAACCGTCCAATTATTGTGCAGCTTCGGTCTAAACCCCCGTCCATCTGGTCCAGTACAATGTCTAATTCTTTGTCACTGTCCCATGGACTCCGTCCCCATATGTAGTATGCGGTACGGAGTCCAACCTGGGCTAGAACGAAGCCATGCTTTCACTTACCGTGTTTGTGCATGGCCTACCGGCCTGTGCACTGCCGTGCGGCCGCCGTCGGAGAATCCAGCGAATATCTTGATGGCTTGCGGCCTTCGTCATCGATGTCTTCTACTCTCCTTTATTTTTTTAAAACCCCCGTGGGTACCCGGGTTTAGAATAGGTACCCTGCATCCTCCTTGCATTTCGTAAGAGGCGAAAAAAAATGGAGGCAACTCGTTTGCCGTGAGTTGCGACTCGTGTCGATGGAAGACGGGATCCTGGAGGTTGAGGATTCTGGGAGCTGCGGCTCCCGGCCATGATATCCAACACACCTCTTTGGCCCTTATTTCATCTAGACGAGCGGTCTGAATGGCCCGTTCAGATCAATCGGCTGGTCGTGCCTAGCCCTATGTGCTGAGGTTATAAATTTGATGCTTCAAATAACAACTGTACTTTCCAAGTACTTACTCTATTAGTTATCAATCGGGTTTAGTTAATCTTCTCCAACCTCAGCCATAGTAAGCGGCGGCTCATGGGTCAATCAAGTATGATTTTATCATGTTTGAGTATACCATCCCTGTATCTCTGGTGTGCAACTACATCAATTTTGAGTAGCTCTGTGCATCCCCTTGTTGGGCTCCATGGTGGGTGGAGACCAGAGATGGTGAATTAGCATGCAAACAAATATATGGCCTCCCACACAAACAAACGAAATCGTCCCGACTCAGATTCAGATCCAGATAAACCAGATCCTCGGCAACAATCTTCTACTAATGCAAAAGAAACTTGGTACAGGTTTTTTTTAAATAGTCTCGTCAGATGATAGCCATCCCATTACAAAGCTTTCGCCCTTTGTTATCGATAAAGCGATTCAGGGCATGGTGGGCATTGTAAAATTTGTCAAAAAACTAAGAAAACCTCCTGCAGGCAGAGGAGACACAAAGTCAGAACATCATCAAAATGAAAGAGTTGGCCAATATACCGGTTATTGTCCAACCACACAAAACGTTGAACAGCAGCAAAGGTGTTATAAAAACGCGTGAATTAGACGACCAAACAGAGGATGAAATACTAAACTATCTAGCAACGCAAAGTGTTACTACTGTCAAAAGGATAACCATCAGGAAAAATGACAACGTCATTGCCACAGGCACATACATTCTGACCTTTGATACAACGATACTTCCAGAGTTCATCAAGCTGGGATACCTCAGGATAAAAGTTGAGAAGTATATTCCCAACCCACTGAGGTGTTTCCAATGTCAAAAATTTAGTCACGGTCTACAGGCATGCAAAGGAAGACCCTGTTGCTTCCGCTGTGGCGAACTTGACCACAATGGACAAGACTGTCAAAAAGACCCAAAATGCAAGAACTGTCAGGGTGACCATATGGCTTCATCAAGAGACTGTCCTGTGTGGAAAATGGAAAAACAAGTCCAATATCTGAAAGCCATGAACAACATCAGCTATCCAGAAGCAAAGAAAATGGCTAAAGCTCGCACCCCTGATAAACCTACATATGCAGCAGCAGCACTTGAACAACAACACGACCCAGAGAAACTCGCAATATGGAATGCCAAACAAAGCTCAACTGAAAAGCCAGTAAACTACACACCAATCGCAGAACCAAAACGACCCCTAACTAAATCAACCAGCTTTCAGACCGATCCACTTGACCAAGAAAATCTCCAAACCAAAACACGTCCTACTACCAGTAAGACAACTAACCAACCATCTACCAGTAGTAACTCCAAAGAAAAACCACCAGGAAAACATTCCAACAAGAAAACAAACCCTGAATCCAGTAACCGAACCAAAACAGGCAACAAAAACCCAATTAATCTACAAAACAAATACAGTAGTCTAGATAATGAAACCGAAGATGACATGGACGTATACTATACGGAACTACAGCAAATGACTACTAACTCAAAGAGTAGGACAAGAAGCAGATCTCCCAGACCTAATATTAAATAACACTTACTCTCTTTCATAACCAGCACACTTGACCCACAACGTAAATGAATAAAACCAAAATTGTTCAGTGGAATTGTAGAGGTTTTAAAGCCAACTTTAACGAAATTAAACTTTTAGTGCAAACACACAACCCAGCTGTGTTTGCACTTCAAGAAACCCACTTACAAGAAATTGATAACATCAACCTGAAATCATATCATATGTATAATACCTATGACCCTGATGAACAACGAGCCAAAGAGGTTCTTCGTTACTACACTGTAAACAATTGTGTTGTGTTACAGTCGTTTTTAAACGTAAAGTAGCTGCTCTACATGTCGTGAAAGGCAAGTCGGTATTTCTCTTACATTTTTTGTTTTTATTTGCGTGTTATTTGTAATGTAGTGCAGTGCTATAGTGCCTGCAGTGGGGTATACAGCCTGCCTCATAGTACGGTAATACAATGGATTCAGACGGCAATTGCCCCTGAATTCATGGTATTCCTGTATTTTAATGAGCCAAGTTAAATCCCCGGTATACTGAACGTTGTGTTCACCCTCCACTACATCTCAGCATGCAAATAAAAGCTACGAAATTGAGAGGAAAATGCCGACTTATTTTCCACGAGGTGATGGTGCATCTCCAACACAAAAAGTGAAGGGCAAACTGTGCATATCCACACTCAAACGTCTACAACAAGAAACAGTCGTCAATAATTCATATGCTTCGTTCAGTTACATAGAGTTGTTTCTGGACAGAAGGCTATGTTCAGGAACAAAACCATGCACAAAACGAACACTTAGTCGTCTGTTGAAAAACAGAAGAAACTTCTGTATATTTACAATTCCAAACAACAGTAAAGTCTACTGTATGCAAACAGAGAAAACAAAAAAGTAGAATGTACTGTTCAAAAACAGTACGCTATGTAATGCCAATTGACATATGAATGTACTGTAAATGAACAGAGATTTTTTTAACAGTGTAGTTAAACAAGGCATTATTCATAGCCATGTAACTCTAAATACCAATATGCAGGCTGTTGCAGCCCGCATTACTTTGCATAGAGCAATCACCTTATGTTCCATTTATATACCACCAACCTTCAACTTAAAACATACTGATCTAGATAACCTTGTTAACCAACTCCCAACTCCATATTACTGGGAGATTTTAATGGACACCACCCTGTTTGGGGTTCTGATATATATAACACAAAAGGAAGACTGCTCGAAAAATGTATCACTGACCAAGCACTGTGTTATTTAAACGATGGGTCACGTACCTATACCTACATCCCGGTTGTGGCTCTTATACGTCAATAGACCTCACACTTACGGACCCTGACCTTGTATCAGACTTCTCATGGAAAGTCTGGGATGACCTATGTGGAAGTGATCATTTCCCAATCATCCTAGAATACGACCAATCACTCTCTGAAGAATACACTCCCAAATTGAACTTTAACAAAGCAGACTGGAAAACCTTTTCTAAGCACTGTGATGAAAAATTAACAGATATAAACTTCGACAATGAAGCTGACCCTATTAAGACTTATACCAGCATTTTGATTTCTATAGCCGATGATACTATACCCAAGACATCAGCTCGGTCATCCAAACCACATCTACCATGGGATGACCAAGAATGCAAGGAAGCCAGAAAAGCTCGCAAAAAAGCTGAACGGAAATTTAATCACAGGCCAACACCAGATAATTTAGCTCAAGTTAAAATTACTAGAGCTAAAGCCCGTCAAATTATTAACCACAAAAGAAGAAACAGCTGGAAAACATATGTGTCTAAACTTACCTCACGTACTCCTTTGAGTAAAGTCTGGAATATGGTCCAGAAAATGAAAGGTCGAAAGATCAAACCGGGAGTTAAACATTTAAAAAAAGATAATGAAACCCTTACTACTAAGACAGATATAGCAGAGGAACTAGCAAAAACATTCGAAGAAAATTCATCTACAGAAAACTACTCAAAAAAATTTCAAAGAATCAAATTACAGAACGAACAACATCGACTAAACTTTGCTTCTAATAATATTGAAAACTACAACCAACCATTTATACTTGAAGAACTTATCACTGCTATTAACAAATCACATGATACAGCAACAGGACCAGACCAAATCCACTATCAATTATTGAAACATTTACCCGAGAAATGTCTGAATAATTTGTTGAACATACTTAATATCATGGGAAACTGGTGACATACTACCATCGTGGAAAAATGCTACCATCATTCCTATACCAAAGCCAGGCAAAGATCACACAAACCCATCCAACTACCGACCAATAGCAGTTACTTCCTGTCTGTGTAAAACCATGGAAAGAATGGTCAACGATAGACTTGTTTGGGTACTTGAAGCTAACGGCCTAATAAATAATTACCAATGTGGCTTCAGGAAAGGCCGAAGTACTACAGACCACTTAGTAAGACTAGAATCCTTTGTCCGAGATGCTTTTATTAAAAAAGAGCATGCGGTTGCAATATTCTTTGACTTAGAAAAAGCATACGATACAACATGGAAATATGGCATAATGAAAGACCTTCATGAACTACCCATTTTCATTGCAAATTTTTTAATTGACAGACATTTTAAAGTTAAAGTAGGGTCCACCCTATCTGCTTCACATGAACAAGAAATGGGTGTCCCCCAAGGGAGTATCCTTTCTGTTTCCTTATTCAGTATCAAAATTAATAACATTGTTAAAACGGTCCAGAATGGAGTCTCTCCTTCGCTGTATGTAGATGATTTCCTTATTTGCTATAGAGGTAGCCGTATGCAAAATATTGAACGTCAACTCCAGTTGTCTCTTAACAAATTACAGAATTGGTCTACCGAAAATGGGTTTAAATTCTCGAAACCTAAAACTGTTTGTATGCATTTCTGCCGACTCAGAAATGCACACTTTGACCCTGAGCTATTTCTCGAAGGCGACAAAATCAAAGTGGTTAATGAAACCAAATTCTTAGGAATAATCTTTGATTCTAAACTTAACTTTTTACCTCATATCAAAGCTCTCAAAATTAAATGTCTGAAAGCTATGAATGTTCAGTTCTGTTACAATTATATAGATCGCTTATCCGATCTAAATTAGACTACGGGTGCATAATTTATGGTTCTGCTCCCAAATCTTATCTGAAGCAACTCAACACAATTCACCATCAAGGCTTACGGCTCTCCTTTGGTGCATTTAGAACATCACCGGTTGAGAGCCTTTATGTTACAGCTGATGAACCACCTCTTGAAAATAGACGCATTAAACTCTCCTTACAATACATCACCAAATTAGCAGCCAATCCATCAAATCCAGCATATCGATGTGTTTTAAATCCCACGTTTCAACATATATATGCTGCCAAACCCAAAACAATTAAACCACTTGGTCTACGTCTACAGCCACACATACAGGCAGCTAAACTAGACTTTAAAAACATAACACGAACCGAGATCCCAGTAATACCACACTGGGAAATTAACATAATTATGAGTCTTTCTACATATGACAAAATACAAAAAATCAGATACTGATGTATCAGTATTCCTAAATGATCTTCTCGAATTTAAAGTTAAGTTTCCTAACCACATCTGCATCTACACAGATGGCTCCAAGGACGGAGAAAAGGTTGCCTCAGCTGCTACATATAATCAATATTCAAGAAGTATTCGTCTTTTAAATCAAGCTTCAATCTATACAGCGGAAATCAAGGCAATCCTGCTAGCACTAGATATGATTGATTCCTCTAAGAAAAAGAAGTTCATATTCTTTTGTGATTCTTTATTTTGCCTACAGGCCATAAGTGGACGCAACATAAATCATCCCTATTTGATAAAAGTCTTAAATAAACTAACCCAATTACACAAGAAACATGTTGACATCATTTTCTGCTGGATTCCAAGTCATGTCGGCATAGCAGGAAATGATAAAGTAGATGCTCTAGCTAAACAAACGTTGGATTCACCAGTTAATCCTTGTACCATCCCTTATACAGACCTGAGGAATTATATCCATTCCTACACCAAACAGTTATGGCAAGTATCTTGGACAACCTTTACTTCAAACAAACTTTTTTCCATCCAACCTCACCTTGGCTTCTGGCAACCATATAGAAATCTATCTCGACAAGATCAGGTTGTCCTGACTAGATGCCGGATAGGCCACTCAACATTAACACACTCTTTCCTTCTCAAAGCAGACCCTCAACCACAGTGTATCTCATGTAATAGTCCTCTGACCATGAATCATCTTATCGTAGAATGTGTTGAAATGGCTGAAATCAGACGACGATACTTCAATGCTGCTTCGCTAAAGGATGTATTTAATATGCCTCCCGATACTATTATTGCATTTCTTAAATCGTCTGATCTTTACCACATTTTGTAAATTAACCATTTATATATTTTCATTATTCTTACATATAACAAACATTTCTTCCAGTTTGGGGCTCATCCCGGGGTTTGCTCACCCTGGTGAGACAAGGTGTTATTCTGCCCTTGGGATGAGCTTCCCAAATTACATACAAACATAGTTTATTCACTTTCTTTTACCATACAAAGTCGTCTTTGTATGGTTTGAGACTCATCCCCAGGGTTTGCTCACTCTGGTGAGACAAGATGTTGCTCTGCCCTTGGGATGAGTTTCACAAAGTAAATCCAGACATAATACATTATTCGCACAATTCATATATTTTAATTAACTGGGCAGTTAAACAGGGAGCCCTATTAATCCTGGAGGACGGGTCGTGGAGGATTGACCAGACACTCGGTGCCATTGTCCCCTCATCACCCGGAGGTTAGCGGACCTGTAAAAATACCGGCGGGGCCCGGGCCCTTAAACTGCAAGGGAAACGGCAGGCCTTGCGGGACCCATTTAGACAGGGTGCCATGTGTCTGGGGGATCCTCCATAGCCTGCCTACCATGGGATTCTCCTGGAAAACTGCCCAGAATCAGTCTACCGTAATACTTCTATACAATGGTTCTTCAATCCTTTTGAAATGTCTCTTTTTCTTTTCCAACGTGATAATTGTTTCTTCTGACTCTAAGTTTTTACTTACTCCACAATTCAAATGATTATTGTTGATTACTACCTATTGTTTTATATATTTACACATTCCCGCCTTGAATATGGCCACTGATGCCGGCACGGCGCTAAACCCAAAACTCACTCACTCACTATTTTTTTAAATATGTCAAATTACATGTACTTTATTAATTTACAAAACAAACTTACATAATGTAGTTACCGCCCAACCAATTACACAATGATGCAGGCCCTACCATCAAACAGCAAAAGAAGGTTTAAGATGCCCACACATCCATTACCACACGGGAAAATAACTTGTCACAGTGATGAATTCACCACCTTTCATAATGGCCATGTTTGCTCAGTCATGCATGACAGTTACATAATGACCCTGGTACCATTGGACGGAGGACAGTCTGGACTTTCTCTACAATACACCTCTTTTTAAAATATTGCACAGATTTTTGATAATTTGCATTTAAAGATGGGTTTCCTTTTTTATGGACACCCTGTATAACAGGGTAAATGGCGATTTTTTTTCGCTGTTGGATAAAAAATATTAACATTCGCTTAGTGATAGTTTGCTTGGTATATTGGCGTAACCATTCGGAAATCGAACCGCTTCCTGATTGGAAGTGTTAAGTACCTACATGTAGTGTCATTTATCGAACGATTTCCATCCAATTACTTCCGAATTGCCTGATTCACGTGCCGCGGCTACAATGTCTATACATGCACCAATGTTTCGGCTTTTGAACATCCGGCCGTCAGGCGGTATAATAAGTTCATGGACTGTGGCAAGTATTTTGCAAATGAACATATGCACTTGGCCTTTCGTTCGCTGGCTTGTGTCATTGCCAAATGCTGGTGAGGTGGTACAGAATAAGAGTAGGTATAGCCTACTAGTGTAATGTGCGGCATGAAGGGAAGAACGATGTTTTAGATTTAACGTAAGTTTCATTGTAAAGAGTACTAAAGTGGCAAAATCATGTTCGTGGGCAAATTGGCCGATACGGCTCCAGTACAATGATTATACCAAGTAATTCCAATGGTTATTATGGACTATATATCAAATACTGTCAGTGTTCATTATTTTACTCTGTTGCGCTCCCATTCAAGGGAGTATACAACTGTGCCTCATAGCTCAGCTGGTGGAGCATCTGACCAGTGTGTCAGAGGTCTTTGGGAAAACCTGAGGGAGTATACCACTGTGTCTCGTAGCTCAACTGCTAGAACATCTGCCTGGTGTGTCGGAGGTCTTGGGGGAAACATGAGGGTATATACCGCTGTGCCTCATAGCTCAGCTGGTAGAGCATCTGCCCGGTGTGTCAGAGGTCATGGGGAAAACTTGAGGGTGTATACCACTGTGCCTCATAGCTCAACTGGTACAGCATCTGACCAGTGTGTCATAGGTCTTGGGGAAAACCTGAGGAAGTATACTGCTGTGTCTCATAGCTCAACTGGTAGAGCATCTGCCCAGAGTGTCAAGGGTCTTGGGGGGGGGGGGGGACCTGAGGGTGTACCGCTGTGCCTCATAGCTTATCTGGTAGAGCATCTGCCCGATGTGTCAGAGGTCTTGGAGGAAAACTTGAGGGGCGCGGGTATACCACTGTCTCATAGCTCGGCTGATCGAGCATCTGCCTGGTGTGTCGGAGGTCTTGGGGGAAACCTGAGGAAGTATACTGCTGTGCCTCATAGCTCAACTGGTAGAGCATCTGATCAGTGTGTCAGAGGTCTTAGGGAAAACCTGAGGGATATACCAATGTGTCTCATAGCTCGGCTGCTAGTGCATCTGCCTGGTGTCAGATGTCTTGGGAAAACCTGGGGGTGTATACTGCTGTGACTCATAACTCACCTGGTTATACCCAGCACGGTATGTGGCAAAGGGACTCCCCCTTAACGTCCCTATATATACCTAAACACACTCGTCCCTCTTGTTAACGCACCAACCCCCAACCACCTCCCCACCCTCCCCCTAAAAACTGAAAGGAATTCCTTGGAAATTCCTTGGATGTTTGAGACACAATGGGGGAACAATGGTAGGGGATACCCTCTGCAAAATATCGTGCTACATATGCAGCTGGTAGAGCATATGCCCAGTGTGTCAGAGGTCTTGGGGGGGAACCTGAGGGATATACCACCGTGTCTCGGAGCTCAGCTGGTATATATAGAGCATCTTACCAGTGTGTCAGGGGAACCTGGAGGTAGGTGTATACTGCTGTGCCTCACGCCACCCAAATGAATTACCGTAGCTACAACTTAACAATTCACACAAGTCAATGGTAGCCGGCTAGATCACTTCGCATAGTCTTGTGCGTACATTCTTTATCGGATGACACCTCATGGGGTATCTCATTTCTCTCTTTTGTTTACCCTTTGTTCCAATAGACCTTGCTGGGTCAAATGGAGTTATAAAGGGAACACGTTTGGTGATGTGTTACCAAGGTTACCAGGTCTACACTCTAAAACCAGTGAAGTGTTATACTGCACTTTATCAATGGACGTTTCAGATCACCAGCGAATGTTAGACCCAGTTACCCTGGCAGCTGACGTCATACATTAGTAGTCTATTCGTTCCTTTGTTTACCACCACGCCCTTTTCGTACCCCATAAGAACACATTTGTAAGGGCAATATTTTGAGCCAAGTGTTATAGTTTTTTCAGAGCTTAAACCCTCAATACATACATCATTTGCAGTGACCAAAAATTTAACGTCACGAGTTGACAAGAAAAACCCGAAAAAAGTGCTGATAAAAGTGCTGATAAAAGTGCTGAGTAACAAACACTACATGATTTTTTTTTTCACGTAAGATGGTACCTTTGTGGGAGAAATTGCAAACTGAAGGTGCTTTTAAAAAAAAACAAAAATTGTTTGCGGAACAAATTTTCTGAAGTATTACTGCAACTGTGTGGCCGAAACTTCTACAAGGCAGTTTATCTTAATTATTCTTTAGTTATGTAATGCTGTTGTTCCTGTTTTTAAAAGTTTTCCAATCATGTAATCTTTCTTATACAAAAACATGTGACATAAAGAGCAATCCATCATGGAGATTTATTTCAAGAAGACAACTTGCGTCAGTCTTCGAGACAATAATCACTGCATTACCATGGTAACCAAGAAGTGAAAACGAAAAGGATCATCTTTGGCTTTTGTATTAGCCCCTCTAATGGCGCACGCTGTTTATAATTAAGGATAAGTGCACTTGCAAAACAGTTTGCGCGTGTGTATTACGTCAACAGGCAAAGTGCAGTGTTACCAAATAAAATGAAAGTTTTGTTTTGCCAAAAGGTTATGTTGCCGTGCAGAATTAACTCTTGTTTAGATATGAAAGTTGTTTAAAAAAAAAAAAAGAATACAATGCAGTAGGCCTGACGACCAGCGGCGTAGCTAGGTTTTTTTTCGCTGGGGGAGGGGGCGAGGGGAGGGATGGGGAGAGGGAAGGGGGCTGGGGGAACACAGGGGGTGGGGGTGGGGGGGGTGGGGGGGGGGGGGGGGGGTTGTGCCCAGTGGCCTATCGAGAATTTTGCCCGGCCATGCCAACGTCGCTCAGCGGGAGGGGTGGGTGGAGTGGGAGAGGGGTGAGGGTGGAGTGGGAGAGGGGTGAGGGTGGAGTGGGAGAGGGTTGTCTGGGAGTTCTCTTCCCGTTCCACCACGTGCATGTATAATCAGGGCATACAGCACTCTCAGCAGACATCAAGTCAGTTTCAGGTAGGTATACATGTATATCGTTTTCAAAAAAACAAACACGCCCCCCCCCCCCCCCCCCCCCCCCCCCCCCCCGCCCCCTCCCCGTAGCTACGCCGCTGCTGGCGACACGTGACACCCTGCAAACTGTCGAAACACTTCTGTGATTATGTGGTAAGTAAACACATTGGAGGCTATATAGAGCGTATTCACTAGACCCGAGGTCACTATTGCTTGTCCTCCAGAACGGGAAACAACAATAGAGCACGTGCTTTTTTTGCTGGCAGCCACGTGCGTTGCATGCTCCGCGTGGCTCTATAGTGTAATCCGAGCAACATTTAGTGAGCCCGCCCTCTTGTGGTTATTCCATTGTTACTGCGGTGTATATCTATTGTGACGTCCGTAAACACCCTGGAGATACGCCGCAGTTTTCATTCGTCGGATTAGTCAAACCAACAATTTCCAACACGTCTTTCAAATTTGGGGCACACAAAGCATTGCGAGTACATTACACTATTCAATAATTCCTCTAACGGTAATTTTTGGAGGCACTCCCACAAAAGCAAAAGCTCTGCGTTAACTCTAAAGACCAAATATTTTGTACCCTTTTCTGTTGCAACTGAGAGCCTCAATGATCAGTTAATTTGTCAGAAATGTATTTTCTGTTGTACATGTACCATCATTTTGATCAATACCGTTCCGTATTTAACAAAATATAGGATGAGAGAAAGATCATACGGTCCTCGATGGAAATTTGAAAGGGAGACCTGTAGCTGAGCTATGAGGCACAGTGGTATACTCCCTCGGGTTTCCCCCCAAGACCTCTGACACACCGGGCAGAGGCCCAACCAGCTGAGCTATGGGACACAGTGGTATACTCCCTCAGGTTTTTCCCAAGACCTCTGACACACCGGGCAGAGGCCCAACCAGCTGAGCTATGAGGCACAGTGGTATACTCCCTCAGGTTTCCCCCCAAGACCTCTGACACTGGGCAGATGCGCCACCAGCTGAGCTATGAGGCACAGAGGTATACTCCCTCAGGTTTTCCCCAAGACCTCTGACACTGGGCAGATGCCCCACCAGCTGAGCTATGAGGTACAGTGGTATACTCCCTCAGTTTTTTCCCAAGACCTCTGACACACTTGTCAGATGCTGTACCAGCAGAGCTATGAGGCACAGTGGTATAGGGCCTACTCATGTCCCCCTCTCCCCCAAGACGTCTGACAAATTAGGCAGATGCTCCACCAGCTGAGCTATGAAGCACAGTTGTATACTTCCTCAGGTTTTCCATTCGAATTCATTCCCCTAATTTTGCATGGGAGCGCAACAGAGTAAACGAATGAACACTGTGACAGTATTTGATAGTCCATAATCACCATTGGAATTACTTGGTATAATCATTGTACTGGAGCCAATTTGCCCACGAACATGACTTTGCCACTACTCTTTACAATGAAACTTACGTTAAATCTAAAACATCGTTCTTCCCTTCGTGCCGCACATTACACTAGTAAGCTATACCATGGAGGAAGAAACGGCTATACCTAATTCTGTACCACCTCACCAGCATATGGCAATGACGCAAGCCAGCGAACGAAAGCCCGAGTGCATATTTCATTTGCAAAATACTTGCCACAGTCCATGCTCTGCATGCCATGAACTTATTATACCGCCTGACGGATGTTCAAAAGCCGAAACATTGGTGCATGTATAGACATTGTAGCCGCAGCACACGAATCAGGCAATTCGGATGTAATTGGATGGAAATTGTTTGAGAAGTGACACTACATGTAGGTACTTCACTTCCAATTAGGAAGCGGTTCGATTTCCGAATGGTTACGCCAATATACCAAGCAAGGGCATACACTTAAAAGGAATATTTCTCGAAGTAAAACTATCGCTAAGCGAATGTTAATATTTTTCACCAAAACCCAGATTTAGCGATCCATATTTTGGCAATTTGTGTGTGTATGGGTTTTCTCCATGATCATTTATGAACAGCGCCCTCAATTTGCATGGAATTTAGCAGCTTTTTTGTGAAAAAGCACTTGCTGACAAACCGTAAATACAGACTCGTTATTCCGTGCAAAGATTTTTTTTTTCTTGAACGAATGGCGCCAAATGGCGATTTAGACCCTTTTAAACTGGCAAGTTCGGATCTAAAACATCGTTTAATGGTCTGCGATTAATGTGATGGAGGAAAATCTTGCAGATGGGAGAACAGTTGGCTTGCGTGGGAGACGTAAAAAAAATAGTTTAATGTCAGTGAACGATGTAGTTTGAACATAATAGCTTTATATGAGACTTACATATTACTATGACTATATTCGTGGGGCAGTTTATTTGTTCCTTGAGGACATACATGGCACATAGTGTGCTTCCATTGTTGAACGGTTTAAGTAACAAAAGGTGCCCCACGAAATGGCGGCTATTCGATAGGGTCTATAGTCAGCTTTGTGGACTGTCTAATAAACCAAAATCCTGGCTGGAGACGATAACGATGATCAGTTTATTGATCAGATCGGGAAACATCCACCACTGGCTAAAGAGTTTCGCTTTTGTTCGCTTTAAAGGAGAAAAAAACAAACATCCAGCACTAATCTATATACACCTTAACTATACGAGTCGGCGATTTCTTAAAACCGTTTTCTGGTTGGTCTGAAGTTTTGCTGCATATTGGTCCTATTTTATTGTCAGATGCAGCGGTTAAAATTTCTCTCGAAATTTGCAAATGCCAAAGGTGTTTGACATTAAAATGCCGATTTCGGTTTTCTTCTAGCTCGCCTTCAGTCACGTTGCCGTGTGCACGTGCAGAAATTAACTCTTTGTGCATGGTGTTTATTCAATAGTCGTTTTTCTGTTTCGTGGCAAGATATTCGATCTTTTGTCACACGTGTTTTACTAAAAATAAGCAGATCGTTAGCACTTGTAAAAATGACAATTACATGAATTTAACTGGGGGAAAAAGAGCCGAGCACCTGAAAAACGTCGCATAAAAAGGCCAAAAAGGAATTTGAGATCTTGTTGACTGCCAGGGCAGACGATTGTTTGCTATAGCTTCTTGAGTAGTTTCTAAGAAACCTGCGTGGGTGTGTTGTCTGAATGCTAAAGACGGCTTCATGCAAAAAGATGCTTCATTTTGAAGACGATTAGAATTTGCCAGCTCTGTTTGGAAATCACCAAACGCCCCCTCAAAATTCCCCGCCTCCGTGTCCAACGAAGTTCGAGTGACAAGAAGATTTCAACTAGAGTCCCTCGAAAAACGGAAATTACACGTCGTTCGAGGGATTCCAGTCGGATATATACTCTCCAACAAAAGAAACTGTGCATGATAAAAATTGCTGTATTTTTCAGCCATGGCAGATAACTCGCTGGAATAAACTGTTAATGAAAGTCCATGAAATCTTTCAAATGGTTAACCGAACTTGAAATGTACAAAATGTGTTCTTCGTGTTCTCAGAGGTTGCTGAAAACTGACTTGCCAATATTGAAGTCACAAATTCAGTATCGAGTGTGTCCCCCTTGTGCATTAATCACTGCTGTGCATCTTCGCCTCATGGAGCCAATGACACGCGCATAAAAGAGAATATTGACTTTTGGGTAGTCCTTTTATACCGCTTGCTAACGAGACCTGAACTTTATGGAATTCTGTTACATAACAACCTGTAGGACCCCTATTGTGAAATCAACACCCAGGCATGCCTAAGTCCTGCACTATGCCATGAGCAGGTTTTGAGTGCATAACCTTTTTTTAACAATGTCAGAGAATATTGTCTGTGAATTTGGTGTTTATTTTCCACCTTCTTGAAAAAATACAGCAATTTTTACCATGCACAGTTTCTTTTGTTGGAGAGTATAGTTATAACTATTGACAAAATCAAATTGGCACTGGCAGCCTCGTTTCAGATGCTGGCCACTGTATTACGCCAAACGTAATCACAAATGTTATCACAAAAAACACTCGGACCCTCGTTTTCGATGACAACTTCAAATTCTTTTGTAGAGTCGCCCGAACTTGCTACAATGCTTCCGAATAGACCCTTTGCGCCGGAGGCCATGGCATATTTGAGGGCAATGTTATTTAAGATGCTTGCTAAAATTGCCAACGAAACCGAGCATTTTAGTGTTTTCTTTTGCGATAACATTTTCCAGCATCTTCCAGCCTCCCACTGTGCGATTTTTGCCACGAATTTCTAACGATTAGGTACGATTTGGTACGATTGTGTATAGAGTCTATAGACAGTCTCTGGTAATCTCACCAAATCGTACCTAATCGTTGGAATTTCGTGGAAAAAATTGCACAGTGGGAGGCCCGCGGTACGATACAGTTACGATTTCGTAGTGCTTCGCAGGTTATCGCATGTCGTAGACTTTTTACGATCTTTTGGGCGCCCACTGTACGATTTGCTACAATTTTTTTCGTACGATTTCCTACTATTCAAATTTCCCGCCGGAACTTTGGGCATTCGGTTTCAAGATATGGCAGCGCAGCAACATGGTCAATGGCTTTTCAGGATCTTTTGTTGTTGTTGAGGGCACCGAGTGTGTTCATATTGATGAAGATATGGCGGCGGTGGAGCATTGGTCGGGGCTGACAGACATGCAACCTGCTATCGCCGGGTCCTCAACCCCGGCCCAGCTGATTACTGCTTAAAAGATATGTTGAGATAACCTGAGACATTCTATAGAGTCTCAACAATTCTTATCTAATCGTGAAATTCGTAACAAAAATGGCTTTAGATGTGCTAAATTGTGTCTGTGGTGAAGGTAAATTTCTGGTCAGTTTGGCTCCGTGTGAATGATTAGTATAAACGATTGTCTGAATTTTGTTTTGAAAACGTCTGTAAGGGAATGCAAAGTTTAAAAGAGAAAACCTTTGTCAGTAATGATTGTGTTAAAAAGAAGCAGGATTATAATAATGATTGTCCCCAGTCCGTTATTCACTGGAGCAAAATAATTACACGTCTTCTGCTTGACCCGTGCATGTCTCCATTAGAATGACGCTATACGACTTTGAAAAGAAGTTATGTTCGTGTTATTTGTTTCTGTCTTACAGCCATGTATTTAGGCCTATACACCCAACCAGAGACCTGGAGGAGAAAAATGTTCCTCCATGTCTCTGACCTAAGTAACCGTACAAAAAGAACGTAGTTTGAAAACGAGCCAAATTCCAAAGCCGCAAGTTATGCAATACTAGAAATCGCGCGCGCGCTCCAAATTTTGGCTTGGAGTAGGCTACTTTGTGTGCAATGTTCAGCAACAGCCGAATTTTCGTCTGCTTTGTCGCTGGTAATCGGTACATCGTAGGCAGTGCGTCTTGTACAATACTGGTACCCGGCGAAAGTGTACTTTTGGTATTTTTGGAGTGGTGTTGGCAGTGTCGCACGGATGCAGCTAAACTACGCGAAATTCATCGCAAATGGCTGGTGTTTTACCGGGGAATTGGAGTTTTAAAATCCTGCAGGACGAAGAGAAGACTTCTCGGTGCAAACTGGACGTTATTGACTTCGCCTCGTGGATACAGAAGCAAAGGTTTTGTCCGGTGTGAACCTTTTCTTGTTACCGAGTAGTATGGGTGAAACTCCGGAGTAATGCTTCGCTTCGGTCCTGCAGTGGTACATACGTGCTCATGCAGTTTTATTCCTCATTCAAGACAGGGTGAGTTTTTAAAGCTTAACAAAATTAAATAGTGTAGAATCCGTGTCTAGTACTCCCTTTCCCCTGTTTAGCTGAAGTAGAACGTATATGACTAGTAGCCTATTCTTGAATTTCCCGCCATTTTTGCAGTTGCTCGTTTTGCGTGCATACCAATCATATCGCAGCACAATGTGTTCCATTTTTGCAGTTGCTCGTTTTGCGTGCATACCAATCATATCGCAGCACAATATGTTCCATTGTGTCTCGGACATCCATGGAATTTTAAAAGAATTATTTTCAGGCCTTAGGGGAGGTTGGTGTGTTCGCAAAAAGGAATTTTGTACTTAAAAGATGTGCTCATCTATGAATGAGCACATCTTTAAAAAATGTTTGAAATTAATTTAATTTAATTTACTTTTGCTTATTCCAAGACTAGTAGGCCTATGAAGAATTAAAATAATAAAGTGAAAACGTCCCCTTTGTGTGTTGCCAAGGTTACTGGATCTACACTAAAACCATTGATGAACTGTACGTTTCTCTGCGCTTTAGCAATGGACCTTGCAGATTACCAGCGATTGTTTAGAGCCAATTACCATGGCATCTGACGTCAAACTTTAGTCTATTCCTCCGATTTGGACACGATTTTCAATAGGATCAAGGGGTTATGGTTAATTAAGAGTGTGTTGAAGTACATGTACAGTATGTATAATATGGGTAGTAGGGGGGAGTCCCTCTGTCACATATCTTGCCGAGTATAAAACCAATTTACATGTACCTGAGAATGTTTTCATGCACCCTAGTGTAGGACAAATGACGTCTGTATGTATAGGCAACGACCGGACCATCGTCAGCCGTCAGATTTGATTTTGTTTAGGCAGACGTTGGTGAGAAGGTCCCTTGATTGTCTCTTTAAGTCTTGGGAGGCTTATGTTCCGCAGTTGACGACATGCTATTATACCTACAGTTTGCTGCACGTTCAAGTGTAAAGATAACCTTCAGAATTATCTGTTAGATGTAGCGTTGCCGTGGAAACACCTATGTCACTCGTGTCTACCGCTAGCACATCTCCATAATCTGTGATTAAAATTTGCATGGGTGAGCATTTTGGTGGAGGATTGGCTCAACGCAAAAATAACACATACATGTAATAGACAAAGGTCTACGAGGACATTGACATGAAAAGGGGGCGAGGGCGGGGGTACGGTGGGTGGTTGGATTGATGTTGGCAGTGTGTATTTTGCATGTACGTGAGCAGAAACTGCCGGACTTGAATACGCCATTGGGTGATGTGGTTTTTAAACCAAATTGGCTGGCATGTAGCTACTAGCTGTGTTGGTACACAAGACAGCAATTTTGTTGAAAAAAATAGTTTGGGATGGATGTGGCATGTTAGAGTTATGGCAGGCTAGGCGTGTAACTTGTCTAAATACCATGTGGTGAACATTTAAACTTAGGGAGGTGATGGGGGCCGGGGAGGTGGTAAGAGTTGAAAAGTTATCCGATTTTTGTTCTCTTTAAAATGACTCAAAGCATCGGTGTAGGCGCAGAGTTGTATTGAAAAACCCAAATCAAAGGAGCGTATATATTCAGAAAAATGGATTTCGTTTTAACATATAACCATCATATAAAATATCTCACCAAAATACTGTCCATGGGACGAAAACGGGGAATTTGCAATCTCCAATTTGGATGTGGAAGCAAAACGTTGGTGTAATTACTCCACTGCCTTATGGAACGGATAATTTAGTTTACAAAACATTGATGGTTTTATCGATGATATCCTTGACTATGTATAAGAACGCGAAATTTCAGAATGGTAATGAGAAAAATGTGACAACTATGGTATCAAAATCTCAACATCCATGGAAAAAGTGGGTGGGTCAAAATGTGATATGGACACGCTCCTTTAAGGAGTGAAAAAAAAATAAAGATTTTGTGAGGAAACATTATAATGTTTTTTTAGCCTTTCTCAGTAGTACACAAGGTCTGAAGTCATAATCAACTACTCAATTCCTTCCGAACATGTCCTACCAGTCTCATTTTGAACATTCCAATAATTGCACAAGTGGCAATGTTGGGTGGGTTTTCGTATAAATTTAAATGAAGTGACAATAAACTCCACAAAGAACCTTCTCATGCATGCACGACGCACGCTGATAATGTGATTGCCCCAAGATGGCCGCCATGAAAATGGTCTATACTCTATAGCGTGGACGAGAACGCATTCACTTTAGTACTAATTTGTTTTGTATATTTTTTCTACCAAAATATTTTCGTAAAAAAGGGAAAGGACAAGACAAAATTACGCAAGTTCCGCGGAGATTTACCCTCCCCTCACGCGCGGGCGTTGCAAACACGATGTGTGGGAGTTTACCGTTATTCTCAGAATACGCGGTGCATGCACGGCACTGGACCAAAATTTCCCCTATTTCACAATGGCATAGATTGTGAAATAGGGGAAATTTGGGTCCAGTGCCGTGCATAAATTATCATAATTATCACGGGCTCACTTCACTCGATAAAGCTCCCTTCAATTTTAAAACAAAATTTTATTTTAACTTCAATTATAAATAAGCTCGTCAAGCCATGTACGGATCACATGCACCATTTCATATCGTCTCTTATTGCACAATAAAAACCTCCTGATCGAACAATACACGTTTCATAGAATGTTACCAAAATAGTAAGAAATTGCATTTAAAACCTCAAAATCTAAGTTTATATTTTTTTTCAAATGAAAGTACTAAAATAGAAATTTGGTATCAAATACAGTAGATTTGTGACATCTCATTTTGTTAGTATATAAACGAAGTAGCTACTGTTTTGTTACGAGATCATTATGCAAATCCGTGCCAATTCTTTTCACGTATCTATTCTGAGTAATTTACGCCAAAAAATGTCCACATTTTCGTGGTCATTAAACATAGAAAAGAATGACAAAATCCCTAAATACCAGACAAAATATGATATCAACAATAAAACAACGCTTTGGTATTTTTTGTCATGCGTGAAAATATCAAAATACTGTTTTTTTTATGGTTTTACGCAAGATGAAACCGCCAGAAATATATTTATAGGCCTTTAGTGTTAGTTCCAAAACTGATAGGAAAATTGTACAGATAAAAAAGTGTCGTGTTTTACAATTATGTTTATGTTATAATTATGTAACAGTTTTACGATTCTGAATGCTACATGTTACACTTAGTGTTTTTTTTTTAAATTTTCTATTTTTCATTCTTTTTCATTTATACAATTTTTCTTTCGAAGCAGTAACTATACATGTATATAGGGCCTATATCGTTACAAAATTTAAAAATAAGGCTAACAGACTTCAATGTCCCACTAACCATTTTGGTTCGCGGAGCTCTCCAGGATAATGCACAAATTTAAATTCCACGTGAACCCTGTTTTAACTGCTTGTGGTTAATCGAAATGTAGCAAAAATCTGTAAGTCATCCGTTTACGAATGAAAACCACGCTCTGACAAATACCAGAGGCATTCCACGTAAAACCCCCTCACCTAATGTCATAAACAGCTGGATAAATCCCAAATGTCACATTTCTCGAAGACAGCATTGGACCGCACGAAACGGCCGTAGACTGCATTCTTTGTGCTCTTTAAAATGTCACCCAGGGATATCCAACGGCTGTTTGGGCATTTGGTTTTAATATGATATCTTGATTGAATTTCTGTTATATTGATAAAGGCTGTATACAGAACTGCTAATATTTAAAAACGCACTTTTAAACGTTTTTAATGAAATCTAAGTGCCACTAACACGAAGCTGAAACTTCAAAAGATGGCAAAAGCCATAGACGGTATATACACTGTGGAATGTGCATGCTATACCTTCATCAGATGTGATCATTTTGGCGTTACGAATCCGCATCCCAAATTCCTCACACGCCACGCCACTGCAAATATTTGTCCCATTTGCCATTCCCATACCGCCTGCGATATATAGGCTTGCCATCAATAAACGGAATGCCTCTGGTTGCACGTTTCACATCACGCCGTTAAACTAGTTATCGCAAAATACCATTTATACATTTCTGACAGCTTCATTGTTCAAACTTAAAAAAATATGCTCAGTCAGATCGAAATAATGTAAAAATATTATCATTGTGAAAATTATTTACTTGATTTTTTGTACACCTACATTATCTGAAATTACGTTGATACAAAAAGCTGAGGCAAAAAGGTCTCAGAGTTAAATAGTACAGCTTGCACAGCCGCCATGTTTAAGCCAGTTGCATTTGAAAAACTGTATAGGCCTACATGTAATCGACAAAATTCTCTTGGCGCGAGAAAAAGTGACGTCATTGGCCGAAATAAGATTTGTTTGTTCTTATTAATCGACGCCTTGGGTTTGCCGAGGTGGCGGAGAGCAAACTGTCGTCAAAATGTTTATTTCATGAGTTTTTAAAGGAAGTTGATGCTTTCGTCAAAACAAAAATGTCCTGATGCTTGGCCGTGTTTGGAATCAAAGTTTTCAGTTGGCGGCAATGAGTGCTTGGTGGCCATACTGCTCCGTGGACGGCATCGAGGCATGGAGGTTGTCATAGGTCATCCAGGACTCGTGACCATGAGTAGGAGGGTTGGAGTAGGAGTCGAATCCTGGACCAGATGTTGTGTAAGACTGGGGAGTACTGGTTGGTTCTCCCCAGTAGCTGAAACCATCATCCTTGCCATGGAAGAGCGGGATGTCCCGACTTCCAACCGGCGATCGCTGGCTGCGAAACCCCTTCATGGCCGAGCGCTGCTTCATGTAGTTGGCAAACTCCGTAGGAGACAGCTGCTGGAAATTTACCTTCTTGCCCGTGGATTTGAGCTTTGTGGATCCGAACTTGGTCTGGGCGAAGGAGGCGGCGGTAAAGGTGAGGGAGGAGGGCCGGGAGACGGGCGCGGCTTGTAGTCGGGGCTTAGCTGCTACTGCGGCGGTCGGAGCAGGGACGGCTGGGGATATCGGGTGGAGGGCCTGCGGATGGGGGAGATGCTGGGAAGGTGCTGGCATCCCAAGTGGTACCATGGGCTGGAATCCTAAGGCAGACACCGGTGATAGCGAGATTCCCCTCATGGCGGAGCTCAGTGAATCCATTGTCATTGGGAGGAAATCCTCAGCCTCGGGGTTGAAGTTGAACTGGCCCGAGCCGGTTAGATCCGGTTCGCTGTGGACGTGGCTGGGTCCTGCCGGCTTAAAACGTTTCTCCTCGTAGATGACTGCTACTGTTCCCTTCTCCCCCATACGGTACGACACCTCGCCTGGATCTACCCAGATGCTGAGCTCGTGCGGTAGGGCCTCCGTCAGGTCCCCTGCCTCCAATCCGCTGCTTTGTATAGCCGTGGCAACAGCGGCATCCATCTCCCTGGTCCCAATGCGAAGACACCTGTATCCCGAGCCTTTGCAGGGGGATGCTGGGTACCAGTGACCGTTGAATTTATTGACCAGAGATTTGTCTAGCTCGGTTGCCAAGAGTTCTTGTTGATGGCGTGGAATTGTGGAGCAGAGCTGCTCAAGAATAAAGTTGATGGCACACTGAATCTCCGCCTTCATGTTGGTGGGTCGGTGATGATGATGTCGCAGAAAATATAATCAGACCTGCAGCAGACAAAAAGAAGAAAACGAAAACATGCTCGATTTAATCACTGTTTTCCTCCTAAATTAACCGGTGCTTATATAAAGCAACGTGCCGTCATGTATGCGAAAAAATTACATTTTACTATACATTCCCTTTAATAACGTGTCCCATTCTTGCTCATGCGCACGCGCGCCTCCAAATCCCTAGCAACCCTGTCTTTGATGACACATTCATCGATAAGGGACAATAATTTAAATTTAGAAATCTGTTCGCCTATGATTCACCGTACACTTGTCTCTTGTGTGCCTTGAAAGAAAAGTGCCTCGATGTTCAGTATACCCTTGTCACACCCAGCACGCGATGCGGGCACCACAAGGAGCCTGAGAGGCTATACGGGTACGGCATGACTGTACCTGCGCCGTACGGAAGCTCTATTCATTCATCCAATTCTCGACGGATTTGTAGTTCGAGGTCTCGGCAAATAAAATGTCGTTTTAGTCTCGGTGGATTTGGTATAATCATTCATTTTCTGTGTGGTCAACTTTGACTCGTGACTAATTGTTTCTAGTGCCTGTGTCGTCGGAGGCCTACGTGACTATAGGTCTGATGGGAAGTGATTTTTAGCAATGATTAAATTTCTGTGTGGTTATCCAAAACAAAACAAAAATAAAATGTGAAATAACAACCTTTTTGAAGGTTTTGATCACAAAATAAAGCGTTTAAGGTGGGGCAAAGTTTAAAAAGGACACTGCATCCGTATTTCACACCGAAAATGTTTTGAAAATTAATATATGTAAAGTCAAACCATAAAACAAAATGTCAACGCTTACAGCATGTACAATTACCCAAGTCAAACAGAAACATTATCTGACAAACAAATTCTTAGGTTTCTGTTCAAGTTAAGCAAAAGTGAATCTATGGCATTCGCGATGTGCCCAGACGACAGAAAAGAAAATGCATAACGAAATTTATTTTATTAAAATGTATGCACGACAGTCACTATAATAATGTATAGTACATGTATTCATTCTGTATTCAGCCCTAAGTGATCCTAACAATGGTATATAAAAACACATGGCTGTGCCATATGGTCACCGCTGTTATGTGCATTGGGATTCAGGTTTTATGCGTGGGATATGATACTTCATGCACTACATGCGTTACATGTCATGTATGGCACGGGCAATGCCTGACGCATGCATTGTGTACATACCATGTAGGCCTATGTGTGTATCTGAACAAAAGACTATGAAATAGGGCATCCAAAACGCGCCAAAATGATGTACTTTCCTTTGTGTGGGAAAGGCACGAGAAAGCATAATTAACATTAGTGCAATGAAACAATTTCCTTGCTCTATGGATTAACCAATGTGTTTTTAACTAACGGTAATGTCTGAAAGCTGTCGGAATTACCGTTCGAGGTAAAAATCGGAGAAATTCCGCAAAACAACTGTTTGTTTATCAATTAAAATCAGGGAAAATATATTATTAATTCATACATTAATCGACTGTAGAAAAATTAATTACAAACTACGGGTTTGTGTTTTTGTTTTATGGAAGTGTGTACTAAAACAACATTTACAATGGCACAGATTTTACGATACAAAGAAAGAAGACTTAGAAACAAAGGATTGAAAAGTAAAATTTGATGAAAAAAAAACAAGCCAAAACGATAATACTCACTTTAGGTGATCCAATTCGACTTCGTCAGTGCAGATCGAAACGATCAATGTTCGCGTGCAGCTGTTGTGCTGTTTGAAGCCTTACTTTGTGTTCTAATCCAGGAGTGCCGTGGTTTGTTGCGAATGTAGATGAGCGAACGCTTTGCGTGTGTTCACGTCGTCTGCTCTATTCTCTATGTCAGCTGTGTACAAAATGCGGCTGCTTTTTATCCATTACGCGCACCCGGCCAGTCACGGAACTACTTTATTAATGAACCCTATACCTCGCGTGAATACAACATCTGGACGTCGAGTGATCAGGGCTGTTTTTTTATGGCGAATATCACCACACTGGACCGGAAGAGACTGGCTGCCACAAAGGGTCTTGTTTGACTACAACAAAAGATCTTTAGGAATATTAAAATAGAGCCCTTTGAGGCGCGAGTATCGTTCAAGTTTGCGGATTGATAAAGGTCTAGAAGACAGCTCATGAATGTATAATGAGGCGAGAGTGAAGTACTCTGGCTGCTGATTGGTCGCCCGGAGCGGAAGCATAATTTGACAATTATCGTGTGTTGTTGACGTCCGTGCAGTGTTTGTCAGGACTGTGTGTGTATATACGGTACGGGGAGGTCAAAGCGCGCAGCCCCGTGTGTGTCCCAGCCCGTCGCACGCTCGGCACGTGCACCGCAAACGCGTGCCTCCTAAAGCACAGGGTAATTCTTCCGACCAATTGCTATGCTAATTTTGCGGTCAGAGATGCCACGTGCCGGAAGTCTAGAGCGAAGGGGGTTGCAAAACAGAGGGACCAGGGAACAAAGATGAGAACTCCTTACTGATCGAACACCCAACGGCGACAATAGATATTAGCCCCCACTGTCCCAGAACAAAACACCTCTTTAGCTTTGTAAAGCCTTTTTCATCGCGATTAGATCTAGGATTATTTGAAGGGGAACCTAGGGGACTCGACCTTAGTGAATAGGCTTGAACCTTTGTCGACTCAAATGTGTGACCCTTTGGGCCATTTTGGATTCAAACGACACCTCCATAGGCTACATCATATACGATGTTGTGAAATGTACATGTACACCATTCCCAAAACTCTAAATAAATTTTCCTCCGTTCATCCAATTTGATACATGTAGGACTATTTTGAAATTTTACTCGTAGCCTACATGTATTTTTCTCAGTCCCCTTATTCCATCAACCTATTGCACCATACCGTTCCCATTAAAATCTTCCCATAAAATGTCCCCCCTTTATGCCATTAATTATAGGACGGTAAGCCTTACAGGCCTGACGGTATATGTGCCATGTACCAATGATACTTTGTAAATATTGTTTGGTATACATCAGAATGGCGTGTTTCCTTGGTCAAAATTAAAATTTCCAGCCTATCTCTGTTTCTCTTTCCTTCTTTGTTCCGGTATCGAATAGTCATTACAGATAACAATTTATCACATTTTGATGGAAAAAATTAACCACACCACAGCCATTCGTGCATATTGATATCATTTCGCACCATATGGAGTCCCACGTTATTCCGGTGAACTCCAGTCAAAACCGGCTCGCGAAATGACTGTTTCTGTATGTTCTGTAATATACCAGAGTTGTATGTAAGCATTTTGTCAGCAATATCTGTGACGTAATCACTTTTTTAACCAATGATCGACTTTGGGTGTCAGAAACCAAAGAGTTCATTGGTTAAATCACCTGTGATGTCACAATCATGTTTCTGTTTATGGTCGCCAAAACACGCACCTGTAGGCCTATGTAGAAGCAGTTTGACCGGTACTCGAAACCGAAAAGAAAATAGTGAGGCCCTGCAGTCCGACATAATTCGAAATTTTAGTCTTTTTAATACTTTGCATGCGCTGAAATTCAACTACCATTGGCTTAATAAAACTGTTAATACCGTAAATGGAACTACCAGCACACGAACCTATCCAACGTTCTCACTTAACACAAAAAGGATAAAGCTTTTGGACGAGAGATAAATTTGGTATGGCCGCGGAAATACTGTACAAATTACTTTACAAAATAGTCGGACAGGATCACGCATACACCGATGAACCGACAACACACACAATAAATGTTAGAAAAGATTTGTTTTTAACAAGTGTTATTTTCACCTGCAGTGTCAAGTTTCTCTTTCGGAAGAGTACAGGCGTATAAATTAATTTAGGAGTCGCCGTAAACGTACCGACGAAAACACTTCCCAGTGCGCGAAGTGTCAACAAAAATCTATGGGAGGTATTTATGGCAGTCCCGTTTCCAGGGAGAAAAGTCATTGACATCATCGACATTTGCCGAATTATGATCTTGAGCGGATACGACGACGCGAAGACCCGCGGCGAAATCCATGCAGGAAGAAAACAGGGTTGTTTTCAATTGAAGCAAACCTTGAAAAACAAGCAAAGTGCGTAATCTTCCAGCGTGCGACGTGCATGGTAACACGACTGCCCGGCCGTGCTGACGTCAGTCCGGCTCGCTCGTCGTTCCAGGCGCTGCTTTCCCGCGACGCACGCAAGCCAATCAATGCCGGGGCTATTTATAGCTGCGGTTTGGGCCATTCATGTGCAGCGAACGACGAGGAGAACGTAAGAGGGTAGTTTCTCGCCCGATGATGTCAGAGCGCGAGCGATGTACGTCTGAAGCTGCATTCTATAAGCCATTGGTTGATATTAATATCTCAGTATAAGCATGCATGGGGCTCTAACCAGACGGGTATTAATATCATTTAGGAACTGCAAGCAGAGCAGAGGTGTATTGTGGGGTTACCGTAGGGGGTTATATTGGGTAGTTAGGGGAATATTTACATCCGGTGGAAATAGAATTCCGAGAAGAGATGACAGCGAGGGGTAGGGCCTAAAACAAATCCCGACTGTTGTTGAAAAGGTTGAACCTTTTTAAAATCAACGTGTAAAACAAGCCGCCTCTAAATTACTGTTTGACGTGTGTAAAGTCTACTTTTACACTTGTGCAAATGGTTCACGCGGATGCTCGTTTATAAAGCCCCCAAGCTGTTTACTGCCTTGTATATGGTAAGGGAATAAAGATGAATGCAGATTGTCATGACAAGTAAATGTCATATTAATTGTTGTAAAATTGTATTTTTCTGACGGACCCTTTTAAAGATAGGCCCCCTATTGCAAGTAAGTAACCGATGTTAATGTTAACGAGCACACTTTGGCACTGTATATTTCCAGCGGTGTTGTATATGGTACTGCCATTTTGTGACAGGAATTTAATGTTGTTCGTCGTGGATCGAATTCACATGTCGCAAAGGTGACATGGTCTCAGATTTTGCGAAGTTTTGCGTGTATCTCTTGTATCAATGGTGTTGCTTACAAATTTCTTCGCGACAGATGTAAAAGTGGAAAATGGCAATATTTCGTTGTTATTGTGCGGAATGGTGTGAAGAGTGAGTTACTTTGATAAACGCGTACGCCAACACGAATGTAATTAAACCGATTAGGCCACATTTTGACATATCTGTTACGTTATTTGTGACTCCTTCGCTCATTATTGTCGCTAATGCTAAATAGGCGGAACAAACCAATTATTAACTACCGCCATCTTTGGATAGTTGGGTTGCTTTATGCCATTCATTTACGCCGTGAGCACGGTATTGATCCTGGACGTCACTCTCGCAGCTTGACAAGAGCGTGCCGTGAACCGGATTAGCCTACACAACACCGTGCAACAAAATCTGTCATTTTTAATGTTAGGTTAGCGAAAGCGGGGGTTGAAGGTTCGAATCCCACCCGAAAATGACAATAAGAGTGTTGCATATTAACTTAACGTATAGGTATGAGATGCATGTATATGTCTATCGGTGCGATATCTGGTATGGTGCCTAATGCACCATTGAAATGAAACAACCAAACTTGCATGGTATAAGAGAGAAAAATCGTAAGGGCGTTCGTAAGATATTGCGTTGGTTATTTTGCCCAGTTGCGCCCCCATGCAACACCGAGAGAAAAAAATGGGTTCATAGGGAAAATCACTGTGCCCTATAGCTCAGCTGGTAGAGTGAGTCAGAGGTCTCGGGCTCGAATCCCGACAAGGCCCTTACGATTTTTCTCTCATACCAATGTTTGGTTACGTGAATTAAAGTGAGTTTTTGGTGGGAATTGCATGCATTTGTATATCAAAGTATGGAGGATTACCACCCTTGCACAGCATAGCCTATATAGGCCTATCAGGTAAAATGTTCGTTCGTTTTTTCGTCTTCAACCTTGCATGCCAATTAACTTAAAATGCGCCGCAGTGGTCACTTTGCCGGCCCGGGTCAAGTATAATAATGCAAATGAGAATGGATTTGACCGACACGGATAGAGGGAAACTATATTGGGGCCATCAGGCTGCTCGGAGTGGAAATTAGGAATGCGTGCTTTGGGCCCTTTGTTACGCTGCTAGCTCTGCATACGGCTGATCGAATCGTGGCACGGTGTGTGAGGCATTCGCGAGTAGCGACAGCTGTTGGGCTGTATTCCGCAAAATAAACTTTAATGATCCCCGAACAGGCTCTTTAAGCCCGCATGGCTTATGCTATCTTTGCTTATACTCGAGGAAAATATCAAGTTATACGACGAGCGTGTTCTTTAATCTTCTTTAGAACCGCAGTAGGCCCCTATGTATTTCGGCCGAAACGCGCGAAAGTTGGCAATGGCGTCAAGGTATTAAATTTGAGTTTTCATGTCATGTCAAATAGACGACCAGTTCTTGTATGAAACAAAATCGGTCAAATGTAAGTACATGTATTCCATTATATACCACAGCCGTGTCTCGCATCTGGCCTACAAAACAAAAAGCGAGCTTGTTTGGGAAAAAGGTTGGAGCGACTGCATGCATGGACTCGGGCGGGGCGACTGGACCGTCAGCTCGCCTCGCCTCACACCGTGCCTTAGTTTGCCAGCTGATGCTAAAAACAACACCGGCCCGTTGTGTTATAAAAGAGAGAACAAGGGACGGCAATAGCCAGCTTGTTGACTTCTAACACAAGCCAACTTACAAAAACCTTTCTTTCAATCTTCTCCCACGAGTTTCTTAACTGAATAGATCGGGCTACCGTATATCGCGAGGGTCAGCTGCCCTGGCGCGCCCCGGGCAATTCAACCCGAAATACACGCCGTGTTAATTCACTGCACAATGAACTTCGTAAACACGATGTTTGGCGCGCTATTGGCGTTGATTATTCCACAAGTGCAAGCCAAAAATTACCCCATTTTATAAGTTTACGATCTGAACGCCAGGTGCTCGTTCCTTCCAGCGGTCTCATGGCTCAAGAGATTCTAAAACCATCGCTCCCGACTCTTATTTTTGCCACAGATTGGCGTTAAAAGCGTGGGTGTTGAGCTACTGAGCTAACTGCTCAAATTATTGTGGGATTTTTGAGGCAGGTGGCATAGCCTAAATCCTTTATATTTTTAGTTAGCCTGCACTGACTTCCAATTTGCTTGCACAGTTGTTCGTATCCCAGAAGCACGCATTTAGAATCTCGAACCAATAGCGCTGCTCAGGGTTATAACGAGTCTCCCTCTGCTCGAGTTCCAAGTCAAGTATAAAAGTCAAACTGACTTCGAGTCCCAAGTCAAGTCAAGTCAAACTGACTTCGAGTCTCAAGTCAAGTCAAGTCAAACTGCCTTCGACTCACAAGTCAATTAGTCAAGTCAAACTTCGAGTCTCAAGTCAAGTCAAGTCAGGCATGTTGGTCAAGTTGGTTCAAGTCGAGTAGTGACAACAATAATTTTTTTGAGGCTAATTTCAAAATGAGTCGAAACGCTAAAACTTGCATTCTTGTGGAGTATTTTTGCTGCTATGGCCAAGAATGCTCCATGTTAAAAGAAGCTTGGTGCTGAAACACAGTTCGGTCCTCAAAATGACAAAAAGTTAAATTTTATTTTGGGCAGACCCCAGTCAAAAAATGTACGAGTCCGAGTCAAGTCAAGTCATTTGAGGTTCGAGTCTCAAGTCAAGTCAAGTCAAGTCTGCAGTGAAAATCGGGACTCAAGTCGACTCGAGTCCAAGTCATTACAACCCTGGCGCTGCTATAAAGAGCGTGGCCATTTCTTTTTTGATCCCTCACTTACCCCATGGCCATGAGATTTTGATATATCATTTGTCATATTTTTCTCATTACCATTCTGAAATGTCGTGCTCTCAATCCGTATATTTCCAAAGGATATGCAGTGCAGTGACTAGGCTACACCAATCTTTTTTCTTCCACATCCAAATTGGAGATTTGCAATTTTCCTGTTTTCTTCTTATGGATTTGAATGTTAGGTTAGAACGAAATCCAATTTCTGGAAAAACCTGAACACCCTCTTAAGACGCCATTTAGGCACTTTCAGCGAGTGGTCCTTATTAGTAACGTATATTATTGGGTTTCACTGCTTGACAACCGGTTGCCATCCGCCATTACTGTGTCCATACTATGGCTCGCCAAAGCGAAAAATAATTAAACACTGATAATTTAATGTTGACGCATATTTCCGCAGATGTTGCGCAAGAAAAAAAAGAAAGTTGCCATGACTTTTAAATGTTGATAGACTGTTTGAAACTGGCATACCGTACTTTTGTTGGCAAGTTTGAAAAAATGTTGAGACTTGTTTTTCAGGGTTGATGGCAAAATTATCAGTGTTTAATTATTTCCGCTTTGGCGGGCCATACGCGTAACGTCAACAACTATCATATCCGCCATTACTGTGTCCAACTTTCTTTTCTTGCGCAACATTTGCGAAAATATGCGTCAACATTAAATTATGAGTGTTGAATTATTATTCGCTTTGGCGTGCCATAGTATGGACACAGTAATGGCGGATAGCAACCGTTGTCAAGCCAAGTGAAACCCAAGAATGGCATGTGCATCTGCGTGTATAGCCTAATTGCCATAGGACAGTGATTTGGTTTTCAGATTTTGTGATTATATACCATAAGGCTCAGACATGGAGGAAGTAGAGATTATACGAAGTCAATTCAGATGAGTTTTGAAAATTATCATATTTATTGGGTGTTTGACAAAATCAACAGAATTCGGTTTTATAAATTATATACAGAAGTTGCCTATCATAAATGTCATCAAATATCAGGATCGCATTGTATACAATAATGTTATGTGGATATTCAATGTTGCTTTGACGCGAAACAAAACCCACATGGAATTCTTTTCGATGACCCCTCCTCCCGCCCTCCAAACACACCTCACAGCAGGCTTTCTCAGTGCACCGCCAGATGTACAGTACATGTATTCGGTTATCAATTCGCGCATGTAGTTGAAGTTAAGACGTGCATATTACATGAAGGTTGCACCAAGTGTTGGTAATGGACATGGCCTATAGTGCTTTAGCATTGAGTTATTTCCCATGCGTCATCAGCACATTAACGAAGACCTCAGGTGCTGTCTACACCGTGCTTTGAGATACGCGTCAGTTTAACGCACGGGACCCTCGCGTTAAAGTGCACATGCAGATATGCGAATACAATGTGACCACATCCAGAAAAAAATCATACGGGCATCATCGGATTTGAACCAGAGACGGGCTCACTAGATGCTCTACCAGCTGAGCTATGAGGCACAGTGGTATAAAATAGATTTACTCCCTCGGGTTTTCCAAAGAACTCTGACACCAGGCAGATGCTCTACTACCAGCTGAGCTATAAGACACAGTGGTAGATTTACTCCCTCGGGGTTTTCCAAGATCTCTGACACACCAGGCAGATGCTCTACCAGTTGAGCTATGAGACACAGTGGTATATTACTCCCTTAGGTTTCCCCAAGATCTCTGACACACTATAGGCAGATGCTCTACCAGCTGAGCTATGAGGCACTGTGACAATGGTATATTTACTCCCTCAGGTTTTCCCAAGATCTCTGACACAGCAGGCAGATGCTATACCAGCAGAGCTAGGCACAGTGGCACATGGTATTCTCCCTCAGATCCCCCCCAAGACCTCTGACACACTGGGCAGATGCTCTACCAGCTGAGCTATGAGGCACAGTGGTATACTCCCTCAGGTTTCCCCCAAGACCTCTGGCAGCCTGGACAGATGCTTTACCAGCAGAGCTATGAGGTACAGTGGTGTAGGGCCTACTCCCTCAAGCCCCCCCCCCCCAAGACGTCAGACAAACTAGGCAGATGCTCCACCAGCTGAGCTATGAGGCACAGTTGTATACTTCCTCGGGTTTTCCATTCGAATCCATTCCCCTAAGTTTGCATGGAAGCGCAACAGAGTAAAGTAATGAACGCAGTATTTGATACATAGTGCATAATAACCATTGGAATTACTTGGTATAATCATTGTACACGAGATGCTTTGCCATTACTCTTTATATACAATAAAACTTACGTTAAATCTAAAATATCGTTTTTCCCTTCATGCCGCACTTTATACCTATTCTGTACCACCGCACCAGCATCTGGCAATGACGCAAGCCAGCGAACGAAAGCCCGAGTGCATATTTCATTTGCAATACTTGCCTGCACAGTCCATGCTGTACTGCCATGAACTTATTATACCGCCTGACGGATGTTCAAAAGCCGAAACATTGGTGCATGTATAGACATTGTAGCCGCAGCACACGAATCAGGCAATTCGGAAGTAATTGGATGGAAATCCAATGTAGGTACTTAACACTTCCAATTAGGAAGCGGTTCGATTTCCGAATGGTTACGCCAATATACCAAGCAAGGGCACACACTTAAAAGGAATATTTGTCGAAGTAAAACTATCACTAAGCGAATGCTAATATGTTATACAGTTACCGTACCTTCAAATTCAAATTATTAGAAATCTGTGCAATATTTTAAAAAGAGGTGTGTATGTAGGGAAAGTCCAGACTGTCCTAGTCCAATGGTACCAGGGTCTTTATGTAACTGTCATGCATGACTGAGCAAACATGGCCATTATGAAAGGTTGTAAACTCATCACTGTGACAAGTTAGCACTTCAATTGAAAGTGGGATAAGGCAATAACTAAAAGTGATGAAATAACACATTTCCTTACCTTACAGAAAAATTCATGGGTGTGTGCCCTCGGCATGCCCACCATTTCTCTCAATACACAGCTTACATCGTCGTCTCATGTCTCTGACTGCTCGTCTTATCAATCGATGGTAAGGTTATGAAATTAAATGTTGTGTTCTTTCATCACTTTATTGCCCTTATCCCACTTTCAAGTGATGATTTCACCACCTTTCATAATGGCCATGTTTGCTCAGTCATTCATGACAGTTACATAATGACCCTGGTACCATTGGACAGGAATGGACTTTTTCTACATACCTTTTTTTTGAAATATTGCACAGATTTCTGATAATTTGCACTTAAAGATGGGTTTCCTTTTTTTATGGACACCCTGTATATACCAGCCCTGTGACAACATCCAGAATGAAAACGTGCAAGTATTTGCTCTTCTTAAAGCATCACTACATCATTTGCAGTTACCTAACATTTTACCTGACGAGTTGACATGAAAAACCCGACTAAAAGTGTTGATACTATAGCAATGGTAACAAATACCACATTATTTTTTTCTCGTGCGAAATTGTATAAAATTGCCAACTTGAAGGTGCTTTATTTAAAAAAAAAAAAAATCATTTGCAAAGTTTGAAACCTATTTAAAGGTATAGAGTACATGATTGGTAAACTGTTATAAAGGCTGTTATTTCCACTCGTGATTAAAAGCCCATGTTGATAAAACTGCCGTGTAGAAATTTCAGCCACATTTAGAGGCAGTAATACTTCAGAAAACTTGAAGAATCCATTCATGGCTTTTGTATTGAGTTGAATGGTAAAAAAAGTCTTTTGCAATTTGGGTCTTTCCACGCTAATGGGCCTATTTACAAAATAAGTCAATATTCCTTTCAGATGTCTTCAGTTTATCTTAAACTTAATGAAATTCTCTTGTACTGCCCCAAAAGGTAAGATGCTGCCACAACATACATGCACAATTTTTCCATATACGTATAATGTGGACAGACAAAAATGTCACAATTTTGTCTGTCCACTATAGGGAAATTTGTACAAAAGCTTTTCAGAAATGTATGTTGTGACAGTATTTTCTTACCTTTTGGGGCAAAAATTAAGAGAATTTCTTTAGGTTTGAGATAAACTGAAGACATCTGAAAGGAATTATTGACTTATTTTTCAAATAGGCCCATTAGCGTGGAAAGACCCATTTAGAAAACCACCTTCAGTTGTTAATTTCTCACCTAAAATACCATTTTGGACAGAAATAAATTCATGTGGTGTTTGATACCATTGTTATTAATATGTAGTAAGTTTTGTTTTTGTCAACTCATGAAAAAACATTGGGGTCACTGCAAATGATGTATTCTATACCTTTAACCAGTTTTTTAAAAAGTTTTACTGCATCTATGTGGCTGAAATTTCTACAAGACAGTTTAGCAACAATATAGTTATTTAATGTTGTTGTTCCTGTTTTTAAAAGTTTTCCAATCATGTAATCTATCTTTAAATTAAAATAAATAAGTATACTAAATAAAAACCCGAAAAATATGTTTTTGTTAAAATAGATTTTGGTATTACTGTCAGAAGACTCACCATTAGTGTGATTCACACTGACAAACTGTTGATATAACACAATATAAAACGACCGCCTCCATTGGCCTTTACAGACTGCGTTATGCACACATACGGAGAGAAACCAATTTATCTGTATCGCGCGCTTCACGTACGCTTTGCCTGACGTCATGTGACGTCACAACATGACGTCACGAAGACGCAAAAAGCTGGCACATTGGGTTAGAGCAACCGGTTCTATTGATTTTCAGACATAAAGGACCTTTTAATAATTACTCCACCGGGCGGCGTATATATTTAAAGATCAAATCAATAGGTCTCCGGGAGAATTATGAAACAAGTCAGGCGGACTAAAACGTAATTATCAGGGTGGAAAGTTTCTTTTTGCGAGGACACGAAAATGGTTCATGGGCAGACAACCAATTGTGCTGACAATAGACAGCCGAAGTGTGACGTGTTGCCATGGCAATTGACTCTAAACTATCATGGCCGTCGTAAAAAGTACTATTTCAAAGCAGAGGGACACGGTTTAGTGATTTTTAGTTTAGAGCCAATTGCCTAGGCAACCAACAAAAGATGACGTAGGCCTATTCACTTCGGCAGTCTATAGGGCCTAATACTTTCTGCACATTTCACCAGTAGCCCCATGTAAAATAATTTTGAGTATGGCAATGTTGAAAATAAAGTTCTAGTGACGTCACATTTGCGTCACGCCACGATTTGGTAAATCGGATTAGGTTATTGTACCGGACGAAACAAACGAGTGTTGCGTCTAATGCGTCAGAACCATCACTCAAACCGTCTTATTTTGTCCACTGTGAAGTGACTAGTTCAGGTTTACCCTTGATGCGGAATTTTGTTTTTTGGTTTTTTGGTTTAAACCATATCGCTAGATCTAAATACAAACTTAAAGGGAAATTACACCCAGGAAACAAAAGACATTGTGCTGAACATTGTACATTATTTTGTTATATACAAAGAACAAGGAATTTGACTCGCTGAAAATCGGATACAAACTTCACAAAAAGTGGCTTATGGGCGCCGCCATTTTGTCCGGAAACTGGGCAAAGAATGACGTTTTCGCGGACAACTCCTTCGTGTACTCCGTTTGCGGTACCACGGAGCTCTGTAAGTGCTATCCGACTTGTTGAGATCCTGAAATACACAATGTAATTTATTGCAGGATGACGACATATTCAGTGCAAAATGTCGTCATCCCGTGATAATTATCTCAGGAAGACGACATCCAGAATGTTGGACAAATGCGGCGACATTTCGCACTGAATAATGTTATGTCGTCATGCTGCGATAAATTATCTCAGGATCTCAACAAGTCCACTCCAGAGCAAACGGAGTACACGAAGTTATCCGCGAAAATATCATTCTTTGCCCAGTTTCCGGACAAAATGGCGGCGCCCATAGCCATTCCTTGTGAAGTTCGTGTCCGATTTTTAGCAGGTCAAATTCCTTGTTCTTTGTATAAAAATAATGTAGGAGTTACACTTCGGTTCAGCACAATGTTTCTTGGGTGTAATCCCCTTTAAAGGCCCATTGTATAATTTGCAATGACCCATTTTAGTTTTTCATGAGTTGACAAGAAAAACCTTACTTAAAGTGTTGATAGCAATGGTAACAAACACCACATGAATTTATATCCGTCCAAAATGGTATTTCATGTTGGAAATTGACAACCGAAGGTGGTTTATCATTCACTTGTAATCCACAAAATCCATATATAGATTTTCAAGGTTTTCTGATGCATCTAAGTAGCTAAAATTTCTTCAGGCTAGTTTACCAACGTTCTTCCTTAGATATGTTACACTCTTATTCCACGAATCTGCAAAAAGTTGTATCTTGCGAATGATACATAGGCCTTTAACAGACGTTTTCGTCATGTTCAATTGAAAATGAGACCGTGTACGATTCGAAATCAAACAATACTTCTCAAAGGCCGTTTTCTGACGAAAAACGCTTTTATTACAAGTTTTATTTTTTTTCTCCAAGGATGCGAAACTTGCAATAAGCAGTGGAACGATATCGGCAATAAAAATTATATTTTATCAAAAATCCGACTGATTCAAAATTCACGCGAGTACAAATGCTAGTATTTAGTAATAAACAAAAGGAACAAAATATATCCCGTGTTCATCACAAATGCCACATCCACTTCAATTATTTCGCTTGCAAATGGAACAAATTAAAATACTTTGCAACAGACATTCGCTACTTCTCCTTGTGCGGCCATCTCGACAAACAATCTGCTAGAACCAATAAAAGAGCCTCTCTGAAAGAACGTTGTTTTTTTCTGCGGAAATAAATTGCACTTCGTTATGTAGTTTTACGACGTGATGTATCGTCAAGTCGTGACGAGCACACGTATCAGCACGGTACGGAAAGTCTCAATCCGAATTATCCACTGGGAATCGAGTTCCGGGAAACAGTAGGCGATCTTTCACAAAATGTCCAATACCAGAGATTGCGACAGTCAAAGCAAATACGAGCAAAGTACGGGACACGCATGCTAGCATGCATTTTCTTGCACACCCTCAAATATACTCCGAGGATAAAACGTTTTGACGTCCCAAAATGCAATATGTGATGAAAATTTAGGGACAAATGTTGAACATTTGTTTCATGAGTTTGGGAAATCTGGATGCAGTGAAAAGCAACTTGGCTCCACTGGGATTCAAACCGCAGACCAATGAGCTATGACGCCAACAGGTGGTCTCGAATCACGGTAGTGCAGTCTGTTGTTCCTCGTGCAGTTTCTTCTTGCTATACCTGATATTAAATCTAGCTGTAGTGCAGTTGTTCCTCACAAAATGTTGGTGTTGAAACATGCCATTTAATGAATTTAGATGTCCTATAAGTTTTATGTGTTTCAATATTACGGCACAAATGTACTTCATTTTATAATTAAAGGCGGAGGCTCCTCAATGCGCGCGCAAGGACAAATTCGTGGAGCCCTTATGTAAAAATAAATTAGTCAAAATAACGTTAATTAGTCATAATGAGACATAGTTTTGACTAAGTTAAGTTAATGATGTCTCATAATGCTGTTTTGACTAATTTATTTTTACAGTGAAACGATTTTTCTCTCGTGGGGGGGGGGGGGGGGGGGGGGGGGGGTAGGGGGGTAGAGAGGGGTGTCAAAAATAATATCTGGACACAATACGTTTACAGAGCTTATCCCCAATCAAATCCGCAAAATGTCACTACCATAGTTTGTGGCTACTCCAAGCCTCTTGTGGGTTAAATCTGCTGTAAACAACGGCAAGAAAATATCACGAGAAAGCACTGAAAATATCGGAGATTTGAGCGCGAAAAAAAAAATCGACACCGAGATAGGACAGTGTTGTGTGTGTGTGGGAGTATAAAAAAAGGTCTCAAAAATAGTAGCGGACGGACAAACATGTTTTGTCGAGGCCGACGCGGCGCGAGTCTGCTGGGAATTTGATGCCGGCATTTGTCTTTTTTTACCCGCAAAAGCTGTCGGGAAGATATTTTGAGCCATACGGAACAGATATCAAATTAAGAGCCCTTCACATCGCATTGATTTAAAGAAACACATTGGGTGGCGGGTGTCTTTGGAAAAAATCACTCCGGTTTTAAAGGCACGCACCTCGGCGGCGCTGGAGAACAGTTACTTTTTTGTACCCTCGATTGTACAAAACTGTTTAATTGATTAAGTTTAATCTCAAACGAAGACACAACTTGTAACAAGTTAAACGCTGTGAGAAATTCTTGTTCCGGAATGATGCACGCGGCAATTTGAAGGTGGGAACGAAAATATAAAATCCAATCGGGTGGGATAAGCCGGACTTAATATTGTAAAATTGTAACATTACGTTATAATTAAAAACTTTTCATTTACTTTTTTATCATTTGCGCCTTTTATGATACAAAAATCACGATTTTAGGATTGAATTTAATTATTATAATTTTTTATAAATTAGTAGGCCTAATTGAATGCTCTTAATCCGTATATTTTTTTTCAAGGATATTGTCATTAAAAAACCACCGATATTTTGGTAAACTAATTTATCCTTTGTTTCCACATCCAAATTGGAGATTGCAAATGTTCTTCCCATGGATAGTATTTTGGGGAGGTATAGGCCTACCTTTATACATTACTAGTTTGAACGAAATATATTTTCTGGAAAACTCTGAACAATTCCTTTAAACATAGTATACATGATTGGTAAACTGTTACAAATAGTTTTACCCCCCTGTGTGATTGAAGATATGCATGATTAAAACCAACCCGTCTAACTTTTGAGAAAACAGTCAAAAAAGGGTTTGCAGTCATTTCGCCCTGTGCACGAAGTGGTTTTGGGGCGAAGTGGCATTTGGGCGATGTGGTGTTTGGATGAGATAATTTGGGGCGAAATGGCACTTAGGCGAAATGGTTTTGGGGCGAATTGAATTTTCGTCTCATGAGACGAAAACTAATTGTTTTACTCCTTTCTCAAAGATTATAGCACTTTAGACAAAACCATTTCAGGGGAAGTTTTCTACGGTCATCATGTTTATATTGTGTAAGTTAGGCGTACTTCTGTGAACATTTCTGATTTTCGAGATTACCAATGATGTATACTGCCTTTAAGCCTTATTGCAAAAGAATACATATCGCAAACTACATAATATATACAATGTTGGGACATATCTAAAGGAGGGTTGGAATAGCAGGTGCATAACAAATAAGCCCAAGCCATGCGCATGGGGGTAATATCATTATACTCACGGTGAGTCACCCAGGGGGTCTAGACAGGAAAGCATGCTACAAGTATATTGCCTGGCTAACTGATTCCCTATGGACAGCCTGGAGGGGAGACTAGGTGCAGGAGGAACGCTCTGACAAAGTACATGTATTCACTTGCTAAATTTTCTTTAAATGTCGAGTTTAAAGGGGAGTAGGAGAATTTCCAATAATTACTGTATACAAATTATCGTCCGAATTACGCATAAGGTAGGATTTCTGAATATTTTTTTATTAAAAGGATGCATCAGTTTCGATGGAAATACAAAATTGATACATTTAAAATTAATGAAAAGGGAATTATATCAACGTCTGAATACTTGAATACACAAAATAAATAAAATAAAAGTATGTTTTGGAAAGAACTACATGTAATTGGATTCTCTTGTTTTATTAAAATCTCAATCGTTTGATGTAACTTCATTAAATGCATTTACAACAGGACGGAATGCTGATTTATAAAATTTACAAACAATTGCATTTTTAATTATAAAATACACATGAGGCCTTTTCCCACTAGACTGTGGCCCCGGGGCGAAAATAAGCCACGATTCCCACTTGCAAGTCTCATCCCCGCCTGAGATTGCTCATTCCCCGGGGTGAGTTCAACCCTGCTCGGGACCAGGGTTGAACATTTTGGCCCTGGGGCAAGACGGCACTTTCCCCGGGGCGAGAACGGTAGTGGTGAAAGGGGCAGAGGCGAGTTCTCACTTGTTCAGGTGAGGGACGAGGTGTCGCGATCTCCGGGGTTAGTTCGCCCCGGAGCGAGATATGAACAACAAGTGTGAATCACCCAGGGGATTGTTGTTCTAGGGGAAAAGGCCTATATGTATACACAAGTCTGTTAGGACTAAACTAGAGCGTATTAAAAGCCCCAAAACGTATGAACATGGTTTAGTGGGTATGAAGCGGGACTCCCAATCAGAGGTTGGGGGTTCGAGCCCCACTTCGACCAACGTGTCTGTGTCCCTGGGCAAGGCACTTAATCCCAGTTGCCTCGTCAACCCAAGCGATATATGGGAAGCTGTTATGGGGAATGCCACAATCTAACTGCTGATAGGGTTGTGCGCCTTGGCCGGGTTGCCACCTAGTTGAAGCGAAATGGTTCTGGTGATTTCCTGATGGCAGCGGTAATAATGGCAACAGTCGCCTCGGAATATGTCTACATAGATAGATGGCGCTTTACAAATGCTTGTGATTATTATTATTAACATGAAAATGCGATTTAAAATGTTCAAAAGTGATACTCAAACAAGATTTAGGTACAGTATAATATTGAGAGAAAAAAAAAGTCTGTTGACGACGAATACATATTCTATTTTTAATAATAAGATTTTGATAGCAAAAAAATCCACTTTTTAAACAGAATTTCACTCTATGTGATAGGCCTATACAAAGCAACAAGTGGTACTATTTTCACTGTTTCAGAATCGTGCGCACGGATAACACGGATGAGCTACATGTATTCTGCA
This sequence comes from Henricia sp. BOLD:AAB3569, assembly GCA_037783545.1. Lineage (NCBI taxonomy): Eukaryota > Metazoa > Echinodermata > Asteroidea > Spinulosida > Echinasteridae > Henricia > Henricia sp. BOLD:AAB3569. The sequence continues at coordinate 693,523 of JBBELK010001102.1, read as the reverse complement.
TATAATATGAGGCCACCACCGTGTTAATGCATATTACCTGATGAATATACATCACACCATGTTATGCCAGGGATTTCCCTTGCAATGAGTAAACAGCTAAATTATCACACAGATGGTCTAGTCCCTGTTAATGAGTGAAGCATCAAATTTATGGATATGATGATTAAAATGTTTTGCTGAAGACAAATGACAACAGGAAAGCGGACAGCTGGCTTGTGTGTTGGGGGAAAAAAGCAACAAATGTGCAATTTGCATGTTGGTTTTGGACAAGGTGCAAGGGTTTGTGATGGTACATGTGTGTGTACCATAGTTTGTGAAACCAGAGTGAAAATGGTAAAGTTAAGTTATGGATATTGTGGGGTGTATGCAGATATTTTGTGGGTATGCATTCCGCTTGAATGATTTTTGTATATGATTAGACAATTGTATCTGTATATGAGAGACACACCTTGTCACAGAAATAGGTGAAAACAGTCATTTGATGAAAGAAAAATCCAAAATTAAACCACACCAATATCCCCAACTTATTGTGAGTAGTGTATTTAACTTGCATTGGGGAGAATGAATGTTAATTAGACATTGTTTTCCCCCTTTCCCATACTCAATGCCATGCCCAAGACACTATGCAAAAACTTCACAGCATGATCGGGTGGGACTCCAACTCACAACCTCCGACAAGGCAGATGTCTTAAAGACTGTATACATGATTGGTAAACTGTTCCAAATAGTTTTATCTCCCTGTGTGATTGAAGACATGCAACCCGAACAAATCTAACTTTTGAGAAAACAGTCAAAAAAGGGTTTGCAGTCATTTCGCCCCAAAACCACTTCGCCCTGAACCATTTCGCCCTGAACCACGGCCTGTGCACGAAGTTGTTTTGGGGCGAAGTGGCATTTGGACGATGTGTTTGGACGAAGTAATTTGGGGCGAAATGGTTTTGGGGCGAATTGAATTTTCGTCTCATGAGACGAAAACTAATTAATTGTTTTACTCATTTCTCAAAGACTATAGCACTTCAGACAAAACCATTTTCTACGGTCATCCTGTTTATATTGTGTAAGTTAGGCGTAAATCTGTGAACATTTCTGATTTTCGAGCTTACAATGATGTATACTGCCTTTAATCACTTGACCATCAAGCTGGCCTGTGTTGAATGAACTGTTCAAATCTTTTTAATATTACAATCATCTGATCATATTTCCGTTATAATGATAAAATGTGTTTCCTCAAAATGTAATTATGTGTCCACTTCACATCAATGCATGTTCTGACAGGAAGTACTTATTTCCATATGTTTCTACATCAAATTTCCCCAAACTCATTGAGCCATATGGAATCATCGTGCCTGCCAGGAAAACTGTCATTGTGTAGGATTACAAACGGTGCCTGCGGGTTTTATTTCAACTCGTCTCATAACGATAACCATTCAACTGTTCATTTCCATCTCTTTGTACTTTGGAGGACACTAAAGTGCTCAGCTGGATTTTCAAAACACCTCATCAGTCAGTTTTCTTTCAACGCACATGCCTGGTTTTGTCTAGATAGGTAACATGTAGGCAGGGGCGGATCCAGGATTTTGAAAGGGGGGCGGGGGGTGAAATTTTTAGGCATGAAATGCTGATGACAATGAAATAGCGAGCGCGAAGCCCTAATGGCTTCTACCGTAGATGGATTCTAGATGCTCTGTGGTGCGATCTGGGGCAATATTTAACCACTTTAAGCAGGAAAAGTGTGCACAAAAAGTGGATTTTTTATTTTATTTAAAGGGGGGCGGGGGGAGGGGGGAGGGGGGGGGGGGGGGGGGGGGACTTTGTGACTTTACAAGCTTTCTGGTGCATTTTAGAGCTATCCTGGGGTCCTGAACTTGAAGGGCTTGTTATGAATTATTTAAGATTGTTTTTGTGCAGATGAATGTTTTTGTTTTAAAGAAAAATCTTTAAAAGACTAGGACTAAATACGTGTAATATAATAAATATTAATATTTTGTGTGGAAACACATTTTTGTTTAGTCTGCCTCATGTTTTGCACACAAGGTTTGAAGCCCCCCATGCCCCCCTGGATCCGCCCCTGGTAGGGACACCAACCCTCCTACTCTTGCTGGTCAGCTATGGCCAATAGTTAGACCACTCGAAACCAGCTAGACGGTTTTGAGCAGTCTAAAAACTACTAAGGGCTAGCCATAATTCACTGCAGTTTTGTGCACAGTCTAATGTGGAAAGGAAACCCCATATGGGTGAAATAACCTGACCAGCAATAGTAAGAACCACATAAAACTGCCCCAGCTGTTTTGTGTAGTTAGACTGCAATGCAGTGTGTAGTGAAAACGGTTTTTGGAGGTGGCTGTATAGTAGGCCCACTGACAACACACATGGGGTTAGTCTCGTACCCTGACCTGCTGGATGCTCGCACATCAGGTCTGGGGAATCACGATGAGAGCTCATCACTGATTGGTTGAGGCCCGCACTGAATTTCGGTGCGGGACCCCTGCGAAGCTTTTGGCCATTATCATAAGCACCACGGGTAAAGCTCAGAAGGCTGCACACAAATCAGTACCATAACACACCCCAAATGGTCTTTACAAGAAACATGACATGTACCTTCTTTGCCCACATTACATTACAGGTTCATATTTAGTAGCTGGCACTTCTTTATGACGTTGTCCGTTGTCAAACACGAAGAAATCCCGCCCAATCTCGGTCAAATTCAATTACAACAGGTACCGCATAGCATTTCAAACACTGACCAATAGCAGTGCACGTACCGGTACTATCAACGATGAGCTTTCACCGTGATTCCCCAGACCTGATGTGCGAGCATTCACAGCAGGTCGGGGTACGAGACTAACATGGGTTCTGAGGCAGTGGCACGCTGGACTGTTTCAAGAGGTGTAACAGTAGGAGGGTTAATTAATAAATTTAAAGGAGGGTTAAATTTAAAGGAGCGTGACCAGATTTTTAAAAAATTGATATCGTTCTCAACAAAATATTAATACTTTCCCAAAATATCCATGGGAAGAAAATGGAAAATTTGCAATCTCCAATTTGGATGTGGAAGCAAAAAGGCTGGTGTAATCACTGCACTGCTTTATGGAACCAAATAAATTAGTTTACTAAATTACGGTGGATTTTTCGTGAATATGGATTGAGGGCACGAAATCTCAGAATGGTAATGAGAAAAATATGACAAATGATATGGTATCATAAGAGTTGAGAAGTTGATCAGAAATTGTTTTCTTTAAAATGACTCATCTAGCATGGAAAAACCCAAAATTATGAGTGAGAAAAAAATTAAGATTATGTGAGGAGTCTGAAGTCCTGATCAACTTCTTAATTCTTTCCATGGTATCAAAATCTCAACACCCATGAGAAAAATGGGGGTTAAAAAATATGATCTGGTCACGCTTCTATAATGTTAAAATCATTGCAGCAAGACCGCACTAACATTCCATGTTAGGACTAATAATTTAGCATTTTTTTTCTGATCAGAAGATATTCTGTGTAGACATTTAACTAGTGAAAATGTCAATGCATTTCAATCACCTTGTGTCCACGGAGATATGGGGCTATTTTCTGCTTTATCAGCGAAAAAATGCGCATGTACGTCAGTCATTACTCTAAAATATCTTATCAAGCGGAAGTTTCCCCAATACCCTGGATATTTTTCTTTCAAATATTAACAATGCTGAAAAGATAAAAACATGAAAACTCAATATTAACCGGACAACCAACATCAGTATGTATATCTACATTCTTTTCCTATCAGTTTGTGAAGGAACAAAAATATACAATATGGCAAAAAGATTTTATTTACACGAAGACATTGCAATCAATTGCAATAGATTTCTCTAAATTAAAGACGAGGCTCATCAATACACCACGAAAAAATCACCGCGCTCCATACCTTGCCCAAGTAGGGCACCAGAGGGTGGAGGCTCATTATTAAGATATACAACCTATTTGCAGAATAGACTAGGCTATTAGCCTGCACAATGGCCTACGTCAGAGGAAGAGCGGCTGCCAGGGCGAGGTATGGAGCGCGGTGAAATTCGTGGCACAAATTTGTTCGTGGTGTATTGACGAGCCTCCGTCTTTAAAGCCACTTCTTTTAATGCAATTACTTTTTTGCAAACCTGCCCCTCCTTTGGCAAACCACGCCCACCCAAATTAACCCAACAAACTTGAAGCTAAAGCTGGTAAACATGAACTATGGGTTACCAGCCAAATTATCACACAATGTGGACTGGATTTTGTTGGTCCTTGTCAATTTTGCTAAGCAGAATGAGGCATGATTCCTTCATATTTTGTTTTTCAATTACACATTTTTGTGCTAAAACAAAACTGGGATTTTAGCACCATTTTACCAAATGGCCCTCAAAATAAAGTACCCCAGTCTTGGGAAGTAATAATCCTATGATTTCTGTCGCCACTAATTGTGATACATTTGTACTATATGTATACGTATAGTGTTGGACAGATTCAGTCTTCAGTTTATATAAAAAACACACAACATATGGTGTGAATGAAAACAATACACAAAAGGGCATCTGAACTTTATGATAAAATTCACTATACATATCTTCAACTCAACATGTGAATGTACAAATGGAGTGAAAAATCCAACATTGGGAGAATTCTTTTCAACTTACTTATGAAGATAAGGTCTTATTTCAGCTGGCTTCTTTTGTCAACCTCCACCACAAAACGTTGTAAAGGATGTCCAATCATCATTATCCCTCTGTTGACGATTTTCCTGAATTTGTGAACAATAAATACAAATTTTATAATGGTATGTATTAACAATCAACACACAGACTTGACCTTGGCAATAACTACGTACTGGTAAATCAAGCATATCTAACATTTTAGTGTAATTTCTAACAAAGCAAACCTTTTCACACAATATAGTTTTTGATAATTTTGTAAATACATCTGCATGTATATTGTTCACATTTGTCACCTGACAGTCAGGTGACATGTTTACTGCGTCAGGTGACAGAATCTGGCCAATCATGTCAAGTGTTATCTTGGCCTTGGGTGACGTCACGCACGCGCTTCGTAGGATACATTGCGAAGTTGAGCAGTGGTTGGAGCGGAAGAAACCGGGCGTGCAAACCAATGCGAAAGGAGTGTAGGATTAAGGAATAATAATAATTTATTTATTTATTATTTTTATTTTTTAAAATCTAACGTGTGACAAATATTTTGCTAAATTATGCAACAGTTTGAAATGGGATATGAATGCAATCTGCCTTGCAATCAAAGCCGGAAATTGCTGAATGGCCTTTGGGAATAACACTTGAGGATTAGTTGCGCATTCTGCTTTCAAAAGATTTGTCATTTTTGTGGCAAAAATCAATAGTTAACAATTAAATTATCCTACGAAACATGCATGCCTTTTGTAGAATTTCCAGATGTGACTGTGTGGAGGATGTAAAATAGCTGACACAAATATAGTTACTGAACTGTGTTTTAAAGACAGATTACATGATTAGAAAACTTTTAAAAACAGGAACAACATTTCATAACTAAAGAATAATGTTGATAAACTGCCATGTAGATACAGTAATACTTCAGATAACTTGAAAAATCCATGCTGGTTTTATGTGTTGAATGTATGGTTATTATTTTTTAAACAAAGCACCTTCAGTTGGCAATTTCTTCCACAAAGGTACCATTTTACACTGGAAAAAATATCACATTGTGTTTGTTACCAGTGCTATTTTGTGGCATTTTTTCTTGTTAATTTTTGGTCACTGCATACAAATGTTATCTTGTGGCTTTAAAGGCCCTATGTATCATTTGCAATATAAAACTTTTTACAGATTCGTGGAATAAGAGTGTAACATATTTAAGGAAGAATGTTGGTGAACTAGCCTTAATTTTTGTTTTGCTACTTAGATGCATCAATGCTTCAGAAAACCTTGAAAATCTATATGGATTTTGTGTACAAATAAATGGTAAAAAAATTTTTTTTTAAGAAAACCACTTTCGGTTGTCAAATTCTAGCATGAAATACCATTTTTGACGGAAATAAATTCATGTGGTGTTTGTTACCATTGCTATTAACACTTTGAGTAAGGTTTTTCTTGTCAACCCACAAAAAAAAAAGATGAGGTCATTGCAAATGATACATTGCAAATGATATGTGTGTGTTAATATTCAAAGCAGTCCCATAAAAAGGGGTACTCGAGGGGGAGGGGAATGTCCGCTTCTTTTGGTAAAGGACAGAACTTGTGTATCTAGCAGTATGATCAACATAATGGCCTTTTTCCAAATCTCGACTTGGGCTCATATAGGCTCAGGCTCCATGTGGTTTACATGGAGCCGGAGCCTGATGAGCCTAAGTCGTGATTTGGAAAAAGGCCAATGTATCACTGCCATTTTTTAGGTAAATGGTAGAAAAGGGTCCCATTTTTCAATCGTTAAAATTGTATCCTTAAAAATAATGAGGACACTGTCACAAGAACCTTTAGGAAATGCCAGAAAACATTGGGGCTAAAACAAAACTGCGATGTTAAAATTTATATTAAGAAACAAGAAAATCTTTTTTAGAAAATTTTGCAAAAATACAAGCATTTTTCCTCCTTTCTTTAATTAACATTCACAACTGCACCATTACAGGTGTCGAAAAGACATTGTAATTACATGCAAGTGGCCTGCAGGTTATGAGGCTGAGTATTTGTACGTGTAGGTGTTCTATAGTCTTGGGCCATTTGAAACCACTCGAGGGTAATGTGTCATCGTTAGAAACACAAGCATTTATAGAGGAATGAGTCATATATCGGAGGACTACCTGGCCACAGAAACTGCAACAGTCCTATGGCTTTTAGCCGTTTCCTAAGGCAGATAAGGTAACTCAGGATGCTGTCTGTCAAGACTTATTAACAACAGCTAAATCTGGGTCTGAGTATACTGATGAATGAGTGGGGTATATGGCAGGACTTAAAGTAGCAATGAAACAAAGAAAATTTACATAAGTTCACGGCTCCAAATTTTAGGGAAGCCATAGGCAATCGCCTCCGTCACCCCTGGTTTTAATTGGCCTATATTAGTACCTTTTGTGGTTTTCCCACAGGCTTATTAATTTTCTAATGGAAGTGTCCTTTGCAAAAAACACCAGTGCCTTCAATTATGTGCAATTAGCTGCATCAATGTGATTGTGGGAAAATCTTAGGCTTGTGAGATTATTTCCGAACATAATGATTGTCATCATTTTAAAATAATGTAATTATTGCATCAACTCATACAATATCTTAAATTTACAATTTGTTCTCACACAACATGGTAATGCAGTCTACACAAATAGTTTCCTGCGACACATTAAAAACTTGATTGGGGCAAGCCAGGCAGGGATTTGGGTCGTGTGGTTTTCCCATTGAAGGGTTTATCCCTCTGTAGGGCTTGTTAAGCTCATGTGATAGCCAATCCCAACAACTTCAATACCATGTTTCAAGACCACCAGTTGGCTTCATAGCTCAATTGGTAGGGCATCTGCAGATTGTCTGCGGTTCGAATCCTGGTGGAGCCAAGTTGTTTTTCACTGCATTCAGATTTCCCAAACTCTATGGACATTTGTCCACATTTGTATCGAATTAAAAACTTGAAGCGAACTTTTGTGGGATACAAACCCACTAGTTCCTGCATATTAAATTAGACATACAGTAGATCCACTCGTTCACTGAGCAGACTGGCCTCAAATGGTTTTAAATTAATGGATAATTATATTACAGAAAAGGGGCTCTAATTCTTAAATTTAACAGCCAGTTTAGGACAGAACCTCGTTTCTACACATGAAGATGCCTGCTTTACTAACTCAAACCCGAAGTCCTACAACACAAAGATACAACCAAGCTAGCCTAACACACATTTTTGGTCAAGAGCTGGTTAAAAACAAAACTTTGCATACATTGCCTGCGTCACCACACTCAAACACGCAAAGCAAAGAAACAGACATTTTCTGCTGACAGTGCAGCAAAAAGTGTGTGGTAGAAAGTGCGTGCATTCTGCAATTGTAAAAGTTTACTCAATGCACAAACAATAGTGATAATCATGGGAAACGGACCATTCTAGCACAGATGTCCGCATGATAAGTGTATACAAGGCATTTAATTTAATTCCACAAAGTCCGATATCGCCATCAAAGCACTTTTCGAGCAAACCTGTTAATAATTTTTTGCACTATCACACTCATTTGAAGGAGTGTTTCAGAAATCGCATTATGGGAATACAGGCCATATTTATTTCTAATTCTAGGTTCAACATATGGAACTGAGTCTTTCCACGGTAAAGGGGGCATTTTGGCAACACAGACCATGTTTTCCCGGTTACGAGCGTTATATTGGAAATTTGTACACAGGGTTTTTAAAAAGGCATGTTGTCACACAATATGTAACCCTTATTGGGCCTAAGTTATCTTTTCAGAACAACTTGAACTTATTTCTTTTATTTTGAGACCAGACAAAGGTATTTCCTCGAAAATATGGTCTGTTGCCAAAATTCCCCCTTTAATTCCCCCTTTACTGTGGAGCAGAAATTGTTAAAGAAAATGTTAGGTTGGCGTACCTTCATTGTATGAAGCTTGGAGCTTGTCCAGATTTTTCAAGAAAATGGATTTCGTTCTAACTAGACAGTGATATAAAATACCTCCCCAAAACACTATACATAGAAAGAAAACCGGAAATTAGCAATTTCCAAGCAAAAAAGGTTGGTTTAATCACTGCACTGCTTTGTGGACCTGGATAAATTAGTTTACAAAACGTTGGTGGTTTTTTGACGATATCCTTGAAAATATACGGACTGGGAGCATGAAATTTCAGCCTGGCAATGAGAAACATATGACAAATGAAGATATGGTATCAAAATCTCAACACCCATAGGAAAAATAAGAGGTGATCACGCTCCTTTAAAACCCTTAAAGGGCCATGACATGCTAAACAACTATGTCTAGTCTTTGCTGCATATGATGGATTACTTGTTTAGCAAGATATTACTATTGTTTGTTTTGATGTAAAATCAGGTAGCCTTTTTAACTTTGAAGATTTCATTGCAGTAAATCACATAAAGAGGGCGCTGTTTGGGGCATGTCACTTCAGGAAGACACAAGGGAAATTAAGTAAAGAAAAAGACTTCAAGCTGGAATTGTGGCAAATTGCTGCAGTTTCCACCCTCAGTTTTGTCATGGCGTACAACAGGAAACATGTAACACAAACTCAAACAAGTTTCAGCAAGTTAGAGGAAAAAAAGTGGAATCTTTTGTGCACAGCTGAACGTGATTTTCCTGTGTTTGCCTCTCGTGACATCACAACATTGCTCATGAATATGCATATTACATTAGCATAAAAGCTAAAAACCTTTGTTTTAACCCCCAAAACAAGCTCCAAATAGGATTTTTATGACTGTAACTGAGTAAAACAGTTTCATAGCATATTAAATTTCCTTAATAAAAATCCCTAATCATGGCCCTTTAAACTTTTTCCTCTTTGTACATGTACCATACCCTTATGACAAAAATGTTGCTTCTTTGGGAATTTCATTTTGTTGACGGAAAGAGTGAGTCATCAGCTAGCCTGCTCAGTTCTCATGAATTAATCAGGTATTTTAATGTCACCCTCTAACAAAGCTTAAAACATTCACTAAATTTGTCCAAATATCTCAGTCAGGATGAAACATTGGTTATGGTTATTAAAAAAACAGAACAAAACAAACCACAAAGGTTTCCCCAATCTGAAATGTCAATAACTTGTTGCATGTATTGATTGGAAAACCGGAAGAATTAATCAATATATTTATTAAAAACAGCTATTATGTCTGTACAATGCCATTTTTCATCAGGTGCTTAGATTGGAGTGTTATTACAGATTTGTTTTTTAACACAGTGAGGGTTAGGATAATTCAAATGCTAATAAAAGGAGGTATTACGAAAGTAGATTTATGTACGTTTTTAAGTGTGGGTTAATGGCTAATTCCAGTTGAATTCTGAAGTGGGTTTGGCATGAAATTATGCCCATAAATTGACTCTGCAACAAGCAATGTCAATTTTATAAAAAGTGTGAAATGTATTTAAACTTTTTTTCCAATAAATATTCTCACATTTTTCTTTAAACTAGCAGGGGTCGAAATTAACTTGAATTTCATGCTGGTCAGAAGGACCAGTAGATTAGAGAACTCTACTGGTCCTCAGGTTGCTGGTCCTGCTGAAAATAAATTTGGTGGTCCACGGGGCATCTTCTTTCATGAAAAATAGTTTTATTGCATCAAAATCAGTCAAGCGAATCAAAAGTTATGTCAGTTTTGGTGCAGCAAATTCAAAAATCGCACCCAGATTAATGAACCAGATTTGATTATTTGACGAACTGGCAACCCATGCAGTTTAAGATTTGTCAATATAGTCAGTTTCCCCCCTTGGGACGGACACTTGTGTTACATTTTAGGTTGTCATGGTTACGAGCGTTATTTTGGAAATTTGTACACAGGGTTTTTAGAAAGGCATGTTGTCACACTATTTGAAACCCTTTTTGGGCCTAAGTTATATCTTCAGAACAACTTAAACTTATTTCTTTTATTTTGAGACCAGACAAAGGTATTTCTTCGAAATGCCCCCTTTACTGTGGAAAGACCCACATTAAAATGAAGATTAATTCACACAAGATTTATTCTAAATTAAAAATTCTTTTAAATAAATGTAACCACTTCATTAACATTTTACATATGCACTTTAGACTTGCACATGTTAAAATGTGCATACTGAACCAAACATATGGTTTCCCACAAACAAGTTAGAACGGGGAAAAAAAATCCCATGTACAGCATGAGATACCATTCGTGTACAAGCAGTATATGAACCTGGTTGTATGGGCCCAGTTTGTGCATCAATCCCACATATGACTAGATAGACAATGGCATGATTACATCCAGGGCTTGTGTGGTATGCCATGCAACAGGTGTCTATGCTCTGATTGGTCCGTGGTAACCCATGGCGAGGATCAATATCGCACTTCCACAAGCTCAATACTCCACCAGCCCGACGCATTCCAATCTTTTTGTTATATCCAAACACAAGGCCTCGTGCGTGTTTCCGTAAGAGATCGGCTCTTGTGTTTTTGAAGGTCTGGGATATCAAATTTTGGAATCCAATTTCAGACAATTTTTTTATTTGGCCGAAGTCATAACGTTTAGTTTTAGAAATAGCCCCCTGAAGTACCATTGTGAAACTTGTATATAGTGGCCACCTCCGGGACTGTAAAAACAAAAACTGGCCACTATAAACAGGTGGCCTCTTTATAGTAGAGGTTGCTTAAGCATTATACACATGGCATTTGGGACCAAAGATGAGTGGCCACTATAGACAGGTGGCCTCTTTATCAAGGTGGATCTAATACAGTGAAACTTGTATAGTGGCCACATTCGGGACTGTAAAAAAAAAACTGGCCACTATAAACAGGTGGCCTCTTTATAGAGGTTGCTTAAGCATTATACACATGGCATTTGGGACCAAAGATGAGTGGCCACTATAAACAGGTGGCCTCTTTATCAAGGTGGATTTAATACTAGCAGGTTCACTTGTTGTGTTCGCATACACACATCACGCAAATGAATATGAGTGGATATAAACTGAGCATTTTCATATTTAAATGCAACACGCGTCGTTTTCAGAAAAAGTGGTTTGGAAGGAATTTAGATTGAAATGAGGCACTGAAAATCACCGAATATCAACTTGGTCGGACAGTGTTTTGTGATTGTGTTTTTCAGCCAGTAATTTCATTCCAAATTCCCTCAACACCGCTTTTTCTCATAGCGATGCGCGTCGTAATTACGCGCAAAAAGGCAAAGTTTGAATCCCCTAAGAAAACAATTTTATGTGGTAATACGCAGAAATTGAGGCAGAAACAAGACCCATATACACACACCATATGGACAGGCAAACTGTACACAAAATTGGCATACAGTGAAATTCATTGTTGCAAAATATTGGAGATTTTTGCCGACTTATAAAAGGTATTGAGGAATTGGAATAAATGTATGCTTTGCTCACTTCGCTGGTATTGAAGCCCTAGTCATCATTTGCAGTGAACCAAATTTTACTTCACGAGTTGACAAGAAAAACATGACCAAAAGTGTTGATAGCAATGGCAACAAATACAGCACGATTTTTCACCTGTGTAAAATGGTACCTAATTTGTGAAAGAAATTGCCAACTGAAGGTGCTTTTTTTAAAAACATTCATTCAACACAAAAAAACATGCGGACATAAAAATTTGACTGGCAAAACTCCCTCCTGGAAAAATTCCTGAATCCGCCCCTGGCCTGGATGTATCAATTATTCCCTCAGCTTCATCTCCAGCAATTATTCACATCCAGACTCCTATCTGGATTTAAACATGCAGTTAAAAATCAGCCAACCACATACAAATTGTTCAGTAACACCGTGTTTACACTCGAACCGGCAAAGACGGATACATAACCGGCATTTTTATTGCGACCGCAAAACTGCAGCTTCAGAAACCGCAAAAGTCACCACTGATTGTAGCTGCAGCGCATGCGTGAGCTGTTAGGTGTTGCGGCACTAGTGCCAGATTGGTCAATTAAATCTACATGTACTACATGGCAGGCACCGCCCCAAGGACACTCAAATTGCCGAATCTGTATTCGGGTAGCGTTTACTTTACAAGCGGATTTGACAATTGCAGGCCGGGTTCAACCCTACGCCAAAGGTGATCTGCCTTTTTCAATTCACCTTTTGCGTTTACACTTTGTGCCTTATACCCGGCTTCAACTCCCCTTTTTGGAATTTGCAGAGTTTGATTCTTCTTTGCCGAATCGAGTGTAAACGGGCCTTAATACCTACATACAGTACTACATGTACATGCAACTTTGAAAACCAGAAGGAAAACCTTAATTTCAAGGTGATGATTTTAATGGCCCAACGGGATTACTATTATGCACGGTTTGCCTATAACAGGAAATTGTACTTAATTGTTACTGGTATGTACCGGTAGTTTTACCATGTATCTCTGTATATGCTGTTACTGTTAGTAAATTAGTTCATCAACTGGTATTATTTGGGGTTGTTTATTTTCTAATTTTTATTTAGTTTTTTATTTTAAATTTATTTGCAACCATACCCAGTTTCTTATTGTCACAGGCATAGAGTTAGATATACAGAAAACTAAAGTGTGTACTTGCTATTCAAGTCACGTGTGTGGACTGTGCTGATGTGGGCGGCGCCATGTATGAGTGCAAAGTGAGCAACACCCCTTTGCCCACCGTGCACCCATAGCGTTACGAATTTAAAAAATAACTTTAAAAGATAACTTTTGCTCAAAAAAGTAACAAATTGCTGCCACAACATACATTTTTTAAAAGCAAGTGTACAAATTTTCCTATTACGCATGTAACATGGACAGACAATTTTGTGACATCTTTTTCCGTCTTTGTTACATGCGTAATAGGAAAATTTGTGCACGAGGTTTTAACAAATGTATGTTGTAGGACTATTTTTCTTACTCCTTGGTGAAAAAGTTATTTGCTCAGTTTAGCTTGATAATTTAAAGATAAAATTAAGACATTTGAAGTGAACTGGGACCTAAGATCTTGAATGTTACAGAATTGTACCCCATTACCGTGGACAGACCCATATCTAACTCTATGGTCACTCTCTCGTGTCTGTTCTCCAATATGTATGTATAATTTACTTACCGGTAAATGTGCTTCCCTGCCTTCTCAAAGTTAAGTAAAATACTTTGCCAAAAATAACCATTTGAAGTAAAACATTTTGCTTGGGCCCAAAACTAAGTAAAATTCTTATATCTTTGGATTAAGTATTGAATTGAATGCCACCCTTCGATCGAGAATTCCCAATCTTACCAGAAATGTCTTGGTCACTTCCACTAGCCAACTGAGCTAGCTTGACAATGGGTGAAGAGCCAGCCACAGCAATGAGCCGTCCACCGTCTGAGCTGTCCAATGCTTGAACAGCTTTATCGTTGAAGTCAACTTGGCCAACCAGCTGAAAAGATGAAGAATAAAAACAAAATGTATAATTTGACAAAGCTGATTTAAAAGCAAAAAAGCAATTACATTTTAAATTTATTGTCCAAAAAAAGAAGATAAAAACAGAATTTGATATTTAAAGTGCTGAAAATGAAACATGCTCAATTAGAATTTGCAGAGATTCCTTCCAAAATCCATTTTTAGAAATGTTCAGCTTTTAGGCTAAGTGGTGCACAGAGAGTGAAAGGAAAAGTTTTTTCACAAGCCTACTGGCTCTTACGACCGGTACCCATCCCTAGTTTCCATGGCATGGAGTGACTAGGAGCATGGCTACGTCCATCACAGGTTTACCCCCAGCAGCTAGTTGGGTTTCCCCCAACAGGTTGTTAGTTTTCATGGCATGGAGTGACTAGGAGCATTGCTACTCCCCCTGGATGGGATACCAGTCCACTGCATGTTTCCCCCAGCAGTTAGTTGAGTTTCCCAACAGGTTGTAAGTTTCCATGCCATCCAGTGACTAGGAGCATTGCTACTCCCCCTGGATGGGATGTCAGTCCATCTCAGGTTTACTCCTAGCAGTTAGGTTGGGTTTCCCCAACAGGTTGTTAGTTTCTATGGCATGGAGTGAGGAGCATATTGCTACTCCCCTTGGATGGGATACCAGTCCATCACAGGTTTACCCCTAGCAGTTAGGTTGGATTTCCCCAACAGATTGTTAGTTCCATGGCATGGAGTGACTAGGAGCATTGCTACTCCCCTTGGATGGGATACCAGTCCATCGCAGTAACCCCCAGCAGTTAGTTGGGTAACAGGTTGTTAGTTTTCATGGCATGGAGTGACTAGGAGCATTGCTACTCCCCCAGGATGGGATACCAGTCCATCGCCATGATCGCAGGTTTCCCCCAGCAGTTAGTTAGGTTCCCCCAACTGTACAAATGTATTTGCCAGTACCATACACCTGGGTTGAGAGAAAGACAATGTTGGATAGAGCATCTTGTCTAGGGACACAATTCAGTTTGCAGTGACCAGGCCTCGATCCATAGACTTGATCTTGTATGAAAGTCCCATGTGATATCCATTAGACCACTGTGCCACCCAGAAACCATTTAGAAAGAGCCACCCTAGTTTTTTACAAGGTTTGATGGTGAAGATACAAGGGAAGACACACAAATATAACCGCCAGGACCGACAACGGTACCACTGCGGTACCGCTTACTTTATAGTGCAGGCGGTACCGCGAAAAACCGCAGGTACCGCAGTCGGTACTGGTGGTCAGATTTCTGTGTCCTCCCTAATTCAAAGCAAGGACACCCATTTTGACACCCATGTGCAGGAGTTTTAGCTTTATATACACGGTGAATTTGTATTTGCACTGTAATGATTTCTTCCCAAGCAAATTATAACACCGCTCACTTTATTCTGTCAGGCATACTGATGTTTTTGTAAAGAAAGAAAAATCACAAACATTCTGGGCTTCAAACAACAGCTAAAAATAGACATAACGAGATCAACAAGAAAGCGATTATGCAATGAAGAGGTCGTGCCCAACTTAAGATGTTTGTCGAAAACAGCACCATCTCGAAAATAACATTTCCAAGTAGTCTGGATGCATGTGGGTGTATTTTTTTATTAGGATAACCTTTCAATCAGAGCAAGCCGGTTTATGTAAAAATAAAAAATAAAAACCACCGTTGGACACTTACGCCCACCAGACAATTTCTTTATGCAATATAGCCGGAGAATGATATACATGTATCACGGTATTTACCGACACTGTACTTATGGGGGGAGTGCAATAAAGTATAAGCTTATATTACGAGACTCAAATGGCATACTCTACACAATCTATTACAATGTGGGGGTCTCATCAATAGTGTACTGTGGTGTAACGTGATATGTGGACCGCCAATTGAACTTTGCAATACATGCATGAAACTTTAGGTGAAATATGATCAGATGAAATCGGGTTAAATGGGATTTTTCCCTGCATATCTTTAGATCCTTTTTTAAGAGAGACTACATGTAGTATAAATAGCACTTTGTGTTTGCCAGAAACCAGATACTTTAGAAGTATTTTTGCCGAGGGCAGGATTATATGTGAATTTCAATATGCATTGTATAATGATGCCAACTGGCAAATGATAGATATCTCAATTCAATTCAATTTTCCATTCAATATGATGATTTAAAGACGCAGGCTCGTCAATGCGCGACAGATAAATTCGTGCCACGAATTTCACCGTGCTCCGTACCTTGCCCTGGCTGCCGCTCTTACGGTCCCAGAGGGTGTAGAGCCATGGTGCAGGATATAATAGCCTAGACTGGTTCCCGTCCACATATTCCACATAGGAGAATATAGGGACAGGTAAAGGGCGCTTCATCTTGATCTGTAATTGGTCGTCTTTGCGCGTGCGCATTGTGTTTTATATTTAAAAATTGGCGAAGCCCTTTGCTTCAGGCAATGTACTTTATTTACATTTGGATATGTTCGACACGCACGGCCGGGTTACAAATGTCAATGCAAGATATGCGCACTTACTAAAACAATTAATAATAATAACCACATGACCACGGGCAGAATTCTGCCCGTCGTGGCTGCCCTTTACCGATCCCTATATTTTCGCAATAAGCGATAATAAGCGATGAGATCGGGAACCAATCTAGCTAATAGCCTCGTCCATTCTGCAAATAGGGTGTGTATTATTTCAAAATCAAATATTTATCACAGAAAACACACCCTTTGTAAATTCATGACATTTAGTTTCAGCCATATTCACACTATATTACAAATTTGGTCACATTTGCATTTGGTCATATACATGTAGACGGTTGAATTGACCGTATATGGGAACTCTTTGGTATAAATGACAAACACACACTACCCAGCGCACGCGCGATTCGATTGGCCTAGCAACGCATAAACACAGTGGCGAGCTCGCATAAATAATGAGCCTCCACCCTCTGGGATTGTAAGAGTAACTGCCCTACTCTGGCAAGGTATGGAGCACAGTGAAATACGTGGCACGAATTTCTTTGTGGTGTATCGACGAGCCTCCATCTTTAAATGTGACATGCCACGTAAAAATGAGGAGTGTACCAAAATGGCAAACCATGTTATCAGTGCCTGAAGGACAGTATGAATATGCAAAAATTTCGATTTCGGGTTTGTCACATTTTTTAAGATTCACTCTGATAAATATCCCTTTATAGTTATATAATAACTACAATTTAAAACAAAAAATATTAACTAAAATTTAAAAGTTAAAACAGTCTTTATACATTCAATGACAGGAAGTCTTCAATATGCCAGAAACTGCATCGCACACACTTAAAGTCTATCATTTTTTTTATTTGCAGATTTCACAAGGGTGCTGGACTATATTTACACTTCACCAAACGATTGATATGATTAATTGAAAGACAGAAAAATAAAAATTCAACTCTAGCAGCTGTTTTCAAAAGCATGCGTTGAATGCATGATACAAGCACAAATAGCCGACAGTGGCTTTTAAAAAAATTCTTTAGAAACGACAAACCGTTAGTTCCGGTAACAAAACAATTATTCACTCGATAAACCACTACACACACAGATGTGGTATTGATGTGTGACGTACATGTATGCACTTTTTCCGTGACGGTAATAGCTTTTTGGTCTTAAGCAACAAGAGGGCGCTGTTCTGGTTTACAGTGCTAAGAAGATGCACGTTTTAGCCTTGTCCACATTATTTAGCTGTCTTAAAATTACTCAACTCTGTGGAACCTGATTAAAATAAATATTACATGTTGGTAAACTGCCTTGTAGAAATTTCAGCCTGAGTAATAATAATAATAATAATAATAATAACTTATAAGGCGCAATTAGCATCTACATGTAGTTTGACCTATTCACCGCGCCATGGTCTGAAAACCTAACGATAAACATGACTGAAAAGATACGTTTTGAGATCATACGATGTGACTTAAAGGCCCTGTAGATGATCTGTTTTTGAGCGATTCTGCGAATAAAACCATTATAAACCAAAAGAAAGACATTAACAAACTCATCCGAAGAAATTTCAGCTTTGTCAAATGTACCACGTTTAAAAAAACCATGAAAATCCATATGCGTTTTCCTGGTCTTGGCGGGGTGTTTCAAATATTCGTTCTCAGTTGATCGGGTACTATGTGGCTTGCGTCATGCACTCTGTGGCGCACATCATATACTGCGTGTGCGCGGCGCGCGATCCATAAAAATGCATCGCGTTGGAACACGCACACGCAGTACACAGCGCCCATGCATTTTGGACCGCGTAGATGCGAACCAAAAATAAGTAAATCGTTTGCAAACGATCTAAATAATTTCATCTTACGGATTATTTTCTGGTAAAATTATATCATTTTGAGCGGAAACCTTTCATTGGGTAGTTGCTATTAATTCAATCTTTACTTTCAGAACTTTTCCCCTGTAAACTCGTCGATTACTTTTTGGGGTCATTGCAAATGATCCACTGGGCCTTTAAAGGAAATAATATCTGGCTGTAATCGGATGTTTATTGGCATCCGATTAATTCTTCAGAAAAACTCATGAAAAAAAAATTGGGTCATTGCAAATGATACAATGGGCCTTTAAGCCTTATTGTAACCTTTGTACGTTTATCATGCTGTAGCATACTCATGTGTTTTGTTTCATGGTAGGGTCATTTTCTGAGACCTTAACAAAAGCATTTGATCTGATATCGTACCTTATTTGTTGTTCTGTCAATTGCTTGGGTGTTACAGGTTCCACTGCCGCCAGCTAACACGACGTTATTATCACAGAACTGTGCACAGTAAAGGAATTCCCCTCTACTGTCAACTCCAGACAGCAGGATTGACTGCTCAAGTCTACCCGTTGGGATGTCCCATACTTGTAGTGCATTGGTTGATACCCATGATGCCGTCAGGATTTTACCATCCTGGAAAAGGAACAGCAAGTGTAAGTCGGGTTTTACCACCCAGGAAAAGGAACAGAAATGCAGATACTAAACAGTGTCACAAAGAAACGTGATATGATGAATTTTTTTAAAAAGATACACACCTTGAAAAAGTGCCCCCCTTCCCCTCGTCGGTCCCCCTTCCCCATTAAGATTCAAAAGTCTGGATATGCTGCCGATTCATCAATATGTCACTAGCAGTTCACTATAGCAGATACGAATGTAGGGTTGTAACTAGTGCTGCGACCGTGTAAACGTTTAAACGACCGAAATGTAACTATCCGTTTAGAAAAATGCTAAACGGATATCCGAAACCAACTTGTAATGGCCGTTTTGCGCCGCCGGAAATTTCTAAAGAGGCAGTTTTGTTCTGAAAGAATCAGGCAGCATACCACTGTGATGAGCCCAACGGTCGGTAACCTTTGTGGTTTCAAGCCGAAGATGTACAATTCTAGTTGCGTTCGTGGGCGGAAGCGATTTTACTGATGG
Organism: Henricia sp. BOLD:AAB3569; assembly: GCA_037783545.1. NCBI lineage: Eukaryota > Metazoa > Echinodermata > Asteroidea > Spinulosida > Echinasteridae > Henricia > Henricia sp. BOLD:AAB3569. The sequence continues at coordinate 674,093 of JBBELK010001102.1, read as the reverse complement.
TTTTCGGTTTCATCTTGCAAGTTGAATTCAAATAGCAGGCCGGTAAACACTGTGGAGCCGACGATCGTAGTTGTGTTGGAACTGTTATTGATTCCATTCTCTCATTGGTTGCTGACTTTGGGTTTGAGTGACTTCTCGAAAGTATCCAATTACAGCAAAGCCTAGCTGAACTTTCGTGGCCTGCATCATGTATGCTCCAATTCAATAAAGTGTCAGTGGTGCCGCGCGAACGCACATGATACCAGGTCAAAGAACTTTATATTGCGAGCGCGGTAATAAATTTTACTTTTTTTTATGTTAACTATTCGTTTAAACGTTTAAACGAATGTTAAATTGACGTTTAAACGTTTAGAAAAATAAACGGTAATACCCAGCGCTACTTCCCAAAGAGTCTCCCTCTGCTCTAGTCCCAAATCAAGTCAAGTCAAACTTCCCTGGTGTCCCAAGTCAAGTCGGGTCAAGTCAGGCGTGTTGGTCAAGTCGGGTCAACTCAAGTACAGTGAAACTTGTATATAGTGGCCACTCTCGGGACCAGGAAAAACTAGCCACTATAAACAGGTGGCTCTTTTATAGAGGTTGCTTAAGCATTATACACATGGCATTTGGGACCAAAAACTGTTGGCCAGTATAAACAGGTGGCCTATTTAGTCTTAGGTTTTTGTAGTGCTGAAATACAATTCGGTCCTCAAAATGACCAAAAAAACAATATTAAAATAAATCACATAACAGTTGAATTTCAGTTTTGGTAGACTCCAGTCAAAAAATGTTCAAGTCAGGTCAAGTCAGTGAAAATCGTGACTCAAGTTAACTCAACCCCCGAGTCTCGAGTCCAAATCATCATCTGACATAGTGGCGCATAGAAGTAATAACTTCCTACCTTAATATCAATTCCATTTCCGCACACGTGGGGCCCACCGATTGTTCGCTGTACACCGTGACTTGTCCGCTTGTCCCAAATCTGTTCATGAAAGATCAGAAGATATTTAGAAATTGCGTCTGCCATAGCTGGTGGCTTCCAGTGCATGGACTGTGCGTTTTGTGTTGCTGTTAGAACGAAAAGCACGCATCCATTGGCATTACACATGCAAGCGGCGCGCCCCCCTTTGCGTACACAATCTTACAAAAATGCGCAACTTGTTTGAAGCGCCTTTTTGTAGGATTGTGTACGCGAAGGGGGCGCATGTAATGGATATGCGCTTTTCGTTCTAACAGCAACATATAACGCACAGTCCATGTACTGGAAGCTCCCCAACTATGGCGGATATACAGGGAAGGAGACCTTAGTTACCGAATTGGTTTATACCACTGTGCCTCATAGCTCAGCTGGTAGAGCATCTGCCCAGTGTGTCAGAGGTCTTGGGGGGAAAAACTAAGGGAGTATACCACAGTACCTCATAGCTCAGCTGGTAGAGCATCTGCCAGATGTCTTGGGGGAAAACCTGAGGGAGTATACCCTGTGCATTACAGCTCAGCTGGTAAAGCATCTGCCCGGTGTGTCAGAGGTCTTGGGGAAAACCCGAGGAAGTATACCACTGTGCCTCAAAGCTCAGCTGACAAAGCATCTGCCCGGTGAGTCAGAGGTCTTGGAAAAACGTGAGGAAGTATACCACTGTGCCTCATAGCTCAGCTGGCACGATGTGTCAGAGGTCTTAGGGAAAACCTGAGCGAGTATACCACTGTACCTCATAGCTCAGCTGGCAGAGCATCTGCCAGATGTGTCAGAGGTCTTGGGGAAAACCTGAGAGAGTATACCACTGTGCCTCACAGCTCAGCTGGTAGAGCATATTCCTTATGTCAATAGAGTACAGAAGCGATGACGTCACAAAAAACCTTTTTTACATTTCAGCGTTTTGGATACCATGTATCGGTGGAGCATGATGAAAAACATCCACAGCCCAAATTTGGTGGGAATCGGTTCAGTGGGGCCCGAGATATGGCCGCATGAATACATAATTAGCCCCATTGAAATCAGTGTAAATTGGCCTGGTTCCAAAAGTTACGATCCAGGCCAATTTAGACTGATTTCAATGGGGATAATTAGGTATTCATGCGGCCATATCTCGGGCCACCATGAACCAATTCATGTCAAATTTGATGTGTGAGGGTTTTTCATCATGTTCTACCGAAATATGGTCATGAAAATGCTGAAATGCAAAAAAGAAAATTTGATGACGTCACACTTCGGCTGTCTATGGTCTCGGGTTCAAATCCAAATCCCATGTTTTGCTACTTGCCTTCAAACAGTTGTCCCATCCTCCAGTCACAAATATGTTGTTGTCATCAGGATGAAATTTGAGTGCAAATATCCGCCTCCCGTGGCCAAAGTCATTGTCAACGTCATTTTCAAGTAGGAGTTGGTTGCTGCCCTCATATGTCTGAAGAAGCTACAAAAAAGATTACTTGATTGGTCCACAGTGATCACACGATCAATTATCATTGCTAAATTATTCTAACTGGCCATTCAACACCTGCCAGCTCGGTGGTTAACGATAGAGCACATCATTTTTTGCAGTGACTCCCAATTTTTTTTCATGAGTTGACGAGAAAAACCTTACTAAAAGATTTAATAAGAATAGTACCAAACACCACATGAATTTATTTCTGTCCAAAATGGTATTTTATGTGAGAAATTAACAGCTGATGAAGGTGGTTTTCTAAAAATAAAAAAAGTCTTTTGCAAAAGACTTTACAATTCAACTCAACACAAAAGCCATGAATGGATTTTTCAAGTTTTCTGAAGTACTATGCATAGTTCCGACCTGTCAATCAAGCCGAACCCGCTGACCAATCACAACAGAGCTAGCAGACATCGCCCACATAGGTCAAAGTGCATTGCCTCACACAGCACAACAACATACAGTTTGTACAGTGTTGTAAGCGGTGATCTGAGTGAATTTTTTGTTTCAAGGCCGAACGATTCGCTGTTCAAAGGTAAGAAAGCATGTACATGTATTTCATGATAATATGACATCCCTGTATTACTGGCCCTTTACTTAGTGTGTTCTAAGATAACTGTTGACCCTGAAACATGAATACCTTTGAGTTTTCTCCAATGAATCTGTGTTTTCCGTTGAAAGTCCCATTGGTTTGTGCAGTGTGTGTGGACATTTTGAGGGATAGCGTGTGAGGCATAGCAACAATATCCAAGGGGCGGAGTTAACTGGGCAAACTCGGAACTATGCATTACTGCCTCTTTGTGGCTCAATTTTCTACACAGCCGTTTTATCAACATGAGCTTTTAATCACGAGTGGAATAACGCCCTTTATAACAGTTTACCAATCATGTACTGTACCTTTAAGATGTCTGCCTAGTATGCAGGAGGTCATGGGTTCGAGTCCCACCCAAGCATGCTATGACGTTTTTCTCAGTATACAGCACTAATCACGTTATGTCGGGTAAGGGCAAAACAAACCCTAAGGCCAAACAAAATAAATTGTGCGTTTACGGTAACGTCCTAAAACAAATCCAGGTAGGTAGGTAGAACATTATTTTATTTTGTCATTTTTGTTTACATTTCAGTTCATGCATTTGCGTGTCGTTTTGCAATGTTTGAAACTCACTATTAACACTATTAACCATGTTCATGTACAAGTGTAGAAAATGTTATGTTCGTTGGAAATTATTGCAAATAGCGCTCATTTAAAATTGGCAATAAAATGTTTGAGGTCGGCAATTTGGCCTCAAAAATTCCAGGTAGGTCGGGTTACCGTAAACACACCATTTATTTTCTTTGGCCTAATCAACATTCATTCTCCCCGATGCAAGCTTGAATCACTTCCTTCAAGAAAAGACTAAATAATCACCTCATTTGTTTCAGCATCATAAATCCTAATGCACAAGTCCTTCCCTGCTGTGGCATACACATCACCTTCCAAGCTGAAGTCAATAGCGTTGATCTCGTTACCTTTCTCTGGGAAATCATTTTGAAAAGGAATAAACCTACTTCTCCTAAAATGTACCAGAAACAGTTTGTTTTGCAGTAAAACTGATTATATTTTGTGTCCGTGAGATATAATTAATTAATGAAAATTTAGCGAAATTTAAATTTGAACCCAGGCCTACTTGAGTGGAAAATCAAGGTGGCCCAGGTTCGAATCCTGGATGTGACACTTGAGATACATGTAGGATGTAAATTCAGTGTTGTGCTCTTACAAGATCCCAGAGAACTACTTTCCCCAGCATTTTTAGTTGGTCGCAGTTCAAAATGATTGTTATTAAAACCCCATTACAGGGGCGTTCGAGATGCTTACACCGGGTAACACGGGGTTTACACAAAACGAACGACACGGGGTTTCGCTTTGAGTTCTGGGAACACGGGTCAAAGGTTGTTGCCAGGTGGAGCTTTATAAACGTGTTATCCTTTGACTCACGATGAAAAATAAAGCCGGCGCTACGCAAAAACAGTTGCCCTAAAGTACCGCAATAAACTTTGTCAATGCCCACAGACATCTACTGATTAAGCAAAACGTATTTACAGCCCTATTCCCTTTTATTTTGTGTCATAAATCTGTGTTTTTCTTCGTACTCGCGTCGCGATTCCAAACTGTCCGCCATGTTTTACTACTCGCGGTTACTAGAGGACGTCATTACACCAAAGACCCAGCCACGAGCTCGGGCAGTGGTGGCTGCCACCGGGGCAGACTCATCACGTCATGGCTAAAAGAACGCTCCGGTGTAAGTTGGTGTTACCCGGTGTAAGCATCTCGAACGCCCCTTACATGTACTTCATTTGGAGTGACCCAAAATATTACTTCACGAGTTGAAAAACTACATGATTATTTTGCCCCGTGCAAAATGGTACCTTTGTGGGAGAAATTGCCAACTGAAAGTGCTTTTTAAAAAATTGTTTGAAAATAATTTTGTTTAACCATTCATTCAACACAAAACAGTGCATGGATTTTTAAGGTTTTCTGAAGTATTACTGCATAAATGTGGCTGAAATTTCTACAAGGCAGTTTATCAACATTATTCTTTAGTTATGTAATGCTATTGTTCTTAGAATTTGTAAAAAGTTTCATCTGCAAATGATAGGCCTTTAAGTTGAAACTGCCAATTAATGTATATTTTAAATGTCTGCAAGTATTTTTGCTTAGAAAGAAACAATTATCTATTTCATACCTTTGTTGAACATTTTTTTATGAGCCTTGTGAATGTCCCACACGTTAATGTTTCCATCAGCACCAACAGAAACCAGTTCATCATTATGAGTTGGATGAAAACTCAACCCCATAATCGGAAGCTCCATTCTGCCTCCTTTGTGGAGAGTTTTAACTAACTCGCCTGTTTGGGTATTGTACAACTGAAATAAAACAATTTTGAAGCACATACATCATACCTCTTACACATTCACAACAAAATGCAATTTTTGGAATGATGCCTAATCAACTTGGAAATGAAACAACCAAACACGGGATAAAAGAAAAAATAGTGTGGTCCTTATCAGGACTCGAACCCGAGACATATGAAACCCCAGATAATTGCTCTACCAGCTGAGCTGTGAGGCATAGTGGTATACTCCCTCAGGTTTCCCAAAGACTTCTGCCACACCGGGCAGATGCTCTACCAGCTGAGCTGTGAGGCATAGTGGTATACTCCCTCAGGTTTCCCCAAGACTTCTGCCACACCGGGCAGATGTTCTACCAGCTGAGCTGTGAGGCACAGTGGTATTGTATACTCCCTCAGGTTTTCCCAAGACGTCTGACACACCGGGCAGATGCTCTACAGGTTTCCCCCAAGATTCCTGGGTCTACAGGTTTCCCCAAGATCCCTGGCGCACTGGGCAGATGCTCTACCAGCTGAGCTTTAGGCACAATGGTATGCTCCCACAGGATTTTCCTAAGACCTCTAACACACCAGACAGATGCTCTATTAGCTGAGCTATAAGGCACAGTGGTATACTCCCTCAGGATTTTCCCCAAGATCTCTGGCACACTTGGCAAATGCTTTACCAGCTGAGCTATGAGGCACAGTGGTAAAATCCCTCAGGTTTTCCCTAAGACTTCTGACACACCAGGCAGATGCTCTATTAGCTGAGCTATAAGGCACAGTGGTATACTTCCTCAGGTTTCCCCCAAGACCTCTGACACACCAGGCAGATGCTCTACCAGCTGAGCTATGAGACACAGTAGTATATACTCCTTCAGGTTTCCCCCAAGACGTCTGACACACCGGGTAGATGCTCTACCAGCTCAGCTACAATGCACAGTGGTATACTCCCTCGGGTCCCCCTCCCCCTCCCCTCCACCTCCCCCTCCCCCTCCCCCTCCCCCCCCCCTCCCCCTCCCCCCCCCCCCCTCCCCCCCCCCCCCCCTCCCCCCCAAGATCACTGACACACCAGGCAAATGCTCTACCAGCCGAGCTATAAGGCACAGGGGTATATTCCTTCAGGATTTTTCCCAAGATCTCTGGCACACTGGGCAGATGCTTTACCCGCTGAGCTATGAGTATGAGGCACAGTGGTATAATCTCTCAGGTTTCCCCCAAGACTTCTGACACACCAGGCAGATGCTCTACTAGCTTAGCTATGAGGCACAGTGGTATACTCCTTCATGTTTCCCCAAGACCTCCGACACACCAAGCAGATGCTCTTTTAGCTGAGCTATGAGGCACAGTGGTATACTCCCTCAGGTTTCCCCAAGACCTCCGACACACCAAGCAGATGCTCTACTAGCTTAGCTATAAGGCACAGTGGTATAAATTCTCAGGTTTCCCTTTAAGAACTCAATTTATCTCTTAGTGGTGCATGGATGTGCAACTGAGCGCAACAAAGTAACAAACACAATTGGTGTGGTATAAATACAAATATTTTGTACGGTGTAAATCTCGAGTTAGAATTTTCTTTCGTTCAATAAATATTTGAATATCTGTAATACCAAAATTTACCAGAATGCCCCCATTTCCGCAGCCGATGGCGAGTGCCTCACCATCATGTGAGAACTGCAGACTGTATACACCAGAGAAGAAGTCCGTAATATCAATGTCATGTAGAGGTACCATCTTGGTGAAGGAGCCCTGTGGTTTGGACTGTTGGCTGTCGATGGCACGCCCTGCCCGGATTGCTGCTTCGAGATGACGACGGGCCATTATGCAGTTACTCGGCTAGAAATTACATTTTTTTAAAGGAGATTTATTACTTGTGAAACTGGTAAAGCATGGTTTCCATATAAAAATTCAAAACGGCAGTCCAGTCTAGGTTAGCTAAAAATCATGATTTATCATCAGAATTTCACTTTTTCGTGGTTGATTTAAGCTTGAATAGACCCTTTACACGGGCGGCCATGACAGAGGGCAGTCACATTTAGGCTTGGGCGACTCCAGCATTTTCATAGTGGACTCCGATTCCAAAAAAGAATTATGCTTCCATTCGGAATCGATTCCATTTTTCACGGGAAAACATTAAATATGACGGTTTGATATTTATTACAATTATTGGGTATTTTTTTCGTATATACACTGAACAAAGATTTTAAGGAAATTACCTCCTGGAATCAACAGATCATCCAATAGACCTTATGCATGGCGGCCATGACAGAGGGCAGGTTTTCATATTCAAATGATGTGACAATAGACCCACAAAGTGCCTACTCGTGCATGACACACTGTGACAATGTGACTGCCCTCTATCATGGCCGCCGTGCATAAGGTCTACTCTAAGATATACTTCACACTTGCACTTTTGTCGGAAATGTTGCATTTTTGATATATAAATGATAAAATTACTGTTGAGATCTCGTAATGGACAAAGTCACAGCGCGACTTTTCCGTGCGTAAGCACGATAATAGTTTATTTTGTGCACTAACTTTGAAGGAGAAATTGTGATTTTCCTTTAGAAAAGCAACGTTCGCGACAAAAGTGCATGTGGAAAGTATCTAGGTCTATGATCTGTTGATTTCAGGAGGTAATTTCCTTTAAATCTTTGTTCAATGTATTCTGTCGGTCGCACATAAGTACCCTGGCACTTGTGACCCGGTGTCATATGCCTTTGTATACACACTAACACAGGCATAGCACCGTGACTGGACTTAGATACATGTTGTGTAGACAACGGCTTTGTTTTTTTGTTTTTGCATGGGCAAACCGTTTTCACTCCAGAGTCCAGCCCTACCAGAAGTGACATTGCGGTGACCGCCCCCTTCCGTCCCGCCCCGCCCCTTCCGTCCCGTCCCGCCCCCTTCCGTCCCGCCCCCCTCCGTCCCGCCCCCCTCCGTCCCGCCCCCCTCCGTCCCGCCCCCCTTCCGTCCCGCCCCCCTTCCGTCCCGCCCCCCTTCCGTCCCGCCCCCCTTCCGTCCCGCCCCGATTCGTTCGAATAAACACATCACATTCACATATAGTATATGATCACATTCACAGGGATTTGTTTACACGTTCCATGATCGAGGAAGAACAATAACAAATACAACGCAAATTCGTCAAAATTCTAGCACATCTTTCACCTTAGAAACCTTAAAAACATGTAAGCCTAAGTAAACCACAATTTGAGACAGCTAAGGTTGATATTGCAAGCAGCAAAATCTTCGAAGTTCCCGGGTGAAGTTCACGCCAGTCCATCGAAATTCAGCAGCTAGCCAAACAGTAGATTGGTTCCCGATCCCTATAGATTGGTTCGCTTATTGCGAAAATATAGGGATCGGTAAAGGGCAGCCATGACGGGCAGAATTCTGCCCGTCACGTGGTTATTATTATTTTTATTTTGTTAGTAAGTGCGCAGATTTTGCATTGACATTTGTAACTTGGCCGTGCGTGTCGAACATATCCAATTATGTAAATAAAGTACATTGCCTATTAAAGGCCCTGTAGATGATCTGTTTTTGAGCGATTCTGCGAATAAAACCATTATAAATCATAAGAAAGACATCAACAAACTTATCCGAAGAAATTTCAGCTTTGTCAAATGTACCACATTTAAAAAAAACATGAAAATCCATATGCACTTTTCTGGCCTTGGCGGGGAGTTTCAAATATTCGTTCTCAGTTGATCGAGTACTATATGTGGCTTGCGTCATGCACTCTGTGGCGCACATACTGCGTGTGCGCGCGATCCATAAAAATGCATCGCGTTGGAACACGCACACAGTACACAGCGCCCATGCATTTTGGACCGCGTAGATGCGAACCAAAAATAAGTAAATCGTTTGCAAACGATCTAAATAATTTCATCTTTACGGATTATTTTCTGGTAAAATTATATCATTTTGAGCGAAAACCTTTCATTGGGAAGTTGCTATTAATTCAATCTTTACTTTCAAAATGTTTCCCCTATAAACTCGTCGATTACTTTTTGGGGTCATTGCAAATGATCCACTGGGCCTTTAAAAGCAAAGGGCTTGGCCAATTTTTAAATATAAAAAACACAATGCGCACGCGCAAAGACGACCAATTACAGATCAAAATGAAGCGCCCTTTACCTGTCCTTATATTCTCCTGTGTGGAATATGTGGACGGGAACCAGTCTAGCCAAACAGGAGTAAACAATAGAGGTCGCCCTTTTAATTTTACAGTCACCCGACAACATTAAAGGGCTTATTTAGGATTTTTATCAATGAAATCTATGCTTTAAAACCACTCTACTCAGTTAAAGTCATAAAAATCCTATTTGGAGCTTGCTTTGGGGGTTAAAACAAAGGTTTTTAGTTTTTATGCTAATGAAAATATGCATATTCATGACCAAGGTCACGACGTCACAAGAGGCAAACACAGGAAAATCACACTCAACTGTGCACAAAAGATTTCACTTTTTTCTCAATTTTCCTGAAACTTTTGTAATCCATGGCTGTTTGAGTTTGTTTTACATGTTGCCTGCTGTAAGCCATGACAAAACTGGGGGTAGAAACTGCAGCAATTTGCCACAAGTCCAACTTTAAGTCTTATGTTTTTTCTTAACTTTTCCCTTCTGTCTTCCTTCTGTGATGCACTCAAAACAGCGCCCTCTGTCTGTGATTTATTGCAGTGAAATCTTCAAAGTTGAAAAAGGCCACCTTTTATTGATTTTACATCCAAACGAACAATAGTATGTCTTGCTGAACAAGTAATCCGTCATTATGAAGCAAAGCTTAGGCACAAAGTTGTTTAGCATGTCACAGGCCCTTTAAAGGATCACACCGGCTTTGTTGGGCTATTTCGGGCTCGAAATAGACCCATACATTATTCTGAAGCGCCCAAAACGGGACCACACTATTTTTTCTGCAAGCCTCGCTTTGGTTACGTTAATTTTGATAGGAGAAAAGGGAAGATTATATGGTCGCACTGTGATAAAGGTCTATAGACCTTTATCACGGTGCGGCCTTCTTCCCTTTTCCCTTATTAAAATGAACGTAACCAAAGCGAGGCTTGCCGAAATAAAATAGTTTGGCCCCGTGTTGAAAATGTTCATTGTGTGCATCAAAATGCATGCGCGCGGTGCGATCAAGAAAACGCGCAGCGCGGAAACAACAACGGAAGACTGCACGCGCTATCGCGCAGACACGCACACGCACTGATCATGCCCGACACGTACGTACACGTACTATGCAGTGGGGAACTGAGATATTCTCTCGCCCATATCAACACCCAGAAACCCTTCTTATGAAATATGTTGTGTACAGATTGATCGCGTTCAAATGACGTCACTTCCTACAAATTGTCACGTGCATCAGGATTTTGAGCGTAAATGTTTGTGACGCGCATCGGTTGCGCCGTATTTCGAACAAATTTCGAGCAACACGCGCGTGTGTTTGAAAAATTTTTCAGGGTGTGCGTGCGCGTACTGGGTGGCGTTTATTACGCAGTAGCATTTTTTTCTACGAAGATGGCGTCAATTGATTGCTTTCGATGACGTAGAACATCCGGGTATGTTTGGTGGTCAACAGTCACGCGCGTACACGCGCGCGCCAATAGACGCACATGAACACGCGTAAAAACATTTTCACCAGCGTATTTTCATTCGAAGATGCCGCACGCGAGCGTTGTGATACGTTCAAATTATTGAGCATGCACTCGGCTTGTAAAAACGAAAGTGCTTTTACTTGATCGCGATGTTTAGCCCGAAGAAATGCGTTTTTATCTTTCTCGATACAACAGCCATGGCGCAACAACATAAAGCTAGTTCAAGCAACAGAGGTAAGTGCAACCAATGCGCTTTTTTTGCTCTTTTTGCCGGTTATTACTCGAGCCACGTGGGTCATGAAAAATGCCCACCAAAATGGTGGATGGAAGGGGTTACGTCACCGGAAAGCAATCAATACGTGTACACTATTTTCCAACAAGAAGAGAAACCAACCGCGAATGACAAAAGCAACAATTAAGCACTTAGCGCTTGCAATCTACGGCTGGAAATAAAACTAACTCCAAGACCACGTGATTTATCCGAACCAGAATCTGATTCCAATAAATCACGTGACCTTCATTTTTTGAGAAATGCTCAAAGACGGCCAAATGTTGTAGTTTCTTTTCAGGTTCTCTTCAGTCTATTGCCTATGGGGTACCGTGGCCGAGTGGTATATGGGTCATTGACTCGCAATTGCAGGTTCGAATCCGGCTGCGGTAGGCCTACCTATGCCCTTGGACAAGGCACTCAACCACACTTGCTCCATCCTTCGGAAGGGATGTAAAGCCGTTGGTCCAGTGTGTTAGGTAATTGGTAACGCACTCTAAAGATCCCAGAGCATTCTTTCGTAAAGAGCAAGGGGATTCCCCGGTGTCTCTGGCCATTTCTAATTCTAATTCTTCATGGGTTTCCTCACGCTTACGAGTGACAGTGCAATGAGCACTATTGAGGAATCCTTGGCATGAATACCAGAAAGAAATAATAATAATAATAATAATAAACCCCCTGTTACCCGGTGTAAGCATCTCGAACGCCCATAATATTAGAAAGTACTTTCAGAATCATGTATGGGTCTATTTCGAGCCCAAAATAGCCCAACAAAGCCAGTATGTCCCTTTAACACGTGACAAGTTGTGCATGTCGCGCGTGTGCAGTATATAGCGCGCGTGTAGAGCTAGAGCTAGCTTGCGGTCGACGACGCAAGATCGAGACGTGTTGTGGCCGAGTGCAGTGCTGTATTTGTCGGAACTATGTCTGCCGAAAAAATGATCAATGTAGAAGAAGATGAGCATTATTTGCTCCAAGATGAATTCACCCGTTACCCGGGTAAATACACGTCCGTACAAGTTTCACTCTACACAGACCGAGTTGTCGTTGAAAAAATTAGCAAGGGCAAGGCAAAATTAAGCGACTCCAACGGGGAAAATGGCCGTGTGCCCACCCACAAACTTGACAAAGCCAAAGGCGCCATCCTCATCGTCCGTCTAGCGGACGTGATCGGCTGCCAATGTGGTCGGAGCAGGAGTTCGGATGTCCCCAGGTTATCCTTGGCCAATCTGGCCACTAAGAAACCGCCCGACGACACGGAAGCCGCGTTTTTGTGTCTCCATTCGTACCCTTACAACAGACCCGTTGCAAATGGCGGGTGTAGGCGAAAACAAGACGTTATCTTTCGGGTCAACAAGTTCGACACTTACAAAGAGAATCTGGAAATTGCTCAGAAGTGGAGGTTGGCCGTACTGCTCCTTTTGAGGGGAGTTACAGTGTCGACTGAAGAGGGTGAGCCAAGGTGTATTGTCTGTCCTTGTTAATGTCACTCAGTCTCTACTGTCAATCTGATCGAAAACTTCACAATGGTGCATTTATTACACATCTCAATGATTCTTTCACAGGAAATTCACAATTTCGTGTGTGAGAAAAGAGCAAGGCGGGAGCGTTGAAAGTGATTATAAAATCATCCATATCCATGATATTCGGCCCTAAGAATATATCTTGTCATATCTTGACCTATTCGTAAATGACATTTGTCAAATTAGCTGAAGTAATACCTGAGGCTCAGCTACCGTAGTGTCAAATTTAAAGTTTGATAAAAATGCAAAATGTCATGATTTGTCAGAGTTTTAATATCTGACTTCCTGGAAATGGCTGGGTCTTGAATTACTTCCTGACGTCCTTTTTAAAAACTTTTTTAACAATTAAAAGGGACACACCGGCTTACTGTTTACATAATGTAGCAATCTAGCATCCTTGACAATAATATTTTGATGGTCGTTGTGAAAACAATTTATCAAAATGTCACGTAATTAACTAGAAATGTTTAAAATTAACAAAAGAGACAAATGTTGGGCTATACGCTTTACCAGCCGTCGCGATGTATTATGTATTATGTGATATGGGTCGACGCGTGTTTAACCTTGATTCCCCTGACTCATCACACCTTGCATGATCGCCGCGAACCCGAAGCGAAGACACGAAAATCTGAGAGATTCTCGTGTCCATATCAACACTCAGAAACCAATCCTATGAAATCTGTTGGCAGATTTGTGTACAAATTGGAAAATACGGTATGTACCGCGGTACATAGTGTTCGAAGGACATTATTTTCCAACAAAAAGAAAAACCAACCGCGAATGACAAAAGCAACTCGCACTTCGCGCTGGCTTCTATGGCTGGAAATACAACTAACTCACAAGACCACGTGACTTTTCGGAACCAGAATCTGGTTCCGAAAAGTCATGTGATCTTGAATTTTTTGAAAAATGCTAAAAAACGGCTACATTGGTGGTGCCTTTTCAAGATACATTATTCTGAAGCGCTTTCCAGAGTAAATTATATAAGTCTATTTCGAGCCCAAAATAGCCCAACAAAGCCGGTGTGTCCCTTTAAGCCGATACTTTCAGTAGGCCCTATAAAAACAATTTTTCCAGTATCAAAATCGTGGTCCCAAACGGAATCTTTAACCAAGTCTTTTTACAGGAAATTGCAATTTTTGGGTAAAATCAAAATCTCTACACGTTCTAATACAGCCCTGGCCGTAATACTCTCAAAACTGGCGTTCACACGTCCTTCAAAACCGATTCTTCCAAGAAAAATCATAGCAGATGTTAGCGCCATTTTGAAAGAGTCTTTTCGATGGACTATCTACCAAAGAGGGTGCTATTCAATCTAGTCGGGAAAAAAATGACAACGCATGCTTTTATGGCCAGGAAGAGTTTTCGAGAAAACTGGTCTAATTAGTTACCATCCTGAGATCTCAGGGAATTTCCACTCTGCAAAGCGACGTGACAATACCCTAGGAAATACACGCAAATCTGTGGAGCGAGCCGGCTGTTGTCTTGAGCCAACTCACGCCCGAGTCATTTTGATGTAATTTAATCAATTCGGTCATGTTATGCCGAAAAGAAACAATTTCTATACTTTCCAGAAATTGTATTGGGTTCCGTTCCTTATGACTGTCCCATTCCTACCAAACTTTCAAACGACGAACCTTATTTACTCCGCAGTTTTTCAAATTAATAACAGGGATGCATGCTGACGAATGTAATGGAACGGATTCCCCAGTATGCTTTAAATAGCAGCCAATCGCCGACGCGGACAACGGCTAGCATTACCGAGTACATGTATCACATGCATGCACGGTGTTTACAATCTGCGCGCGTTACATTTGAATACCTGCAATCGTGCTGCATGTGCACTGCAAGCGTCCTGATTGGTCCAGCAGAGGCGACAAGATTTCTGTCGCTAGTCCCACCGCCAAATGGGGCCTTTTTCAACAGGGCCACTGTACGCAGGAGTTGGGGAGTGCGTTAAAGGGGCACTGTTGCAAGAGGATGATTAGTTACATGTATCTCTTCAGAACAACTGAAACTTATTTCTTTTCTTTTGAGACCAGACAAAGGTACCCGGTATTTCCTCAAAAAAATTGTCTGTGTTGCCAAAATTCCCCCCTTTACAGTGTGTACACGTACGTAACATTAGCGGTGTGCAAAACGAATATATTGGAATATTCGATCTTCCATCGACATGATCGAATGTTCAAATAGCATTTTACCGAATTGAATATTCGGTATGATTTTCTTTCCAAACAATCATCGAAACAAACTTATCATCCAGTTCGGAAGTGTTTTAGAATGAATATCCTGTGGGTGAATTACAGGATGTTTTTATTGAATAACTCAGTCCTTTTCGTTGCCGAAACGGCGACTTTCTTTTATGTCACATTATATGTCACAGATGTGCTAAAAATGATTCATACCCTTTGAAAAATCTAACATTTTTCAAATTTCTTCACTCCCAAAAACTATTGTGAAGGAGCTTTCACTGTTTTCTAGGACAGTTAGTTGCCTTGCACAAGACCACATGTTTTTGGCTCAGCATCATTTGCATAACAATAGTAATATGTCCTGCAGCCGATTTCACAAAACATTTCTTGTGATAATGCACTTGTATGCTTTCAACATTCCAGTGATTCCTTTTGGTTGTTCAACAGTTATTTTAACATGTTTGCGTAAGAAAAAAGAGCAGTACATTAAGATCATCGATGAAAACATCAAGCAGTCTGCTAAGAAACTCTAGCTTGGTTAGCGTTGGACCTGTACCAGCAGGACAACGATCCCGAACATACTGCCAAGGCAGTCACGAAATGGTTCGAGGACAACCATGTGGACGTTCTGGAGTGGTCGAGCCAAAGCCCAGATCTCAACCCGATCGAGAATCTATGGAGGGAACTCAAGACTCGGGTGATGGCAAGGAAGCCTTCCAACCTCAACGACCTTGAGTCTTTTGCGAAGGAGGAGTGGGCGAAAATCCTGGTGGAAACATGCTTTGGCCTTGTAAGCCGCATCCTGAGATCTTAGGGAATTTCCACTCTGCGAAGCGACGTTATAATACCCTGAGGAAATCCACGCAAATCTGTGGAGTAACCGGCTGTTGTGTTGAGCCAACACACGCCCGAGTCATTTTGATGTAATTTAATCAATTCAGTCATGTTATGCCGAAAAGAAACGATTTCTATACTTTCCAGAAATTGTATTGGGTTCTGTTCCTTATGACTGTCCCATTCCTACCAAAATTTCAAATGACGTTCTTAATTTACTCCGCAGTTTTTCAAATTAATAACAGGGATGCATGCTGACGAATGTAATGGAACGGATTCCCCAGTATGCTTAAAATAGCAGCCAATTGCCGATGCAGACAACTTCCAGCATTACCAAGTAAATGTATCACATGCATGAACGGTGTTTACAATCTGCGCGCGTTACATTTGAATGCCTGCAATGCACTGCCAAGCGTCCTGATTGCTCCAGCAGAGGCGACAAGATTTCTGTCGCTTGTTCCCCAGCGAAATGGGGCCGGTTTCAACAGGGCCTGGGTACGCAGGAGTTGGGGAGTGCGTTAAAGGGGCATTGTTGCAAGAGGATACTATGTGTAAGCTGATACAGGAACTGTTTAGAGGCTGTGATTAAAAACAAAGGCTTTTCTATTGATTATTAAGAGTGACTTTATTAAGGGTATGAATAATTATGGACATGACCTTTTTTGGAAATATGTCGATAAAATACCCCCAAAATAATATATTACAGAAAATGTCACTTGTTGTTATGGTGTTTTGGCAAAAAGCCAAAAAGTGTACCGCTCCCAACCATAGACCTCGCATTTTAATTTGCATAATGGATCCCGTCCATTCAGTTTTTCATAGTACATGTAATCCCTGCTCAAACCATAGCTTAAAGGGCCCCTTATTTAGGATTTTTATCAATGAAATCTATGCTTTAAAACCACTTTACTCAGTTAAAGTCATAAAAATCCTATTTGGAGCTTGCTTTGGGGGTTAAAACAAAGGTTTTTAGTTTTTATGCTAATGAAAATATGCATATTCATGACCAAGGTCACGACGTCACAAGAGGCAAACACAGGAAAATCACATTGAACTGTGCACAAAAGATTCCACTTTTTTCTCAATTTTCCTGAAACTTTTGTAATCCATGGCTGTTTGAGTTTGTTTTACATATTGCCTGCTGTAAGCCATGACAAAACTGGGGGTAGAAACTGCAGCAATTTGCCACAAGTCCAACTTGAAGTCTTATGTTTTTTCTTAACTTTTCCCTTCCGTCTTCCTTATGTGATGCACTAAAAACAGCGCCCTCTGTCTGTGATTTATTGCAATGAAATCTTCAAAGTTGAAAAATGCCACCTTTTATTGATTTTACATCCAAACGAACAATAGTATATGTCTTGCAGAACAAGTAATCCGTCATTATGAAGCAAAGCTTAGGCATAAAGTTGTTTAGGACGTCACAGGCCCTTTAAAGTACACTGGACTCGTGGCTAGAAGCAAATTGAGCATGCAACGAGGCGGCTGATTTGACATCGAAGAAGGCTGCTGAAGGAATTAAAAACATCATGCATACACTGTACATGTAGCACCCACGCGGGAAGTACATACACTCCGAACAACTTTAGGTTTGAATAACGGTGCAAATAAATGGGCGGAAATGTTTTAAAAGGTTTACGTATCAAATATTGAATATTTGATTGAACAAAATTAATAGAATTTCAAATAGTCAATTATTCGAAAATGCACAGGGCTAGTATACATATCATGTACATGTAAGCCCTTGCTGTTTATTAAAAAGAACCCCTAAAAGTTGAAGGTTCTTGAACATAATTGAAGGCAACAATTTGCCTCATTTTGTGCATGAAAACGGGTCAAATTTGACTGAAGAAAACCAACAACATAACTTTAGTTTTAATAAGCTTCTTCAACATATAGAGACCTCTTATTTGAAAGGGTTTTCAAGCACTTCAACGTGAAATAAAAATTCATGTGATTTCATCCATTTGATATTTTGATCTTTCTAAATTTGTGCACTATCATAATGGGAATGGCCAACTGGAAATAGTGATTGGTTTATTTTTTTAAATTAAAATCCGCTTTTCAAAACCAGGAAATTGAGGAAAAGAAACCAAAATATACATGTACTGTGTATTCTTGTCCTATTCTTGTGTATTCTTGTAGAAGGAACAGAGGTTTTGTTTATTTTATCTGAACTACAGTTATGTGTTTTGCAGATAAAGCCAATTTGGTACATGTGTTCCTCTTATAAATGCTCATTTTAAAACACTCAAAGTACTGGGCAAGTGTACTGGGGCGGATTGCAATATATGCGGTCTAACATGTCTAAGACTGGTCTACAATGTATAGGCTTAGCAGGCTATAACGCAGCGTCCACTAAGACCGGTCTATAATTATAGCCCGCTTGCAATATCGTTGTCTCAAAGTTAGACCAGTCTTAGAATTTAAGCCCGTGGCAAGCAGGCTATGATTTTTGGACACCACGCTACATCTCGTAATTTTGCATGAAAAAAGACGAACAAGCTACATTGTGTATTTGATAACTTTCGCGGTGAGTTTCTCTACAAAACCTGCACCACACCATCCTGAGATATCGGGGAATTTCCACTCTGCGAAGCGACGTTACAATACCCTGAGGAAACCTACACAAATCTGCGAAGTAACACAGCTGTTGCGTCTAGCAAATACACACCCGAGGCATTTTGATGTAATTTAATCAATTTGGTCATATTATGCCGAAAACAAACAATTGCTATACATGTACTTTCCAGAAATTGTATTGGGCTCTCTTCCTTATGACTGTCCAATTTCTACAAAAATTCCCAGCAATAATCTTATTTACTCCGCAGCTTTTCAAATTAATAACAGGGATGCATGCTGACGAATTGAATAGAACGGATTTCCCAGTATGCTTTAAATAGCAGCCAATCGCCGACGCGGACAACGGCCAGCATTACCGAGTACAGTATGTAGCACACTGCATGCACGGTACTTACAATCTGCGCGCGTTACATTTGAATGCCTGCAATGCACTGTCAAGTTTCCTGATTGGTCCAGAGGAGGCGACAAGATTTCTGTCTCTTGTTCCTCAGCGAAATGGGGCCGGTTTCAACAGGGCTTCGGTATGCACGATCGGGGAGTGCGTTAAAGGGGCACTGTTTCAAGAGGATGGTACCACACACGCGTCAAGTGGCTTCGTGAGGACGTTTGTTTGGCTTAGCCGGCTGCGTCTGTGTTTTTTGGCTGGCGCAACAGTACTTCGACTAAGCCGAGACTGGCTAAGTTTGGATAACCGGCTATTGCTGTATCCATGTTATTCACATCATTCGATGTCATTTCTGTCATGTTTTGTCAAGTTTTTTTATGGGATGAAAAAAAAATCTGTTGAACGACGGCCGCACACCCGGCGGTGATATTGATGTTGGGCGGCTTAAAAATATGGCAAACAGCCCCATTTTAAGTAAAAAGTAATGCATCAGGACAACCTGGGCGTTGACAAGTACACCACTGCCAAAATGACTGAAGAATTATAAGGGATGACAAAGATTAAAGAGGATATGTAAAACCCAGCGACAAACATTGAAAAAGTTAGCCCAATGTTTTCAAGTTTTGCTGCGCATGCGCAAACGGTGACACAGCCCCAATTTAATGTACATGTACCAGCAAGTAAATGCTGTGATTATGCTAATGGCGAGACTGTAAAAATATCGGAAGTGTTTATAATGCTTCAATAGCTTTTGTGGCCTGTGGTAGGTACTTGTACAGTGCATAATAGTAAATACTGGTACTGACTTGAGGATTTTTCCCAACCACTGCCTAGCATTGGTGTAAATTACCGTACACTTCATTAGCCCAACATGTTTTGCCCGATATTATGTGGTCCTTATTTGTGAACAGTTAACATTACACGTACTGTAAGTAGGCCTACCGGTATACACGATTTTCAAACACTAAAATGATAAAAACAAATCTTTTTTTAAAATGAAATTTTTGATTGTACATCACGCAAGTGAATGATAGCCTGACTCATTGTAAAATCATGGTGTAAGGGGTGCGTGGTGTGCTTGCATTTTCTTAAAGTGTCCGTGTTTGGGTAAAAGGATTTTAAAAATTAATTCACACAAGCAAACGCATTTAGAAAGCTTATTACGTGTCTCTGTAACGAAAAATATAAAAAATTTCCGATGTCGGGAATTGGAGCCTTTTTCTTGAAACGGGCTTCACATACGGTATCGTACATGTGAGGGTACGCTTATATGTACATAGTACATGTATGTGTACTTACACAATGTAGTGTACGCACACACGTATACGTCGTAACCCTGTCAAATAAAAGACAGGGCCTGTCTTTTATTATTTCTTGTTTTTAATCCTTGACCGATTTTTACGTTCTTGGTACCAAATGAGAGCTGATAACTTTTTCTCTTCTAGAAAAATGCAATTTAGCTGTTTAAAAAAAGTTTGACGCTCAAATCGGAATTTTTTATATCAATTTTTTAGCGATTGTCGGCAGACAATATTGCTAAAGGCGTGTTCCCGTTGGACTTTTTCTGTTACATGCCTCACGGAAAGTTACTGAGACATTGTAGTAGCATTCCTCTGTGTAACCTTCTCCGTGCGTTCCCATTTGCCACTTGTTTTCCATGCCCATGTGGAAAGTTACCGCGATTCCGCTGTAAACTTGCCATGTGCAAGCCGTTATTTACTGCAGGGTCATGTTATATTTAATTAAAACCCTGTCAAACTACCACGGCCGAGCGGAAAGTTTCCACGGCCCCTCTCGGCCTGTAAGTTTTACATCGTGGCTGGGATAAATTAACAGGGACGCTAATTCTCTGTGTCCCAATTCTATCACATAACCACGGTAGTTTAACCCCCCCAAAAAAGTCCAATGGGAACACCACTTAAGGGGGCTCCAAAGTTGTCAACATTTTCAAGGTTCCACAAAGAGGAGGAAAAGGGGGAGGTGCGTGTGTCATATTGCAAGGGCCGCGTAGGACTTTACGTGCAGAGCATGATCCAAAACTGGTAAACACTGGATGAAAATTTCAAAATTTCTTAAATTAATCAAAATAATACCTCGATCGGTAAAGAAATGTTCCATATTTTACAATCCGTATTTACGAAAATTAACGGAATAAATTTGGCTGTGCCATCTCATTTTCAAGAAATTGTTGAAAATGCATGTACAAAATTGTAGTTTTTGTCAATTTTATTGATTGTCCTTCCCTCACGCATAAAAACAACCTCTGCATAAAACTGTAAAGTCAATTTCAACATGTGATAAACTGGGTGTGTGTGTGTATTAACATCAGTAGCAGGTATTAAAAACATACAGGTTCACTTTAGTTTTCATTTGTTGTATTGACTAATAAAGAAAATGCACTTGTCTTTAGATTTCCGTCCCTCATGCGAGGGACGGAATTGAATCACGCTCTGCACTGTAAAATGTTGACATATTATGGTAGTGACAAAAAAAGTTCTTAAGTAGTATTTCGGGGGGCAGGGGGGAGGGAGTGGTCTTGAAAAATAGGAACTCTCTGTAGAACTGTAAAAATGTTGACAACTTTCAATAGCCCCTACATTTTTTAAACAAATGTATCAAATCCATCTACATTCATACTTCTGAAAATGGCAGCAAAAGTCAATCTAATCTTGCATTATCTACATGCAATGTACTGGTATCCGCTCACAGTTATTTTTGCACTTGCTATCAGGCCCTGCCGCGTGGGTGCAGCAGGGATGCCCTGCGGCATCTGCAGGATTATCCTGCGTTACCCTTGTGGCTTACACAAGGGCGCCTTGCGATTGGAGTCTAGAAAACTTCAAAGGGCACCGCGCGGGCCCCGCCGAATATATGTGACTGATACACACGGATGCCGCAGACACCTGCGATACCCCTGATTTCCCGAAATCTTAGAAATCCACCGTAGGTACATGTAGAAAAATCTGTACGGCTCCCCCGGTGGATATGATTGTAGTTTTAATAATAATAAAACAAATGTCCATAATGTTCAACAATCCAGATGAATTTATTGAAAAGTAATACTTTTTCTCAATTGCTTAGGACTCTTTACAAAATTGCATCATTCACCCAGACTGTAGGCCTACTGCTGCACTAAGTTCAATTGATAGATTATTTATGAAGCAATAGAGATGAGGGAACAATTTTGCAATCTAAATGCAAAGGTTTGGGCTTAAAGTTCGAGCTGAAAAGTTTGAGGTACATGTATAGACTGTACGTGTACACACAAGGATGTGATAAAAATGGAGGCATTGTCTCATACGACAAATAAAAACACCTGTGGAGGAGACAAAAAGTTCAGGACCCAAAAAGTTCGGGGAACCCCTGAACTTTATCTGTGGTTTGTGTCATGTGTGTTTCTCAAAGTGCCTTTTCGCGTACGAAAATAGATGGATTGGACTCGGGTCCAACCCGTGTTCATACTGCAGAATGTTAACCTGGGCTGGGTTCCACTTGCGCAATCGTTACCAAAGTTTGCCACTGGTTACAGTGCTTTTGTGCACTCATTTATGGGAAGCCGGGTACCTGTCGTTGGCAAATGTTGCAAATGTTTGCAATGTTCGCGTATTTGGAACGCAGTCCTCGGAGAGCCCTGTACGTGTACCAGTACAATGTATGTACCTTGGGCAAAACTCAACCCTGTTTGGGAGGTGGGCTGAGAGCTCTGGGTAGATGTACATGTACAAGTACATGAGTCTTTCCACGGTAAAGGGGGCATTTTGGCAACACAGACCATATTTTCCAGGAAATACCTTTGTCTGGTCTTAAAATAAAAGAAATACGTTTAAGTTGTTCTGAAGAGATAGCATTAGCTTAGGCCCAAAAAGGGTTACAAATAGTGTGACAACATGTCTTTCTAAAAATCCTGTGTACAAATTTCCAATACATACATGTATACTTTCGTACATGTAACCGGGACGGCCTAAAATGTAACACAAGTGTCCGTCCCGGTTACGAGCGTATATTGGAAATTTGTACACAAGGTTTTTAGAAAGGCATGTTGTCACATTATTTGTTTGGGCCTAAGTTACCTCTTTAGAACAACTTAAACTTATTTCTTTTATTTCACAGACAATTTAGGTATATTTCCTCAAAAATTTGGTTTGCTGTGTTGCCAAAATGCCCCCTTTACTGTGGAAAGACCCATGTACGAAAATAGATAGGTTGGACTCGGGTCCAACCCGTGTTCATACTGCAGAACATTAAACCTGGGCTGGGTTCCACTTGTGCAATCGTTACCAAAGTTTGCCACTGGTTACAGTGCTTTTGTGCACTCGTCTATGGGAAGCCGGTACCTGTTGTTGGCAACAGGTACCCGGGGCGAGTTTGCCATGGGGATTGTTCTAGTGGGAAAATTAAGGCATGTACATGTAGATGTTTTTTGTTAAGGCCGAGTCATGTACACCACATGCCCTATACCGGTAGCCATTGCATTTAACGTGTGTGGACATTTACATACCGTAATAGCCTGGGTTTGACAAATGACCCACATCAAGGTCAATGAACAAAAAATATTGTATATCACTAGGTTTGTTTAGAAATATTTCATATATGCATCATGTGGTGTATTGTGTGTGATTTGACAATTTTCGTTTTCTTTTGAAGAACCAGTTACAATGTACATGTAGGTCAAGGATAACATTTTGCATTGTGGAGCCAGTTTGTGTTTAAAGATGCATGTATGTACCGTACCGGTATATGTACAGTACAGTCTGTGGTTCTCAGTAAATTATTTGATTTTCTTCCTCGAACGAATTTTTAAAGCTTTTATGTTATTTTATTAAATAAAAAAACATACTTTGTATTTTAGACATCGACAACCCTGTGAAAAACGCTGTTTTGTAAAATACGGCCGTTTTTGCGCCTTGCCTAGACTTGCACAGGCCTGCCTTTCCGTGTTTGGTCTGTGGTGCGGTGCATGCAGCAGAGGAAACGGAAGAAAATAAATTGTACAGGCCACCGGTCCGGAGGGCGCACTTTGCGCGAATCCCGATGAGGCCCTTACGATTTTTCTCTCATCCTAAGTTTGGGTCCATAGGAAAAACCTGAGAGAGTATACATATGTGCTAACTGTGCCTTATACAGGTACATGTAGCTCAGCTGGTAGAGCATCTGCCCGGTGAGTCAGAGGTCTCGGGTTCGAATCCCATTGATGCCCTTACAATTTTTCTCTCATCCCAAGTTTGGCTATAGAATATTAATTAACCTGCAGTCTCCCCAATGCAAGTTAAATCAATTTTTCAAAGTTTCAAGCAATCACTTGACATCAATTGATGTCTTCTTAACTTCTTCGTTTCTCTAGACATCTCGGCATCTCGTCTACCGCCACAAGGGAAGTTTCTAGTGATAATCAACCCTGCCAGCGGACGGCGTAAAGGTGTGCAAATATTTAACAAGCAGGTTGAGCCAGTTTTCAAAGATGCGGAGCTGGACTACAATGTGGTCATCACAGGTACCGGTATATTATATAAATATAACATGGTTTGAGGGTAGTCGATATTAGCTCCCCGAGGTATTGGAAGTTGACTCGCTAGCATGTCAACTTCCAATACCGAGGGGAGCTAATATCGACTATACGCAGGCATACTGTATGGAGGAATGGAAATCTGCAAACATCTTATTCCGATTTTTAAGTAGTCCCATCGAGTTGTTAATGCATACATGTACATGTAGTTCCGAGATTGCCCAGTTAATCCCGCCCCTTAGATATTGTTGCTATGTGCTCACAAGCCATCGCAAAAAATGGCGACACACAACGTACAAAGCAACGGGACTCGGCATGGAAAGCACAGATTCATTGGAGAAAACTCAAAGGTATTTATGTTTTAGGGTCGACAGTTACCGTAGCACACACTGAGCAAAGGGCTATAGTAATGCAGGGATGACATACATGTATATTCATAAAAATGCGCTTTCCTACCTTTGAACAGCGAATCGCCCGACATTGAAACCAAAATTCACCCGGTCCGTCACTGGCGCATACAACATACAAACTGTATGGGCAGAAAATCGCGTGATTGTTGTGATGATTGCATCACTTTGACCTATGTGGGCGCTGTCTGCTAGCTCTGTTGTGATTGGTCGGCGGGTTCGGCTTGATTGACAGGTCGGAACTATGCATTGTCTATCGACCAGGCCTGGATCAGGAGCTTTATTTCTTCTTCTTTCCTTACACCTTTGTCCTCTTCTTTTTATTATGAATTGAGATATACGGTGCTTGAGAAGCCATGCCTTAATTGGGAGACCAAATATGTGCACGTACGTATATAACTGATGTGTGCCAGCGCAGCGCGCGCTAACCCAGAGATTGCCTGTGAACACTTAACCCTGCTTGGTTTCTCACTACAATGCTAACCCTGGGGTTTTGCCGTTAACCCCGAGATTGCCATCCTTAACCCTGGTCGCTGTTAACAAACCGGCCGAATTGTTCGTCTTAACGCTCGCGCTGCCCCGGGGTATCTCGGGGTTAAGGATTGTTGTTACCGCCGAGTAAACCCGGAGATTTTGTAGTGGGAAAGGGGTATGCTAGATCATCAGAGGAGATAGTTTTGTACACTGGGCTTCCCCACATTTGCTCATTTCTTGGCATATACATGTATAGTGTACATGTATGTATATGACCCTTTCAGAATGTTCCACAGTCTGGGCGAGTTTTTGCGACCATAAACAGAAATCAGTGATGAATCCAGGCCCATTAAAAATGCAAAAATATAATGGACATTCCGAGCAGTATCGGGGCTGGATATTTCAAGGAGCCGCCTGGAATTTCCACTGTACATGTACATGATTGATAAAAAGGCGTTATTTTCACTCGTGATTAAAAATGCAGTTTATAAAACTGCCTTGTAGAAATTTCAGCCACACAGATGCAGTAATACTGTGACATTTTTGTCTGTCCAGTTACATACGTTCAGAAATGTATGTTATAGCAGCATTTTTGTAACTTTTTGGGCAAAGTTAGGGAATTTCTTTAAGTTTCAGATAAACTGAAGACATTTTTCAAATTAGCGTGGAAAGACCCATGTACAATATTTTAATTCTGAGATTGGGAAATTATAGAGTCACGTCATACCAATAAATTTAAATTCCAGCATGGTTTCGTCCATCCATACATATGAAAATATACCCCTGAGCAGAGGCAGTGTTGAAACAGTGACTGTTCATATTTTGCTAGAATTGTAAAGGATTACATTTGAAAAGGTAGGCAAGATTCAATTAAGAGATGATTTGTCCTTTGTCCACGTACAATGTATTTGGTTGTTTCATTTCCATGGTGATTAGGCACAATACTAAATATTGTGTTTTGGTGTTCGAAATAAATCAGCAAAAAAATAAATAAATAAAAACAAAAAATTGAATTTTAAAAATTTAAAGGTCTGTTTGCAATGATTTAAAATTTTACTTAATTACTTTACACAGTACGTGTAGCAATGGTCTTACAATAGTATGTTTTTTTTCAAAGGTTTTCTGTATCACTGCATATATCCCCTTCAGGCATGTCTACATTTGTGCACGTTTCTGTCCAAATAACCTGTGACTGAGGGGGATATGTACACGCTGAAATTTATTGCTGTAAAATTTTCCTTGGGTGATGATGAGTTATTTTCACTTTTGATAGCTCATTTTTTTCCATATCCGTGAAAAAGCTTTCATTTTCAGCCTCGGAGTTGAGTCTTTCCACCGTAAACATTTTTTTCCAGAAAATACCTTTGTCTGGTCTCAAAATAAAAGTTGTTCTGAAGAGATAACTTAGGCCCAAAAAGGGTTACAAACAGTGACAACATGCCTTTCTAAAATCCCTGTGTACATAATTTCCAATACATGTATACGCTTGTAACTGGGACGGCCTAAAATGTAAGTGTCTGTCCTTGTTGCATGTATATTTGTACACAGGGTTTTTAGAAAGGCATGTTGTCACACTATTTGTAACCCATTTTGTCCCAAGTTATTTCTTTAGAATAACTGAAACTTATTTCTTTTATTTTGAGACCTGCAGACAAAGGTATTTCTTCGAAAATATGGTCTCCCAGGAGGAAATTCCAGTTAAAGGTGACCCAATGGGATTCCATTCAAGTCCCATTTAAGTCCCATTCAATGCAACAGGACCTAATGTGAAATTTGGGCAATTTCCCATTAAATCACGTTGGTCCCATTGCACTTTGGGCAATCCCATTGAGTCCCATTGAAAATATCAATGGGACCTACAGTGTATAAATGGGATGCAATGGGAACTTTCTTCTGGGAGCTGTGTTGCCAAAATGCCCTCTTTACTGTGGAAAGACCTGTAAATTTATAATCGGTAGGGCCTAATTCATTGCATTTGTAAATTCATCTTGCACTTAGTACATGTACATCACAGTATGTACATGTATGTTCTTTCTTCGGATGACTCATAGCTTTCAGTTTGGCACCTTAAACTCAGAGACATTCAGTATCACCTCCCACGCGATCTGCCGGTCTGTGCACTATGTCTCATGCATATTAATTGATCTACCCCTCGGCACACAGTACATGTCAGTGCATGAAATTTTCATTCATGACAATGTGTGTCTGCAAGACATCCAGGCAGCACATAAAGATCACACAGAGTGTCTTGTATGTGTGTGTACATTATGCATTCCTGTTTTACTACTGGTATATAGAGCCGACTTGATTGGTCATCCAGCCATTAAAATTATAAAAACATGTTACTGTTATACATGCAGTATACTGAAACGCAAAAGAAACTTAATTACCACCTTTTAAACCTTTAAATAGCAACAATAACACTGTGTGTCTGTAGTAAAGTGAACTTATTTGTGGACAATAGTGTCCACACCAAACAGTGTCTATCTGTAGGTCACTTAAACCTTCAATGGTCACTTTATGGCACAGTTATTTAATTGAACAGCTGTTTCGACTGTCTGTGAGTAGCCAAGGGGTATGGGATGATTGTAATGAGCTGCACGGGATGTCTTAATGTTGGCTTTAAAAAAGCCAGTGCAAAATGGGCATTTCAAGCAACATGCCACGATTGTCAGGGGATCAACTGCATTATGCGCCGACGATGCACTGCCTGTATCCAAAT
This sequence comes from Henricia sp. BOLD:AAB3569, assembly GCA_037783545.1. Taxonomy (NCBI): domain Eukaryota; kingdom Metazoa; phylum Echinodermata; class Asteroidea; order Spinulosida; family Echinasteridae; genus Henricia; species Henricia sp. BOLD:AAB3569. Next base: position 646,343 of record JBBELK010001102.1, on the reverse strand, counting down.
CAATGGTGGCCACACACGCTATTGAAAGGGACTGACATATTGCACCCTCTTCTGTTCTTTACTGTAGAACAAACTGATGAGATGGTGTATCTTGGTCAAAAACTTGACATGTCATCAATAAAATGCCAATGTTCAATTAGCAATTGTTGGCTTGTTTTATTTTGAACTGTTACAATTTCATTACATTTTAAACAAGTGGTAAGTTTCTTTTGCGTTTCAGTATATTGTTACATGTACCGGTACATGTAGAGTACGATTATGAGATTTTGTGTGTGACCCCAAATTTATTGTAATCGTCTCTTAATCGGTCAATGACAAGAATTTTCATTGTTTGATTGTATCCGATTGTAATAGGATTACAATAAATTGGCAAAAAACGCATGTGACACCATCTCTATTCTCATCGTCATCGTATTACAATCCATCCCATAAACCCCTGCTTGAAAATGACGCCTGAAATGTTCTGTGTGGCAAGCATTGTTTCTGTGTGGCAAGCGCTGTTTTTGACACGCCGCTTAAACCACGGGGAGCATTCAGAGCGTCGGACGCTTGACACGCAATGCTCAACGCGGGATGCACATGTTTGTCCAGGTCACAAGTCGATTAGGACCTCGAAATCGACTTGTGTGCGTGTGACCCCAGTTTATTACAATTCAATTACAATTAGTATGTTGTGTGACATGTCGTCGTTGGAAATATTGCAATCTTATCAAAATCATATCACGATCGAGTACATGTAAGTACGAGAATTTTCACATGCGACTCCGGCCTTACGTGTAATAAAAATTGTAACCCGTTTTGTTGACCTTTTTGTTGACGACACTTTCCCCTCCATGAAACAGAAAATTATAAATATATACGTGTAAAATCAGTGGCTCTGCTCAAGTACATGTACCAGTATTTGAAACAAACAGCTACAGTAGTACAGGCTTCACATTTTGTACGTACATTTTTCAAATGTTGTTTTGCCATTGAATGGAAGATTTATTTTGTCTTGTTATACAGAGAAACAATTCCAAGCAAGAGACATGGCTTCAAAATTAAATCCCAGTGAATATCAATGTCTTGTTGTGGTTGCCGGAGATGGACTTGTATATGAGGTAGGACTCAAAAATGGTCTCAAGTCTTTAGACAAAAACATATATGTTTTCCTGCATGTCTTCCTGTAGCCAAGAGTGCAGTACCGTACATGAATGGTTTGGAAGCCCAATTAAATTGTCGAATTGAAGGTGCTGTTAGGAGCAAAAGAAGAGACAAAAGACGACTCCAAAATGTCATTATCTTATTTTACAGTAATGATGGTGCGACATGGGACTTGAGTGTGAGTTGTTTATTTCACTGTCCAAAAAATAAATCACTAGACAGCCGGTCTAGTCGGTCATAAAGACCACTAGACCGACGCTTAAAATACTAGACTCGGTCCAGCGGGTATTTAGAGCCCTGGCTTTATTTGTTCAGCTTCAATCGATCTTTATTAACGGTTGCTTGGTGCGAATGGTACCAATCTTCGTTCAATCCTCTTTATTAACCCTCCTACTGTTACACCTCATGAAACCGTCCTGTGTGCCACTGCCTCAGAACCCATGTGTGTGTCAGTGGGCCTACAGCCACCATCCAAAAACTGTTTTCACTACACACTGCATAGCAGTCTAAAGCCGTGTCTGCATTGGATTTGTTTTTCGGGAGGTTTTACCGAGACGATGGTAAAATGAAACATTTTACCGAGACCGTGGGAGAGCATGCGCAGTGTCCCTTCGCAGTTTGACCTTTACGCTTCCAGAGCGCTTTTACCGACTCAATGTGTCCGCATTGGACTTATCGTCTCGGGAAAAGCTCCCTGGTTAATTTTCCTGGGCAACAGTTGGCCAGGAAAAGTAACTGCTGGACTCAGGAAAAGTTACTCAGAGGAAACGTCCTACTGTCCGCATCTTCAAGTTATTACACCCATCTGCCCATGGGGGTTGCCACATTCAGACATTAGAACACATAAAACCAGCAGTGAATTATGGCTGGTCTCTCGTAGTTTTTAGACCGCTCGAAACCTTCCAGCTGGATGGTTTTAAGCGGTCTAACTGTTGGCCATAGCCTACCAGCAAGAGTGGGAGGGTTAATGAATTTTGTTTTAACCTAACAATCACGTAAAATGCCTCCACAAAATACTATCCATGGGAAGAAAACAGGAAACTCGCAATCTCCAAATTGGATGTGGAAGCAAAAAAGTTGCATAATCACTGCACTGCTTTATGGAGCGGATAAATTAGTGGGTATTTTGACAATATCCTTCAAAATATTCAGATTGAGAGTGCAAAATTTCAGAATGGTAATGAGAAAATTATAACACATGATATGGTATCAAAATCTCAACACCCATGAGAAAAATGGGGCGAGGGCCCAAAATTGTGATCTGGACACGCTCCTTTAAGTGATCATGTGTACTCATGCTTTATTAATTAAAGATGATTAACTACATGTAATCTTCGTCAATCAAAGCCATTTTCCTGATGTGAACATTGACTTCACATCTTTTTCTTACATGTCCTATCTCACGTCTTTTCCTCATCTGGTGCAGATTGTTAATGGCATGATGATGCACGAAGATCCACCATCCGTCCTTAAGATCCCCATTGGCATCATACCAGCTGGCTCTGGTAACGCTCTCTTTACAGCTGTTGTCTACAAAGCACGGTATGGTTGTTTATGAATAATGGAACTGGCTAACAGAGAAATAATGCATAGTGTAGGATGCATGCACTGGGGGCACGCTGACAACAACATTCAGACATGAATGACAGCTCCTCATGCATTATTTCAAAGTCGTGTTGGGAGAAACCGAATCGTGAGGCCACTAATTTTACAGTAAGAAACTGAACATGTCGAAGTCTGAATAATCAAATTCTTAAAAAAAGAATCTCCAATTCTCCAATTTTGCAACAAAAAAATCCTGTGAGTGCCAATGCGTCAAGCTAGATAACTTAGGCCCAAAGATAAGATAATTTAGGCCCAAAAAGGGTTACAAATAGTGTGACAACATGCCTTTCTAAAAAACCCGTGTACAAATTTCCAATATGCGCTCGTAACTGGGACAGCCTGAAATGTAACACAAGTGTCCGTTAGCATTATGAGAAACCACCTACACATCAAGATACATGTACATAGGTAAGGCATAAAAAAAAAAGTTATGTTGGCGTAACCCGACCGACCCTAAAAATACGGCCGACCCTGGATATTTTTATTTTTTTCAAGGGAAGAAATTTAATGATTAAAATCTATATAAATGAGTTATAAATACGTTTGAAACCATTTCTGACCGTTTCTCATTGTTGTATTGACTTGTCTGATGCTGGCGCGCGTGGAACTTTGGAGTGCACATTGTTGCACCAACGATCGAACATGCAGCAGAAGATTGCGCAGGCTCTACAACAATGTACATGTACAGGTGTGATATCGATACGGAGATAGATGCACCAAGTATACATTGTACATGTATAGTCGCGTCCCCGACTCCCACTCAGAGAGCAGCCTCACGCTCGCTGAACCGAAGGAGCTCTACATGAAAAATATGGTAGCCTCGTCCTAGACTGTTGCATGGCGCGGACAGCTACATACAATATTTAAAATATTTGGCTATTTATTTTGTGTTTAAAAAATAGTTTGTTACAATATAAATTATTTTAATTATTTTTTCAGCATTTTACACAATAAAAACTGATATATATATACATTCTAAAAATTGTAAACTATTTTGTGACCCCGGCGACCCGGCCCCGTGTTTTACACAGTCGCATCAACATGCATGGCGCCCGGTTCCGAAGCGTACAGTGTTTCCATCAAGGGAAAATGTGGATCTGCGGTCATTTTTGATCGCTTAAAACGGATAAATTTGAGTCAACAGCTGAGGTTAATCGCCCAGAGCTGCGTCAAAGGAAGAAGCAGGTCCATACAAAGATGTGGAATCAGATGAAACGGCCAGCATTTTGTTTGATTTTGGTTTCCACTTTTTCATGTCATTTTCGTTGCTGGGACTAGTGGGAGAAAAAAATTAAAAAAAATAATAAAAAAATCCCTACCTACCTACCCTATTTTTGGGGGCCCGTTACGCCAACATAACATTTTTTTTTTTATGCCTAAGTGGTAACTTTGGCAGCCAAGCCAGAAACACCAGGGAGAATCCCCTTCTCTGTCGGAATGAATGGGATCTTTTAAGTGCACTGCACAACACACTTGATCTACTACATGTACATGTACTTTACATCCCATCCGAAGGATGGAGCATTTGGGGTTAAGCACCTTGCTCAAAGATAGGAATCGTGATTTCCATTCCCATCTTGAAATCAATTTTAATCGACTCCAGCGAGGGTTCGCCCAAGCCTAATGACTGAAGCCGAAGTAAATACGTCATCTTTTGTTACATGTACAGTAGTTGCCTAGGCAATGGCTCTACACTATAAAACACTGAACCGTGTCCCTGTGCTTTTGCAATGGTACTTTTTCTGACGGCCATGATGTTTAGAGCCAATTACCATGGAAACGCACGTCACACTTCAGCTGTCTATTACAACTGCTTGTTTTGAAATCAAAAGGAAACAGTCCTTTCTGTAGCTGAATTGTTTTTTTGCAAGATAAAGGCGCTTTTTGTCATGTCACTTTCGGAAGCCACCAGGGCATTTTCAGGATAGCTATTAAAATGTAGTGTCACTGTGTCGGGTACCATAAAAATGATCTTATAATGACTCAGCGAGCTACACGTGTACAGTAGCGTGTTATCCTATAACACGGCATATCCTGCATCCTATGACGCGCCACATGTATAGCTCTGGGACATAAAGGAATTTTTACGGTAACTAACTAACTGACATTAGGTAATGTCACATGTAGCCTTGATCAAGGCGTTGGGCTTGTCTTCTGGACGGCCCGCTGAAGATAAAACAAAGCGCTTACCAGCTACGGCATCTGTTGCAAATATTGGCTCACAGTGCACCGTGCTATAAATATGCACACACGCACGTACATGTATCAGTACAGTCCGTAACCCAACGCCTTGATGGTTCTGCATTCAGCCAGCGAAACTCATTACAGTAATAGGGAAACTACCCCAGCGTGAGCTGAAATTTCATTTGTCGGCGCACGACAGGTTATGTTTGAAAAACGCTATGATCTGCGATCCCCAGTTTGTTCGTCCGAGGCAGTATTATAAGAGCTCCCACAAATCATTCAGTAAAGCTGTCATATTACGACCTTTGACCCCCAGAAGTGTAATCAAATACGTAAACAGACGAGCACAATGAATGCTACGAACCTGAGAATATTTGTTGTTTTCGTCCCCCGATCATGCCACGGTTCTCGTAGCATGGTAGACTCCATGACATGCATAATGCATGCTTCGTGTCATTACGTGCTACTCATGGAGCTCTTGATTGGCTCAAGACAAATTTTAAAAATTCATACCTTGCATACCATATCCAAAGCCCGCCCATTTTCGGCCAAAACTGGCCGAAAAAAAGAAGAAAAACATTAAACTCGGAAGTGACAGACACGACAAGGCGGTCTTTCGAGCTAGGGCAGGCCGTACGCAGCTAGTGCTGTATGTACATGTACGCAGCCAGTGTGTTGCCGTACGTGTTGGTATGGAAGTCGTGACCGCACGGTGGCTCGTTTTATGATGCCGTGTGTGGTTTGGATGCGCTAGTAGACCCCATACTCTCTAGTACAGCAAAAAACCTGGAGAAGGCTACATGTATGTTACATGTTGTACATGTAGTTACCCTAATGCCCACCATGAACCAGTGGGGGAAAAAATAACATTTTAACCTGCATTTCTCTACATTCCACTGCCACAGAGCCTTTTGCACCGGCAGACATTTTTGGGGCAAGTTTTTTAAATTCAATCATGTGACAATAGATTCACAGGCGTTGGAGCGTGTACTCGTGTTAACACGATTAATACACCTGTGCACACAAATGGCAAGAACAATGACACTCGGGTCAGTGAGAGTATGCTCTAGCTACTCCTGACAAATGGGAGTGTGCTCTTACTCCTGACGAGTGTCATGTGATTTGCACGAAGATGGCGGAATATGGTTGGAATTTAGGCGAATTTGCTCAACGTGTGAACTCGATAACTGAAACAGCAACTCACTGAGATTTGTAATTGATTTAGCTTGCGTCGGTGAGACTGAATCTTAAAGGGACACACCGGCTTACTGTTTACATAATGTAGCAATCTAGCATCATTGAGAATAATTTTTCGATGGTCGTTGTGAAAAGAAATAAGCAGAATGTCACGTAATTACATGTAACTAGAAATGTTTAAAATTAACAAAAGAGACAAATGTTGGGCTATACGCTTTACCAGCCGTCGCGATGTATTATGTATCATGTGTAAAAAAAGGTGGCGTTCGATATGGGTCAACACGTGTTTAACCTCGATTCCTTGTTTTCCAGGACTCATCACACCTTGCATGATCCCTCAGGTCAGCGCTGACTCGAGGAAGCAACTCGAACGCAACGTTTTGGTGTCTGTAGCGCCCTCAATAGGCCTATGCTGTTTTTTTTCTTCGGATATTATTTATCGCAGCGAACGCGAAGTGAAGACACGGAAATCTGAGATATTCTCTCGTCCATATCAACACCCGGAAACCCTTCTGAAAAATGCTCAAAAACTGCCAAATTTGACAGCGTCTTTTCAGGATATATCTAATTTACTCTGGAAAGCGCTTCAGAATAATGTATGGGTCTATTTCGAGCCAAAAATAGCCCAACAAAGCCGGTGTGTCCCTTTAATTAGGGTTTGTTTTGATTAACATTCAGTCTTCCCCACGCAAGCTAAATCAATTACTGATTAATTGCTAGCTCGGTGGCCTTGTTTGCACGAGGTCGTGAATCGAGTCCCACCCGAGCACGCTATAAAGTTTTTCATAAGGCCTTTTCCCACTACCCACCTCCGACCCGGGTAACTTTTCTACCCGGGTAGCGGTAAATAACCCGGGTTACATTTTACCCAGAATTTTCTTTTCACACGACAAGCATTAACCCGGAGAAGCACTTACCCGGGTCGTCTCTTACACGGGTACAACAGCGACCCTTTTCCAACGGCATTTCTGCATGCGCACGTACCCGGGTACACCAATCAGCACAAATACCCAGAAACCATTGCGTGTGGAAAATCGATCGATCGATCAGGCTGCGCGCGCACACACAAACATAACGGACGACACAGAAACATTACTGGCAATTTTGCTGTTAATATTTTGCATGTTTAATAATATTTATCTGTGTGCTTTCACTGGCCTCACGGCTATTTTGTTGTACTCTACCTTCAGAAGAGTACCAGTTTGACAGTGCCATTCAAGCGCGGGCGCACTTGCAACATTTGACTCAATCACAAGAATTTAACTCGCTAAATAGCCTACCCAGGTAGGCTATTGTCGTCGTTTCCCACGACAAACGTTAACCCGGAGAATCGTCTCAAGGTCGCCGTTAACCCCGAGATTGGTGGGTTAACCCACCTCCCGAGCAGGGCTAGAAATTACCCGGGTTAAGTGGCATTTTTGGCCAGATAACCCGGGTAATTCGTAACCCCGAGATTTGCCGTGGGAAACGAACCCTTAACCCGGGTAATCTCGGGGTTAAATTTTTCTGTTACCCGGGTTATCTCGGGGTTAAAGTGCTGTGGGAAAAGGCCTATAGTGTCTCAGGAAATCACCGAGTATACAGTGTTAATAATTACGTCGGGTAAGGGTACAACAAACCCTAATTAACATTCACTCAGGTTTGTTCCATACGGCATCAGAGGTCCCGCAAATGTTCTCAGGGTTTTTCTTTGATACGAGTATATATTTCTTTTGAGCAGTATTTGTTATGTCATGGCAAGAGGCAGCTATTTTGACTGATGGCCATTTGTGCTTGCGGACTGCAGGTTTGCTGTTCGTGCGATGTGCGCACGCATTACTCCAGAGTAACGACAACTGTACGCCCGAACGCAGCCCCAAATTACCTATTTATGATGTGATTTCCCCCTAAGAGAGCTGCCATGGAAAAAGTTCTGTTGATGTAGTCCTAAATTTTGCTCATTTTTCCACCACCACAGAGAGCAACAAACCAAGTACTCTGCTCTGCACGCCGCCTTTCTGCTGTGTAAAGGAGGCAAGCAACCCATTGACCTGGTCTCCGTGGTCACTCCAACTGAACGCATGCATTCCTTCCTGGGTGTGGCCTGGGGGATCATCGCCGATATCGACATCGAAAGCGAACGATTCCGCTGGATGGGTAAGCCCCGTTTCACCATCGAAACCTTCATTCGTATTTTCAACCTGCGGCGATACCGCGGGCGATTGTCCTATCTCCCGATCGAGAACCAAGACCAATACAAGCATCTGACACACCCTGCTAAGACTGGGTCTAAGAAGAAGCCCAGAGGTATGCCGCGCGCCCATAGCACGTTCGATGCAACTTCAGGTGGGTCGGATGATCCACTACCGAATCTTCCTCGATTTATGTCCCTTAATGAGGATCTATCCAAGATAGAATCGGCGAATGGGTTAGCTTTCTCGGAAGAATTCATCACGGAGAAAGGCAGTGAGGACACTGGCGTCGGTCGTCAGTCATCGCAGAATAAGCAGGCGGCTAGCGTGAGCCAGGACACCCACCCCCAGACGTCGCTTCTGCCTCCGAGCATCTCAGACCCACTACCTGAATACTGGATCAGCATCGAAGGCGACTTCGTCGGGATTCTCATGGTCTACTTGTCGCACATCAGCGAGGACATCTTAGCCTGGCCGGACCGTAAGTTTGACGAAGGTGTCATCAGTATTCAATACCTCGATTTCCCAAGGACAATACGAGAAATGATTGATTTCGTGGATGCCAGCCGGACAGGGAAACACTTCACTCTGCCGTTCACAAAGTGCCTCTTTGTGAAAGCCTTCCGCCTGGAACCGCTCACAGAACCTGGGATCATCACCGTGGATGGCGAAGTCATCAAGTATGGTCCCGTTCAGGGGGAAGTGCTCTCTCACAAACCTCATATCCTATTCCCATCGGAATCTCTAGCACCCGCAGAATAACACAGATGGATAGAATTAGATAGCATTAATTTTAGCAGGCTGTCTTGAATGAAGGTTGGGCATGAACTCTGTTCACTGGTCGCCACTGAGTCCATAGGACACGTCAGAAAAATTAACGTACAAATGTATTTTGAAGGAAATTATTGAAAGTTTGTTACTTCTAAATTCACTTCCCTTGAAAATAGTAACAGTTTTTGGTGGTTATTTAAGTAGGAGAATAAGTTGTGACTAGTGAACGGAATTCATCAGAAGTACAGTACCATTAGCGCCCAGACAAAAAATTTGTCGCCCTGACAAAAATCTGGGCTGCCCGGAGAAAAAAAATCAATTTTCCCCTCTAAAACACTTCAAAAGTACAGCCAAGTCATTCCAAAATTAGGTGTAAAAATTAAGTCACCGAACATGATTCGCTAGGCACTGGTGTCATTATTGTTCACTTACCACGCATATCTATCGTATCGGCGACCCAATTCGTGGTCGATAACGGCCATGGCAGTTGCATGCATTCATTTTAAACAGTGCCCTCACACGACAAACACTGATTCGCCGAGTGAGGGCGCTGCTGAGCGCGCCCTGACAACATTTTTAGCAGTGGAGAATACTGCAACGTGAATTATGTCGACATGGCGAGATAAAATATGTTGCCAAGTCGCCATCCTGAATTCAATAAGTCGACTTGGCAAGATATTTTAGGTTTCCAAGTGGACTTCATAAATCTACTAAGTTGACAAGTTGACCTCCTGATTTCAATAAGTCGACTTGGTGAGATAATTTGTTGCCAAGTCGACTTGGCAACAAAAATAGCTGGCCAAGTCGACTTATTGAATTTAGGAAGTCGATTTGGCAACATAAATTATTGTGCCAAGTTGACACGTTATAAGTCTACTTGGTGAGATAAATTATCTCGGTATCTAAACTCACAGAGCGGCGTATACATACATGTAAATGTGTATTGAGATATAAGATTATAAATTTCAAATTCCAGTGCACCAGCATGTTTACTTGAGTTCTACAATCATCTGTTATAATTAAATGAAGGAATTCATGGAGGAGCACTCACACATTTTCATCTTAATTTTGAGATTATTTTTACAAATATTGACTGCAATGAGGTGATCTCAAAGCCATGCGCATGACTATGCCCCGAGGCGGAAGCCGAGGGGCATAGTCATGGCTTCGAGATCACCGAGGGCCTATAACCTTAACCATGCCCCGAGAGGAATTAATGGAGGAGTCCAAACATTTTCATCTTAATTTTGAGATTATTTTTACAAATATTGACTGCAATGAGGTGATCTTGAAGGCATGACTATGCCCAAGGCGGAAGCCGAGGGGCATAGTCATGGCTTCAAGATCACCGAGGGCCTATAATCTTAACCATGCCCCGAATAAAAAGCAGTCAATATTTGTTTTATACCGAATGTGTAGATTTTTGTCTTCTGATTGGTTAAAAGTACACTGTCACTGGCAATTTGTAGTCCATCCAATTTGGAAACTAGTTTACGGCGGAAAGGTTGGTATTTACAGCAAAATATTAGTAGCATATTTCACCCGACAACCTGTTTTCACTGTTAGCCCCCCTTTTGTTATTTCCTTGAGGTATTCATCATCTATAAGATCAAAACGACTTCGAGATCGTGCCATTACCGGCGTAGCCTGAAAGTGAAATGTCTACACGACGTGCACGAAGCACGTAACTGCACTGCACAGTTGGTGCACCACTATGCTACGTACTCGCGCGTCCGGAACACGCTAAACGGGCATAGTCAAATTTTACAGACACGGGGTCTAGCTAATTTAGTGCCCCCACTTTTAACCAATCAGATGACAGGAATCTACACATGAGGTATACAACAAGGATTATTTTATGAAAATAGTGCAACGTCGTGGCATTTTGTCGCAGTAATTGACAGAATGGTGTCAAATGTGTAATATATTTATTACTGTGGTGAAGCAGCTTTTTGTGCTTTGTGCACAGCTCTGTATTCAAGCTAAAAATTGGAATCATAAATGATTTGTTTACATGCGTGCTTTCCTATAGCCCTATATTATTTGGTACCCTGAGACGTCATGTTTTAGGTCTACATTGTATTCCGCGAGATTTTTCAGAAAACACCTGGAAAATTGGTCTGACTCCTTATCATGTCAGGGAGCGCGTGTGGTCTAGTGGGTATGAAGCAGAACTCCCAATCAGAGGTTGTGGGTTCAAGCCCCACTTCAACCAACATGTTTGTGTCCCTGGGCAAGGCACTTAATCCCAGTTGCCTCGTCAACCCAAGCGATATATGGGAAGCTGTTAAGGGAAATGCCACAATCTAACTGCTGATAGGGTTGAGCGCCTGGCCAGCAGCCACCTAGTTAAAGCGAAATGGTTCTAGTGATTCCCCGATGGCAGCGATAATAATGGCAACAGCGCCAGGAGCACCTCGCAGGGGCGGATATGTGCGCTTTATAAGAATCCACCATTATTATCATTATCATTATGTCTCAAAATATTCCCAGTTCAGAATCCAATCTGTGAGATTTTTTTTGCTGGAACATTTTGTGTACCGGAAGGTTGACCAATTTTAGTGTTTTGGGAAGTGATGTATCATTCATGTTATTTATTGTTTATTTAAATTATGTACATTTGTACCAAATCATCAGATCAATATAAAAACAAATTTGTAAGATGAGGACTTAAGGTTTTAGGTGATGGAAAGACAATTTGGACACATGGCAATCCCTTTTGGCCAATGCCTAACTCTTGACAAGAGAGGGCACTATCATACTTCACAAGTGGGCTTAGACTGGTACGGACTTGGATATATGCTGGACTGGACGTCCACTGTGTGTTTGTGCAACAGTGCATTGGAATGCATGAAGTTGCACGTAGTAGGGTTACGCACACGGTGACGCGCTTTGATAGTTTAAAAAATTGTGTGGTTGCGTACAAGAAACATCGCATATAAATATATTTGCAAACATACATTGTATTTGCAAAGAAATGTATGACGTACAAAGATTTTGGTAATGCGATGTCCCTTGTACGCCACCATAAAACCCTACATGTCTGCATCTGCAAGCGTGTCAAAAACCATATGCGCGCGCGTCCATGCCAGCACAAAAATGGCGGCGCAATGTCTTTTGCTCAGTCATACTTGTAAGGGGTCATTCAAATTAGTCAATCTTTAAAACAATTTTGATTTTTTTTTGACATTGATTATTTTGATTTAACATTGATTTAACAGTGATTATTTTGAATGGCCCCTAACAGCTGCATCAGTGGAATTTTGAATACTGTAATTGAAATAAAACCCCAAACTGTTAGTTGTGTTACATTGTGTAACATAAATATGTAATACACTTACGTTTATTTTTAGAATTCCACAAGAGGATTTAGTTTTGCTAGCTTTGTTTTATTTTCAGTTTGAAGAAATACAGAGAAGTGAGAATTTTGCACACGTTTGTAAATTCATTGCATTACATGTAATAGTTGTTAAAATATTGAAATATTGCGTAATATTGTGTTGGTCTATTTATTGAATCTGCTATGCATATTTTGAGCAATCATATTTGAGTTCACAGATCATTGTTTTGTAGAGCAATTTGAGAAATATTATCATACAGATATATGTATATTAGCAAGTTTGGAGTTTTTTTTATAGCAACAATGTGTTCAGTAGAAATTATATGTCAGGTTCACTGTTTAGTCAGCTTTTGATAATCAGTTGAGAGAAAATTGTGAACAAAAGTTAACATTTTAATATGTTAGTCATTATGCATATAACATTTGAATGCCAAGCATTAATTTCAGCGGTTAATTCACCGATGATTACCTCAAAATTATTATTATTATTATTTGTTTTTTTTTAAAGTTATGGTAAGAAATCAGTGTGAGTGCACGAAACGCCATGTCAATATGCATGATGCACAGCCCCCATCCCAAAATTAAGCAGGTCACTGAGGTTTTGTTCAGTTGCACACCCATGCTGTTGCAACACCAAAAGAACAGTTATGTTCTTAGAAACGCCTGAGAGAGTTATCACTGTGTCTCATAGTTCAGCTGGTAGAGCATATGCCCGGTGTGTCAGGTCTTGGAGAAACCTGAGATAGTATACTACTGTGCTTCATAGCTAAGCTGGTAGAGCATCTGCCTGGTGTGTCGGAGGTCTTGGGGAAACCCGAGGGAGTATACCACTGTGCCTCATACATGTAGCTCAGCTGGTAGAGCATCTACCCAGTTTGGCAGAGGTCTTGGGGAAACCTGAGGGAGTATACCACTGTGCCTCATAGCTCAGCTCAGCTCGTAGAGCATCTGCCTGGTGAGTCAGAGGTCTTGTGGGGGAGGGGGACCTAAGGCAGTATACCACTGTAGAGCATCTGCCGGTGTGTAACACTGTGCCTCATAGCTCAGCTGGTAGAGCATCTGCTGGTGTGTCAGAGGTCTTGGGGAAAACCTGAAGGAGTTTACCACTGTGCCTCATAGCTCAGCTGGTAGAGCATCTGCCCGGTGTGTCAGAGGTCCCAGGTTCGAATACTGATGAGAACCACATGATTATATTTTTCTCATCCAACATTTAGAAAACTTGTACCACCTTTTTATTTCTTTGTTTTTTTTGTGTTTTTTTTGTTTTGATTTTTTTTGTGTGCCAGAGGCCATGTCTTAATTATTTTTATCATACATTTCATTTTAAAAAACGCGGCTTGGAAATTATAAAAGTTAATATATTGTGATTGAAAAAAATATTTAAATCTACATGTATACAATATTATTTCATTAGGATATGAGCACGACATATAATTAATTTCCTTTCCCTAATTCTGTGTGTGACATTTCCAAAGAATAAATGTACATGTAGCTCTGCACATGATAAAAAGTAGATAAACACACACAATTCTTAACGATATTCAGATGAGTAAAATTGACAATTTTAATCATAATAGATTATGCAAGTTCAATTACTGTTAATGTTTTTCCTAAATCAGATCTACCTAAATATGATCAGGGAAGTTGGTTCGAAACTTTGCAGGTTTCTTTGCACACTGAGGCTGTTTTTCTGATACCGAGTCTTTCCACGGTAAAGGGGGCATTTTGGCAACACGGACCATATTTTCCAGAAAATACCTTTGTCTGGTCTCAAAATAAAATAAATAAGTTCCAGTTGTTCTGAAGAGATATATAGGCCCAAAAAGGGTTACAAATAGTGTGACAACATGCCTTTCTAAAAACCCCGTTTACAAATTTCCAATATACGCTCATAACCGGGACGGCCTAAAATGTAACAAGTGTCCGTCCCGGTTATGAGTGTATATTGGAAATTTGTACACAGGGTTTTTAGAAAGGCATGTTGTCGCACTATTTGTAACCCTTTTATATGGGCCTTCAGAACAACTTAAACTTGTTGTGTTTTTTTTGGAGAGCAGACAAAGGTATTTCCTCGAAAATATGGTCTGTGTTGCCAAATTGCCCCCTTTACTGAGGAAAGACCCATTTATAATCATTTTCTGTTTAAAGTACATGTACATTGCACTTGGTGGATTGTTTGCAAACTTAAATGAGTTGTACAATTTGGAAGTGTATTTCCACTCAGTAAAATTTATGTGCGTCAACATACATGTAATGGTTGCTTTAAGAATATCAGCACTCGAAATATACATGATATATGTAAGTATAGTTTTGTGATCCTCGAGTTTAGATTGGTTCCCGATCCCTATAGATTGGTTTGCTTGTTGCGAAAATATAGGGATCGGTAAAGGGCAGCCATTACCGGGCAGAATTCTGCCCGGTCACGTGGTTATTATTATTTATTTATCTTTTAGTAAGTGCGCATATTTTGCATTGGCATTTGTAACCCGGCCGTGCGTGTCGAACATCCAAATGCAAATAAAGTATATTGCCTCAAGCAAAGGGCTTCGCCAATTTTTAAATATAAAACACACAATGCGCACGCGCAAAGACGACCAATTACAGATTAAGATGAAGCGCACTTTACCTGTCCCTATATGTGGACGGGAACCAGTCTACCTCGAGTTAAGCCAGGCGTGTTTTTTGTTACACCTGCACAGTGAGGGGTACACCCCAATTTTTCAACCCGAATAGAGTCTACTAAGTTTCCAATGACTGATACTTCTCAAGTGACAATCTTGGAAACGGCCAGAACTCTTACTCTCACTATTAGAGAAAAAGAAGAAACCGAGAAATTTCGAAAAATCCCAAACAATGTTCGCCGCGAAATGTTTGATGTCAGATTGACGTGAGATTCGAACCATGAAGTACATGTATGAAGGCATTATCATTTGTGCAGTTCAATATTTCCTTGTAAATCATTGTTTGCCTTAAAGGCAAAGGCACAGGCTCGTCAGCAATGCGCGCCCGCCAAATGTGTGCCACGCAATACGCAGCTCCATAGCAAAGGCATGGAGCTGCGTGTTTCGAGCACGAATTTGGCGGGCGCGCATTGCTGACGAGCCTGTGCCTTTAATACCAGACTGAAAAGACTTTATACGTACATTCCTAAATAAGTTTGATATAACTTAAAAGGCTTACCGGCCTATAAAATGGATCAACAGCAGAATTCCCTAAGTAGCTGTCGAAAATTGTTACACAATATGATGTATAAAGTATACTAGTGAAATAGTGGCAATATGCAGATATACATGTATTCCCATAGTGAAGCATTTTTGTGCATTTTGACCTGAAATAAAATTGATAATTTTGCATATAATTATGGTAAAGTACAAGCCAAATATTACAATAATGTGTGAAGTTTGGAAGTGTGTGTGTCCATGTTTTCATATTTGTATAGGGAGTAATTACCGTATAGGTTTTGTATGATTGCCTATAATGTCCGCTATTTTTGTATTGAAATATGAGCTTCTGTGCAACATTTTGTTTTCCATCAAAAGCAACTATTCTTGGGTTTCACTTGGCCTGTCAACAGTTGCCATCCGCCAATACTGTGTCTGTACTATAGAAAAATCCATCCCAGAGCGAAAAATAATAGACTGATAGACTGTTTGAAACTGGCATACCGTGCTTTTGTTGGCAAGTTTTTAAAATGTTAAAACTTGTTTTTCAGGGTTGATGGCAAAATTATCAGTGTTTAATTATTATCGCTTTGGCGTGCCATATTATGGACACAGTAATGACGGATATGTGAGTTGTTGATCGCCAAAGCAATAATAATTCCACATTGATAATTTTGCCGTCAACCCTGAAAAACAATCTCAACATTTTTAAAAACTTGCCAACAGAAGCACGGTATATGCCAGTTTTAAACAGTCTATCAACATTTAAAAGTCATGCCAACCTCTTTTTCTTGCTCAACATTTGCGAAAATTTGCGTCAACAATAAATTATCAGTTTTGAATTATTTGTCGCTTTGCCGTGCCATAGTATGGACACAGTAATGGCGGATATAGCCACCGGTTGTCGGCCAAGTGAGATATTGGTGATTCAGTTTGGGAAAATGGTTTGTTTTGCTCTTACCCGATATAACTTGATTAGCAGTGTATAGTCAGGGCTATACTCACCACCAGCCAACTCGGTGGTCGAGTGGTTATAACGTCTGCCTAGTATGCGGGAGGTCGTAGGTTCGAGTCCCACCCGAGCACGTCTCTGATGGTTTTTATCATAGTTTTCAGGAAAGCACAAAGTGTACAGTGCTAATAAAGTTAAGTCGGGTAAGGGTAAAACAAACCCTAATTAACAGCAATTGTAATATTTTAGTTATACAAAAAAACCCAGAATTTTGAAGTTCCTGTCTCGGAGGATAATCAATACAGTAAACTCTCGTTACAACGCCCCCTGATATAAAGCCCTTCCTGATATAAAGCTCCTTTTTAAAGTCCCGCACTGTTAAAAATGTCCGTATTTCAATTTATTCCGTAAATTGACGGAGCAGAAAAAAAGTTCTGGTAATTTTGCTGCCGGAGTTTTACCGAAAAACCCGTAAGATTTGTTTACGGATTTAAAAAAACAAACTTTCCGTTTTTTTACTGAGTTTCCGTATTTTTACGGAATTCACACTGTTTATTGAAGGACCGAGCTCCGTATTTTTACGGACAAAACAACGGAATGAACGGAATAATTCCGTAAATTTACGGAGAAAAACAAAATGTTCCGGTAATTTTGCTGCAGGACGTTCCGTAAAAAAACGGAGAAATTTTTAACAGTGCGGCCATTACTCTATTCATTGTGTATGCATTCATGGAATTGGTTATAGCGCTCTCTGGATATAAGGCTCGCATTTGTTCGGTTCATTGAAGAGCGCTATAATGAGAGTTTACTTGTAGTTGAAAGAAATCTCCCTGTGTGGGTGCTTGATTCAAATGTTTATAAGAGACGGGCAGTTGACATATTTTATAGACAAGTTGATTTTTTTTGTGAGTAATTGATTCATTGTTGGAGGAAAAGCCAGTGATGACCTGCTTCGCTTGTTGGAATTGTATAGAGTGATATCGTGGAAAGTGTCAAGATAAATTAACTGTATTGTTAAATGGGCTCAGTTTCTTTTAGCTGACTAGCAATATAGGCTTTACTCAATGATATCGTTCCCCTGGATCATTTCTGCAAAATGTAAACTCTTCGAAAAAAAAAAATTAATTTCGAACCTACTGTATTTCGACAGTTTCCCAAGCTAATTTCAAGTTTTGAAAAAATAACTAAGTTCGGACTGGTATACCTTGCATTGTAAGTATCTAAGATTCGGCGCAAAATTCGGCCAACGGTAGTGGCGCTGTGGTAGTGAGCGGAACTCCGAGGACCCCCGTTCGATTCCTCAGCACCTTGGAATGATCAAGGTTTTTAAAAAAATGACTAAGTCCCGACTGGTACCTTAAGTATTTAAAATTCGGCGCAAAATTCGGACAACGGTAGTGGCGTTGTGGTATTGAGCAGAACTCCGAGGTCTGAGGACCCCGTTCGATTCCTCACAGCACCTTGGAATGATCAAGGTTTTAAAAAAATGATTAAGTCCCGACTGGTACCTTAAGTATTAACAATTCGGCGCAAATTCCGTCCATCGCTAGTGGTACTGTTGGTATGTGCGGAACGCGTAATTGTTTTTTACACCACTGCGAGGGGAGAACAATGGGGTTTGTACCTTTTTAGCGTCTTGAGAGGAGACTATATAATAGGTTAGGGTTCAGGGTTGGGGTTTAGGGTTGGTTATTTTAAAGGAATTTAGGGTTTTGAATGCGGTCGGTTTGCAACCAGCTTCGTGGTCTGGTTAGAAGAGAGCTCGACTTGTAATCATAAGGTCCCTGGTTCGAAACTATGCATGTTTGGGATTTTCCGAAATTTCTCGGTTTCTTCTTTTTCTCTAATAGTGAGAGTAAGAGTTGTCACTATTTCCAAGATTGTCACTCGAGAAGTGTCAGTCATTGGAAACTTAGACTCTATTCGGGTTGAAAAATTGGGGTGTACCCCTCGCTGCGGTGTAAAAAAAACACACGCGTGCGGAACCGCGGTACCGAAGGACCCGGGTTCGAAACCCGGTTAAGGAATGTTTTTATCTTCACGTTCTCCTGCTTGGGCTAGGCTATTCCTTAAATATTATAGAATCGCTCTTCTCGCGGGGGGACCCAAGATGGTGCATGCGGTTGGGGTGTCGTCACCCAATCGGATGTTGCGGGTTCGAATCTCGTGGGCGAAAAGATCTCGCGGTTGACACACACCCGTGGCTGGTCGAAATCCATGGTACTCCGACATCCACGGGTGTTGTTCCCCTAACTAAATAAAATAAAATGAGATTTTGCTAAAACTTTGTACAATAATTCTCTGTTAAGTCCAATAAAATGTCTACCATTCTTCCCTTGAAGAACCTCTCTTAAAGCTCCTCAAGTTGACGGCGCCGAGGATCGAACCCCAATCGTCTGATCGGGAGTCAGAGTACACATCCACTGTGCCATCTCAATCTTCCCAGAAGAAATGTGTTCGGAACTTATATTTAAACCTTAGGTTGCAATGAAACGTCTTGAATTGAACCAAGTAGATCAAAAGAAACTACAATCTCACAACGACGGGAATTGAACCCCAATCGCATTATCGGGAGTCGGAGTACACATCCACTGCGCCACCTCAGTCTTCCCTGAAGAAAGGTGTTCGGAACTTATATTTAAGCTTAGGTTGCGACGAAACGTCTTGAATTGAACCACGCAGATCAAAAGAAACTGCGATCTCACAACGATGGGAATTGAACCCCAATCGCATTATCGGGAGTCAGAATACACATCCACTGCGCCAGTTCAGACTTGCCAGAAGAAAGGTGTTCAGAACTTATATTTAAACCTTAGGTTGCAATGAAACGTCTTGAATTGAACCAACTAGATCAAAAGAAACTGCAATCTCACAACGAGGGGAATTGAACCCCAATCGCTTGATCATGAGTCAGAGTACACATCCTCTGATAAAATGTGTTCGGAACTTTTATTTAGATCTTATATAGCTTGCTATGAAACGTCTTGAATTGAACCAAGTAGAGCAAAACAAACTACACTATCACAACGACGGGAATTGAACCCAAATCGCCTGATCGGGAGTCAGGAGTGCACATCCACTGTGCCACTATTCTTCCCTGAAGAAATGAGTTTGGAACTTATATTTAGACCTTGGGTTGCGATGAAACATCTTGAAATGAACCAAGTAGATCAAAAGAAACTGCAATCTCACAACGGAAATCAAACCTGTTACGTGTCGGTGGAAAGATCTTAAACTCGCCCGAAAAGTTTCAACGTAAAATAACTCTGAAGGTAAACGATTTCATGATAAACAAATACAATTCTGAAATTATTGATGAATAAATAAATAAATATATAAACTTCAAATGCATATTTGACTAAGTCCGGACTGGTATACGTATTTAAAATTCGGCAGAAATTTTGGCTGCATATAGCGGACACCCACCTTTGGTCCCAAAAACCTTTTTAAAGAGGCCACCTCTTTATAGTGGCCAGTTTTTTACGGTCTCGAGGGTGACCACTATACCTTGGACAGTTTACGCATCCTCATTGACTGAGAGCACGTCACGTGGCCAGTCTTAAAGGTAATACCGGCCTACTGTTTACATAATTTAGTGATGTAGCATACTTGACAATAATGTTTTGATGGTCCTTGTAAAAAAAGATCATCAAAATGTCCCGTATTTAACTACAAAAGCTTAAAATATTTAATAGCCGAGTTGTACGCTTTACCAGCCGTTCACTATCGCGCGAGCCTCACGACATTGTCGGAAACGATTCGCTCTTCACTTGACAGCTTTTGCTTTGGATATTTCTGCTGAAGATTTCACTGGACAGCCGGCGGACCACCGAATGGGTTTTTCCGTTTTCTGTATAGAGGAGCTTATATGTATGGTTTGTCTTCACGAACGTACAACTGTATAGTTTTACGCGTGGAGCCAGAATAGGTGTACAGACTAAAACGCCAATGACGAAACACATCGGGCGCGCGGTCTGGCTGCACTATGGCGTGTGGAACGTTGCAATATTCGATAATGCACAATCATATGTGCGATGTTAAATATATATGTGCGATGTTTTTTTATATGTATGCGATGTTGAAAATAAATGTGCAATAATTTGACATATATATGCAATGTTTTTTCATATGTATGCGATGTTAAAAATATATGTGCAATAATTTGACATATACAATATGCAATGTTAAAAATATATGTGGGATATTTCGACATATATGTGGGATATTTCAATGTGCGGGGTCGCGGTGTTCGTGATATATGGGCGTGATCTTTCATAGATTGGTTCCCGATCCCTATAGATTGGTTCGCTTATTGCGAAAGTGTGGAATATGTGGACGGGAACCAGTCTATTCTCCTGTGGGAACCAGTCTAGCAGCCGATTTCACGAAAGAGTGCGCAGCTTGCGCAACTTTTGCAAAATGGCGCAAGCCCCATAGCTTCGATGTCGGTCACTTCGCCCAAAAACCACTTCGCCCTGAACCACTTCGCCCTGAACCACTTCGCCCAAAAGCCACTTCGCCCAAAAACCACTTCGCCCAAACGCCACTTCGCCCAAACGCCACTTCGCCCAAAAACCACCTCGCCCAAAAACCACTTCGTGCGAAAGACCCAACGAATTAGTCAAGTTTCCTACTGTTTTTGCCCGCTGATTGAGTTCATGATCGTGACACTTTTCGGGTTCACAAATGACAAGGTAAAAACAAACATTGGTATTTGCTTATCGGTCGCGTCACCGCTATTTCAGCGCGTGTCTACGAGTAATATTGGCCGTCCACGCACCGCGTTGGCCCCACGATGGTAGCGCGCAAGCACGGTGGCGCTGTGGTAGTGGCGCGGTATGCAGTTTCTGTCGCGTGGGCCCTGTAGGCCTATTCTATATAGTTACTCCGCCTCTTTTTTAAATGTCGATATTCTCTTTTGGTTTGCCAGCTTATGTGGCTAGCATGTAAGTAGTAGGCTACATGTAAAATGATTTAGGAGTAGGAATTTCTTTTTTTTTCTTTCATGAATTTGGAAAAGATTTCGGAAAACAAGCATGGATATACACATTCGCAAACTGTTGAGGTGTTTTCAAAGAAAAACTTGACATTTTCTCCTTGCTAAAATAATGTTTCTAACCAAATTTACACTTGGTTCATACCATGCATGGACACCCAGGATTTTACTTTTCAAGAATGTTTTTAAAATGTTACCAAAATAACGTCTTTAGCCTGCACAGTTTTAACATTTTCACATTATAAAAATGTTATAGAGAAAATGTTTTCAATTAGACCACATTTTAACGTTTTAAAAATGTTATTTTACGTTAGTTTCACAATGTTTTGCTTACAACCTTTCAACAATGTTTTTAAAATGTTATGTGTTTGCTGGGAAGCTGCCGGGAGGGAGTGGTGACTGGAGGTGTCACCGCCGACAGCGGCTCGCGTGCCGACAGTCACCGCCGACAGCGACCCGGAGGCCGCGCCGACCAGCGTTGTGTGCGCGCGCGAGCGAGCCGACACTGACCGGCCGGCTGGGGACGCGTCACGCCGTCGCTGCATTGGCTTCTCTGTTTTGCATTTGTATAGTCGAGTTGGTTTGCGGTCGAGTTGCTATACGCGGAAAAGACAAGTCGAGTTTGTATTCGCAAACAATGAAGCGGTATTTCCCGTCATTTTCTCCGGAAAATTGACAATACTACCATGGAGGAAGGAAACTAGCCAAGACATGCAATATAGGAATTGTTCGGGCGAAGTGGTTTGAGCTTGCGTGTAATTTTCACAGGAATGTTGCGCAGCCTGCGCAATAAAATGTTGCGCAAGGGGACTTACGCAGTGCGTAAGGATTCGTGAAATCATTTCTAGATCTTTCAATGTATGTGCGTAGACTGGTTCCCGCTCCACATATTCCACATACAACGACTGAATATGAGGAGTGGATTTGCGTGCGTGATATTTGGCACAAATACAAAGAAAACCAGCCCCAATAGGCCTGTACCAAAAATAAATCAGCATGGCAGATTAAATGACAGAAACTAAAGTGCAATTTCACGCAGCAGTCTATCAAGCTTGCAAACTTCGGTTACGGATTTGACCAAGTTGACGTAATTAGTCACAAAAATTAATTAAGCCGCCTTCTAGCTTAGAGAAATTATGAAATAAGAAGGGGTCTTAAAATCGATTTATTCAGACAAGAAGGCACTTTTAATTTAGATTTTTCAACTGAAGCATAAGAACAACTCATATAGAATCACAATCAACCAGCTTTATAGTCAAAGCCATCGATTTAATTAGTCAAACAAATTAATTGCGAAGTTGTATCCAGTGCGCGAAGCCGCCTATATGTTTTGTGCACGCACATGCGTCGCTAGAGGGCGCTCTTTGCACCTCCTTCAAAATGGCCGCGAAAATGTCGAAATGGCCTTACGAGCAAAAACAATGAACAACAAAGACACGTTTTGTGTCAAATTTGGGGATTCCGTGGCCTGCTTTTTGGAACAAGAGATGTTCGCCTGCTCGTCTGTTCACGCCAAACTGAGGGGCGCCGAAGCCAGTTGGTACGATCGATTTTGCTTGCATTCGTCATGAATCTTTGTGAACAACGTCGGCGCATGGTGGGTCGGCGCCTGTGGCTGTGCAGCTTCGCCGCCGAGTGGCTATACGCCTATAAGTTAGGTAATGTTATGCACCTTGTACTGATACTGTATACCTATAGAGTTGAGAAGCTGACCCTGTTGACTTATTAAGCATCGTTAAAAGGGTTAACCTGTGCAGATTTGATGGGAAAAACCAATATTTTGGGTGAGAATAGTTTAAGATTTTGTGAGGAAACACTTTAAGAGCCAGATTCTGTAAGATTCAACCAGGGGGTGATATATCACGGTTCAGTATTCCATCCAATTTTTTTTTGTGGGTAGATATATCATCCAAACTGACAAAAATCATGTTTTTTTTCGGAGAAATTGCTCCGGTTGAAAAATACGGCCGTGTTTAGGGTAGGGGTCCGAATGGCCTAATATTAAGTGCCAAAGTCAAAATCTGGACTTTGTCCTCTGAATATCTTGGTGCGCCCTCAAAAAGCCTCCTTGATCTTATGGTATATAATTATAAATATATGGGTGCAGTTGTTCTGAAAAACGTTATAATTTTCGAGGCTAATTGAGGGCGCCACCCATAGGTGGCGCTTCAAATCGCAACGTTTTGCATTTTAGACCATGTTTGAGCCCCTCCCAGTTCCTGCGCCCTCATAAAGCCTTGCTTGTTCATGTTTATTTGGACACATGGGGACCTTTTCTTCCCAAAGAAACATAAATGGCAGAGGCTTAGTGAGGGCGCTTTTTCCCATAAGAACGCGATTTTTAGCAATTTTCGTCAGGCTATATCTCAGTGCGCCCTCTATGGAATTCAGTGAAACTTGTTTTATTGTGTTCCTCTATATCCCCACTATTCATAATAAAAATAACTAGGAGGCTTTTTGTCTCATTGACCCTTTATGTGCAAATTCATGCACACCAGATCACCACTTTTTGAAAAACACCACTTGGTTCTCGTACACACCTATAGGTGGCAACAATCATTTGGGAGATTTATTTGAGCATTTTCAGAGCATAAAAAGCATAACAATTTATTAAAATCAGGAACAATTTATTGAAATATACCCAAACTTTAAAGAAAACAATGAACAAGGCACCTTTGGTGCTGAAAAAAGCCTGAATGGCCAGCAACTAAGTGAATGACATGCTTGGTCAAAAGGTTCTCCTGACGGCCCCTATATTAGAGTAAGCACATGTACATGTAATTCATAACCAACTTAAAATGTGGACTGACTTTCAAAACTATAACTGAAGGAAATACTTGTCCAAAAGTTCTTGCCAAGGCATTCTCACAACAAAAGGTGACAGTCAACGTGCTTATGCCTACAGAAGCTCTCCATGAAAAGTTCATGAATGGGGGTATTTTTAAATTTCTGACAGGCTCTTCTTAGAAAAGAAGTAATGTCCACATCTGCTTCCTGAAAGAAAAGTGCATCACTGAAAATGTTATCCTATTTTACTCCAATAAAGATGTATGATTGGGAAATTGTGTGGCATTCCAACCCAAGCCTACCGTAAGCCTGTAATGCATACAATGTATCCCCATTTAATGTAATCTTTGCATCAGCCCAATCATACAGATTGGGACCAATAAAAAATCCAAGCAGTTCCGGCAACTTTGGGAGTTCTGGCAACTCCGGCTTTTACCGAATGCCTGGATCACGCATGTGGACGCATCGCACATGTTCCCGTTCATTTCCCAACATTTTTTAGGAGAATTTAATGGACAAATGGTACCGAAATTCCTTAGACACACGCAAGGTGAGTGTCTCAAGAACTATCAGACGGAGTTTGGTGGCGATTGGGCAGCGGATTATTGCGCTAGCCGAAAACGTTTCTGTCCGATCTTAAAGTTCAGGCGCCGCCATATTGGAAAAAAACAACATTACCTATGGGGGATACATTATCCCCCATAGTTCTAGGGGTAAACCCAATCCACATACACGCCCAGGATTCGAAACGGGTACGCCAGAGTAAAGGCGAGGAAAGAACCACTACGCCAACCGGACCGCCCTTAAGCAAATTAAGGTATTTTTTTCGTATACATTGAACAAAGATTTTAAGGAAATTACCTCCTGGAATCAACACATAATGTAATTTTAAGATATACTTCCCACTTGCACTTTTGTCGCAAATGTTGCTTTTCTGTAGAAAAATCACATTTTCTACAAAAATTGCCTTCAGTTAGTGCACAAGATAACCATTCACGCGCGCGCGCAGCGCCCTCTGTTGTCGCGCTTACGCACAGACCGCTCGCCGCGTCATTTTGTGCATTACTTTATGCAGTAATTTTATCATTTATTTATCTCAGAAATGCAACATTTGCGACGGAAGTGTCAGTGGGAAGTATATCTTCGAATTAAATAAGCTATCGATTGCACTATATAACTTCACCCAAATCCGTGTTCAATGTATACGAAAAAAATACCCAAATTAAATTTAAAATGATCAACGGGGGTTTTACTGCAGTGAGAATTTTATCAATATAAATTTCTTTATATTTATAACAATTTAAAACAATGTAACGCTACAATCTGGACGATTCCAAGATTTTGGGTATCAGGCTATAAATAGTTTCATTATGTAATAATTAATGTACGACTAACTAATTTTTTGACAAAATTGAAACCTCCCAGATATAGATGTTTAAAAATCATACACCTCAGGCGACAGACAAAAAAAGGAACATAGTTAGTCACACGAATGTGGTCACGTGACGTCTGACTGTCACGTTCCTACATAATCATGATAATGCCGTATTCCACTCATGCTCGCGGGATAACTAATATTATCTTCAAGCAAAATTGACGCACTAATAACACGCGCACTCTGCAAGTACTACATGTACTCCGCGCATATGCGTAGGGACACAGTTATCTTGGAATACCATGGTGCATTTACCGGTACGCAGAGTGCAATATGAGAATCGGAAGAGTATTATGAAACATTATCACACTGTTGGTTGCCATGGATCCACCAATCAAAACGACGGATTCAAGTCTGCTTGAAGATATATTAAGTTATCAACATTTGAAGTTATACAGGGTGTATCAGAAAAAGTAGACACTCATAAAATTGTAGATAAAATGAAAATTGTAGTATTTTTAGAAAATTGGCTCACAAATATTGAAATATCGGTAGACATAGGTTTCGAGTTTTCATTAACGTCGTCATCATGTTGGGAATTTCACACCTGGCTGAACAGGGGCTAGTTTTGTAAACAAAGCTAAAATTAACTTGCGCATAAAAATGGAAGATGCAAAACAGGATCAAGGAGCACGAGAGGTCAATTTGACATGTCCTTTTTTTGCTATCAGCTTATCAGAAAGTATAGCTTTACAGAAAGTGTGTACCTTGAAGGGGCATCGGGGCCAACTCAGCAGGGCATGAGGCCATTGGCCTTGGAGCCTTGGTTAATGTCAAGGCCTGGGATAGGGTATGCTGGCCAAGTTGGCCCCAGAAAGTGTATATCTTGAAGGGGCATCGAGGCCAACTCAGCAGGGCATGAGGCCAACTTAGCAGGGCATGAGGCCAACTCAGCAGGCCATGAGGCCAACTCAGCAGGGCATGAGGCCAACTCAGCAGGGCATGAGGCCAACTCAGCAGGGCATAAGGCCATTGGCTTTGGTAGCCTTGGTTAATGTCAAAGCCTGGGATTGAACCCTTTCGAACACGTGCGAATATGCCATTTTGGGAGTCAAATAATGCTGAGTCATTGTGGAAGCGTGCGCGTTGTGTGTGTCTCTTGTGGGCGTAACGCGGTTTAGTTAACCAATGGGAGCCTCATCATAGCGCGTTACGCGCGCTATGGACACACACAACGCGCACGCACATTGCTTCCACATTGACGCAGCATTGTTTTATTCCAAAAATGACGTCATTGGCACGAGCTCAATAGGGCATGATGGCCAAGTTGGCTTCAGAAAGTGTATCTTGAAGGGGCATCGGGGCCAACTCAGCAGGGCATGAGGCCATTGGCCTTGGTGACTTTGGTTAATGTCAAAGCCTGGATTGGTTGCATTTCTGTCACAGTTGCTAATTTTTGTTCATTATGTATTCACAGATTGGAGATGGAGCCCACAGACTGTGGAGCTTCATATTACACACTACAAAAATGGACGTGTTGCCATGGATATTGAAAACACAGGAGAGGTGAGTTTTTGGCCATCATTCCAATTTTATTACAGTGGAATTTCGCTATAATGAACACCAAAAAGAACATTCAGCTACAGTGAACATCGCTCATGGCTCCCAATCATTTGTTCGCGTTAAACGCCACCAAAACAAACACTTGTATGGTTCAGATACGATGCCCATTTATGGTGACTTTCCACTGTATTAAAACTTGTCTAGCTTCCGCTTATAGGCATGCATGGGTAGGGCTTCCTCAAAGATGATATAGCAGCAAAAGTGCAAGATAGCCCACCCATGCGAAATCAATTCAATAAAGTGAAGTATGTAAAGGCACCATTTTAGTAATAAGCAAACTAGACGCGCCTTGTGTCTGTTTGACATGCCTCTCGTAGTGTAATCTGTGTCGCGGCGAATAGTTACAGCGCAGGGCTGGAAATTCACGGAGGCCACAGAGGCCATTGCATCTGTTGCCCCTAGTCTTGGCCTTGGTGCCCTTTTGCAATTCTCTCATAGACTTTTTCATTTTCCAATGGAAGTGCCCTTTTTAAACTCCAAAAGACTCCTCCAAAAACACAAATGGCAGTGCCCTTTCAGTGACGAATTTCCAGCCCTGCAGCGGCATCCACACTTGGGATGAGAGAAAAGTCGTAAGGGCTTTATCGGGATTCCAACCTGACACCTGTGACTCACTGGGCAGAAGCTCTACCATCTGAGCTATAAGGCACAGTGGTATACTCCCTCAGATTTTCCCCAAGACCTCTGCCACACCAGGCAGATGCTCTACCAGCTGAGCCATAAGGCACAGTGGTATACTCCTCAGATTTTCCCCAAGACCTCTGACTCACCAGACAGACACTCCACCAGCTGCTGAGCTATAAGGCACAGTAGTATACTCCCTCAGGTTTCCCCCAAGACCTATGACACACCAGGCAGATGCTCTACCAGCTGAGCTATAAGGCACAGTGGTATACTCCGTCAGGTTTTCCCCAAGACCTCTGACACACCAGGCAGATGCTCTACCAGCTGAGCTATAAGGCAAAGTGGTATACTCCCTCAGATTTTCCCCAAGACCTCTAACTCACCAGACAGACGCTCTACCAGCTGAGCTATAAGGCACAGTGGTATACTCCCTCATATTTTCCTTAAGACCTTTTACACACCAGGCAGATGCTCTACCAGCTGAGCTATAAGGCACAGTAGTACATGTTATACACCCTCAGATTTTCCCCAAGACCTCTGACACACCAGGCAGATGCTCTACCAGCTGAACTATAAGGCAAAGTGGTATACTCCCTCAGGTTTTCCCCAAGACCTCTGACTCACCAGACAGATGAGCTACAGGGCAGACGCTCTACCATCTGAGCTATAAGGCACAGTGGTATACTCCCTCAGGTTTTCCCCAAGAACCCAATTGTTCTCTTATTGTTGCATGGGACCGCAACTGAGCAAAGTAACTTGCACAATATTTGGTATGGTACCTAATCACCATTGAAATGAAACAACCAAACTATGGGATGAGAAAAAAATCAGCAACCGCGAGAGTCATGTCAAACGGACATGACGCGCATCTACCGGTAGTTTGCTTACTAAAATGGCACCTTGAATTTCTACGGAGGTCAGCCCCTGGTAGAGTAGTCTATCTTGCAGCAGGCATTTAACTTTAATAGTTTGTGTAGTATTCAATTGTTCGTATTCAAATTTATGCAAATAAATGCTTAATTTACATATTACTGCACCATTAATTAATACTGACATATTGATGTACTGTTCTTGCCTTAATCAAAATTATGCAAATCTGGCTACTTATTTACATGTCACTGCAGCATGCTAAATTTAATTTCTTGCTCATGTATGGTGTTCCCCTGAAGCGGAGTTCCAGTTTTGTTTTTTAGAAGTCACATCATGGCCATGGTTTTATCATGATGTTACCCAGAATGCCCCAATATTTTCTCATGTTTATTCATGCATGGTGTCCCTCTGAAACTGAGTTCCAGTTTTGTTTTTTGGAAGTCACATCATGGCCATGGTTTCATCATGATGTTACCCAGAATGCCCCAATATTTTCTCATGTTTATTCATGCATGGTGTCCCTCTGAAACTGAGTTCCAGTTTTGTTTTTTGGAAGTCACATCATGGCCATGGTTTTATCATGATGCTACCCAGAATGCCCCAATATTTTCTCATGTTTATTCATGCATGGTGTATACCCCTGAAACTGAGTTCCAGTTTTATTTTTTAGAAGTCACATAGTGGCCATGGTTTCATGATGCTACCCAGATTGCCCCAATGTATTGAATGAAATGGGTTAATACTGACATCAGGTGTACTATCCTTATCAAAATTTTAATTTTAAAAATTGCTCATTTACATACCATATTTCCCAAATATGTTTGTTTCTACTACGGCATGTTACTCACAGTGGCTCAAGAGTCCAAAAACATTTACTTCCAGCCAAAAAGCTACAAGAGTTGAATACAGCTTTCAAAGATTTTTGCAAACTTTGTTTTGTTGATCATCATGTCTCTGTTAGGGGCCGTCCATAAAGGAGGGGGGAGGGGGTTGTTGACATTGCGTACAGGGTGGCAGGGGGGAGGGTCCAAGCCAATGCGTATGTACCAGGGCTCGACCTTAACGCTAGCCCGGCGTACATTGTCTAGTAAAAACTGCTGTGGGCAAGTAAAATCCACTTTTCAACTTGCCCGGCGGGCTACTTAAAACATGTGCACGTTCCTTGTTTTCCAGATGTGATTATTGAAAATAAAACGAACTCTTCAAAGCTTTACCTTTTGCGGCATGCAAGCGACGATTGCGCATTGCATTTTTCCACGTGCAACACACGGCCGGCCACAGCTAGCTTGGGTCTGCATTGTGTCCAACACAGCTTGTGTGCAATATACGTGCATAGACATACATGCATCTGGTATCCGACTGCGGCCCCAGACTGGCTCGGCCCCAAACTCGGCCCCAGACCAACTCGGCCCCCTTTGCCTTGTGTACAAACTCGGCCCCAGACTGACTCGGCCCCAATTGCTTTGTGTACAAACTCGGCCCCAGACTGACTCGGCCCCAATTGCCTTGTGTACAAACTCGGCCCCAGACCAACTCGGCCCCTATTGCCTTGTGTACAAACTTGGCCCCAGACTGACTCGGCCCCAAACAGGATAATCATTTGATTTTTCCCCAAAAGTCCATATACAGCGTGTTTTCAAAGATTTTAAGGAACTCTTTTTTTTTTATTAGGAGAGCTATTAGCTCTCCTCGATTATCTCAGAAGAGCAATTTAGGGCTCTCCTGACTTTTTTAAAAATGAAGGACTGAAGAAGAGGAAGAACATCCCGACTCCACTACCAGCGACAGTGATTTCTAGCCATGGGGGGGGGGGGGGGGGGGGGGTGGGGGGGGGGGGATGAACAAAAATCAACTTTCTCAGTAGACAGTGCTAGTCAATATTTTAATGCTTTGTTTTTTTATTTTTCAAACATTTCATGGGCTAGTAAAAATTTCTGCGGGCTAGTAAAAAACACAATTTACTAGCCCAGTGGGCTACTCTCGGAAAAAATTAAGGGCAAGCCCTGTGTACGCAAACTGAAAATTTGCTTTTACTAAAACAAGAAAGGAATTGGACAAGTTGACAAACATATTAGACAGGCCACACATTTTTGTCACTCATCTCACATTTTTTTCACTCCTCAATTTAGGTTTTTCCCATTAAATCTGCAGTTTGTGTAAACAAAAATGCAAAAACAATCTCATTTATTTCAGATTTTGGAGGCGACATGCGAATCGTTAGTAGTATATAGCACTATACATGTAGTACTGAACCATTTACCAATGCTTACTAATGCTGAGGTATATGGAATGCGTATGCGTACAGGGGTGAAGAGGTTGGAGCCACTGTGTACGCCATGCGTACAGGGGGGGGGTGGGGGAGGGAGGGTCTAAAAAGTTACTGTATTTCTAGCATTGTGTGCTATGATATCATTGGAAAGCCTGTTTATTTCTCTAACAGTTCGTTATGAACATAATTTGTGGGATGAGCACCATCAAACAAATTTGTCAGTATGTTTTCCTCATTTCTGTTACTTAGAAAGTTGGTTTTTCTGTTGAACACTGTTAAGCCTAGCGTCCATCGACATTGCAACTGGAAGCAACTCGACCATCAGTTGCTGTCGATGTGTGCAGCAACTGGGAACATCCAGTTTTCAAAGCGCACACATCGACACGGCAAATTGGTAAAGCCTACAGTACATTGACCTTTCAACTGGAAGCAACTGTTGCTGTCGATGTGCGCGCACGTATTCAGACACACGCGTGCAACTGACAGCAACAAGTTGCAACTACGTGTGCATGTACATTGACGCAACTGGGTACAACTACAGTTGCCAGAAGGTAGAACATGAGCAACTCGCGGCAACTCCAGTTGCCAGTAGTTGCAAGTACGAGCACATCAACCTTTTTGAGCAACTGATCAGTTGCTCCCAGTTGCCGCGAGTTGCTTCCAGTTGCCGGAAACACCAGTTGCCACTACAGTGTAGTTGCTTCCAGTTGCAATGTGGATGTACGCTAGGCTTTAAAGACCCACCCACATTCACAACAGAGTAAACTTTACATACTCATGCATTTCATTTGATTTCCTATTAACAGGACCAATTGATGAAGCTCCCTTGTGTTGCTGCCCATGCTTGGCCTCACCTGGACTATTGGACTCCACATACATGTCTCTCTCTTGTTGGAATTCATTTGTCATCATGAGCAGCTTTTAGGTATTGTAATCATCAGCTTGTTACTACTTCTCTACATTCGGAATAGCTTGCTCTTTCCCAATATAATCTTACAGCACTTTTGCTCAGTGCTTTCCCAAGAACTATCATTATGTTAACAATTTGTGCTTGGGTGGGATTCGAACCCACAACCTTCTGCATTCTGAAGCAGTTTCCTTAACTACTCAACCTCTCGGTGTGCTGGTGTCAAAGGGCCTGTTTGATTCTTGCAACATTTAGTATCAAAACTAATCCCTTGCCCTTTTCCGACAATTTATAAGAACAATTAAAAATATCAAAATGTGCTTGGGTGGGACTCGAACCCATATCCTCATTCTCCTACATTCTACTACAACAGTTGACTTGACCACTGGGTGTGCTGGTTCAAATCATGGAGCAGTTGGGACTGGAACCTAGAACAGTTGCCTCACTCATTCGACCACTGAGTGTACTGGTCTCAAAGAGCCAGTTGGTTTCACAACTAATCCCCTGCCCTTTTCTGATGCAATTTATCAGCACTTTATGCTCGGAGCTTTCCCAAGAACTCTGTTAAAACCTGTGCTTGGGTGGACTTGAACCCACAACCTTCTGAATTCTAGAGCAGTTGTTTTTAACCTTTCAACCAATCATTACGCAGGTGTCAAAGGGCCAATTTGAATCATGGAAGTTGGTATCACAACTAATCTAGAGTAGTTGCCTCAACCACTTGACCACTCAGTGCGCTGGTATCAAAGGGCCAGTCTGAATCATGGAGCAGTTGGTATCACAACTTCCCTTTCTTGGTCAAACTTATAAGAACTGCTAAAAACATCAAAATGTGGTTGGGTGGGACTTGAACCTAGAGCAGTTGTCTCAAATTATTCAACTACTCAGTGCATTGGTGCAAAATGGTCTATTTGAATCGTGGAGCAGTTGGCATCACAACTAATCCCTTGCCCCTTTTTGACGAAATTTATTTTTGCTATGTGCTCAGCGCTTTCCCAAGAACTATGTTAGAACCTTGTGCTTGGGTGGGACTCGAACCCACAGCCTTCTGCATTGTAGAGCAGTTGTCTTAACCACTCGCCCACTCAGTGAGCTGGTGTCGGACTGTCAGTTTGAATCATTAAAAACCAGTGCTTGGGTGGGACTCGAACGCACAGCCGAGCAGATCTTTTAAGCACTTTTGTAAGGCACATTTTTGTATTTTCTTTTTTAATTACTAAAACATCTTTGAGCAAATTCCGCTCAAACTCCATAACATTTTCGGGCCTGTTGTCTGTTTTGGCACCGATTTGGCACCGTCATATTTAGTTAGATGATAGCATTTCTGCGGTTGTACCAGTGTGGATGAACTAGCTAAAATAAACCATCTTTTGTTTGGATCAATTCTGCTTTCATAAAATGCATTAAGTTCATTCATACCGGTACCTCCACACATTTTCCACTTTAATGTTAGATATTTGGTTTGAAGTCTTACATGTAGCTCTGATTTGTAAGTACCGTAACTTAGTTAACTGATATATTTTCTTTCCCTTTTGGTCTGTGGCTACTGTTCATATGCACCACCCATCATGTTGAGATTTGCTGGGAGAAGAAATCTGGCCAGTGTTGACCTACAGTATCAGTAAGTCACAGTCCATTGTTCTGTTCATCTTTACTGCAAATCCATTTTGGGTCAATTTTATGACAATATTTTTTTTTTTTAATCACAAGGGGTTAGTCCAGCAGTTATTTGCACAAATCGGCATAAAAAATATATGACTTTTTAAAAAATGTCTCAGAAATTATCAGGAAAACAATTTTTGCCCGTTTCCAACCTGTTTTGGTACGTTTCAAAGTTAAATTTTGAATCTTTTTTGTCTTTGCTGAAAATCCATACTGATGTACCCCGGTAGGGTCGTCTCTACCATCCCAATCAACTCTGATTGTGAATGTAGCCTGCAGTTTATACAGTGAACACTCATTGGGGAAGATTCCACTACACATTCAAATATTTGCGGAAATGCCTCTCATCTTGCATTTTAATTGCTCTACACTTCACGTTAATTTCTCCAAAGCAGTTTATTTGTAAACTCCACCATGCGTGAGGCAATCCATGATTTTAAACAAATCAGATGTGAATCTTTGTAAGCAACCTAACGTGTCTTCATTTTTCCAGCCAAATTGAAAAATTCATCAACTTTTAATTTTCTCTAAACTTGCAGCATTTTATAACGTAGTCGTTATGTTTTCTTAATTTGTTACAGGTGACAAAGACGTGTGTGCCAAGCGATGTCGACCAGGAGCTGAATATTTTCAAGATCTGTTTTGGCAGACCTCACTGCATCGTCTTCAGAGTGGCCAAGATTGACCCACGGTGAGCCCCAATATACTGGCATTTTCCACGGTAAGGGGGGAATTTTGGCAACACATACCATATTTTCCAGAAAATACCTTTGTCTGGTCTCAAAATAAAAGAAATAAGTTTCAGTTGTTCTGAAGAGATAACTTGGGCCCAAAAAGGGTTACAAATAGTGTGACAACATGCCTTTCTAAAAACCCTGTATACCAATTTCCAATATACACTCGTAACTGGGACGGCCTAAAATGTAACACAAGTGTCCGTCCCGGTTACGAGCGTATATTGGAAATTTGATCACAGGGTTTTTAGAAAGGCATGTTGTCACACTATTTGTAACCCTCTTTTGGGCCTAAGTTATCTCTTCAGAACAACTGAAACTTATTTCTTTTATTTTGAGACCAGACAAAGGTATTTTCTCGAAAATATGGTCTGTATTGCCAAAATGCCCTCTTTACTGTATAAAGTATCTCCAGTTTTCGAAAAATGACCATTGGGCCTTCAGGAGTTGCAGTTTACAGGCATGCAACATCGGAAATTAAAAAAACACTGTACAAAGTCGGAGATTTGTTTGCATTTCCCTTGTAACACAGTTGCATGCCCGAGTTTACAGCATAGAAAAACATTATCTGATTCAACAAATATGGAAATGTTGCATTTGTGCCATCTGTAGATTTACTATACTGTTTAAAAACTTTTTACTTTTCCCCCGCAGACACAAGTTGAAGAAATCAGGATGATTGAACCTTCTGCCACAGAGTTCCCAAAGCAACTTGCCAACAACAAGAAACTCTGCTGTCCAAGCCTCTCTCCAAAAACAGTTTGTAAACAATGAATCAACTCAACTGAACCTTCCATCTATCAGTGTCTCAAAAATGACTATCAGTTTGTAAACATTGAATCAACAGAAGAAAAAAACCTTCTATCCATCCTACAGTCAGTTCCTAAGCACAACTCTTCAATGTCTCAAAAAAATGACTAACAGCCTGTCCTAAATTTGTTCAAGCCTCTCTCCATCCCTAAGCACACAACTCTTCAGTGTCTCAAAAATGACTATCAGTTTGTAAACAAACCAAAACTTGCTCAAATTATTTTCTCAAAAAATGACTAACAGTTTGTAAACATTGACTTGTACTTAATATTCTTGTCTTCATTTAGCAACAACCAATTGTATTTATTTATCTTGTAGCATTGTTAAATGTACTTTAACAAATATAGTAATGTTTGTAAACAATCTTATTTAAATAGTGTTATATAGTTAAAGTAACTTCCAAAGTCAAAATAAAAGTCACTGACAACAAAAGTTTCATTTGTAAACAAGTCTCATTTTATTCTGTACTCCAATAAGTAAACCAAGTAATATATGCAAGTAAAATGTTCATTAACTTAATTTATGCAAGGTCCTAATTGCTATTGTCTTTACAGATAGTCCAGGGCACGGTGGACCAAAATTATAATTTGAAAATCGAACAGGGGTTGCCCCCTGTCCGATTTTCTAACGTATTGAAGTGGAGGTTTCCCTCATCTAACTGTTAAAGAAAACAGTAATAAAAATGGTGTACAAAGAAATACAATTAAAATGATTTATTAAACATTCACTGTAAAACAAGAAAATATAATTACAAACGATAACTGCAATTTCAAGAAACAAATCAGTAAAACACAACATTTGTAACTTGGTAAATCACAATTAAGTTACATATTGTCAGTAACAACATGACGATAAACTGAAAATTGACTTTCTCAAGTTTTCTGTCTACATACCCAATTGACTAAAAATACCATCGGCAATTTGTTCCAGATTACGACGTACCACGGCACAAAGACATCACTCGCGAAAAGATTTAAAAACTATTCCGTCTGGAACCGAGGTTGTAGTCGAGTCCGTCAAACGTCCAGAAGCAAAGGATGAGCATGCACAAACGAATGCCTTTGTTGGAGTTCATTTGAGTAGCCTGTGACTTGAATTAAGACCCAGGGACTTGTGGTGGACTTGACTACAACCCTGCTTGCAGCCTCATGAGCTCCCATTTCTGAAAAAGAAAATTACAAACATTAATTTCAGATCAACACAATTTACAATGCATTTCATACCAAAATGATTTTTGAGTTAAATTTCTCATAACTTATTCCATTTGCCTAAAACAATTTACCAGTCGTACAAAAAGTACCTTTTAGCTGGAAATCATGTGTAGCTTTTGGAACTGTATTATGTTCAATAAATTTCCTGTTGGTGAATACTTTTGCATTAATATAGCATGGAAGTCATCTACAGGGGTCACCTTATATAATAATACAGCATTTGTCTCAAATTTACTTGAAAATTTCTTTTTACAGGGAAAAAATTTCTGTGACATTTCTAACGTCACACACGTAACATACATTTTCCCCCTGTAAAAAGGAACTTTCAGATAAATTTGAAACAAATGCTGTACTATTATAAGGTGCCCCCTGTAGATGACTACCATACTAAACTCCTCAAAAAAAGTTTGGAAAGTCAAGTTTGACTGACGATTTTTCTCTTGTTACTAAATCATTTCCCTTGAAATTTGTATCATTGGAAAGCCCCGTTATTCCTCTTTACAGTGATGTGTCATTTGTTATGATTAATCGATTGGGGGATGTGTAGTATAGCGGAATACAGGGGTGGGTGTAAAGTGAAATATCACAATATTCACTGCTATTGTCGTGCATTCCCCTTTTGCTTTGAGGATGGGAATGTGTCAGTGCACTTTTTGACAATAGCAATGCATTTTGTGACATTACACCCGCCTCGTATTCAGCTGTACTGCACATCCCCAAATTGCTTAATCATAACAAATGACACATCGTAAAGAGGAATAACAGGGCTTTCCAATGATATAAAATTCAAGGAAAATTATTTTGCAACAAGAGAGAAATCGACAGTCAAACTTGACTTTCCGGAAATGCTTCAAAATGTCACACACATAGGTTTATTTAAACATGTCCAGTTTACGTGATCACTAAATGGGTTGACAGGAAAATTTCCACATGTTTAGTTTTATTAGAATGTAAAATGTTACAGCCAAAAATTTGCAGATTTGATCAGGAAAAACCCAAAATTTACCCAAAAAAATGTGACTTATTCTAAAATTAGTTGGATGTTGCACAGCCCGAGTCAAGTTTTTGCAAGTATAACTGGAAATCAGTGGCGGTTCTAGGCTTATGGACATTTCAAGCACTACCCAGATAGTGCCTGGATCCACTGCCAATTTCTAGTCATGATCACAAAAACCTGGCCCAGGCTCATGGACATTTCAAGCACTACCCAGATAGTGCCTGGATCCACTGCCAATTTCTAGTCATGATCACAAAAACTCAGCCCAAGCTGTCAGACACATTTTTCAAAAACAAAATTACATTTTTTGGCCAATCCTCCAGTTTTCTGATGATTGAGTACTGAATTCTTTCCTCATAAAACCAGGTTAATTTAGTTCAACTTTGAAAATGCACACAAACTTGTTTATGGTTTTTCAATGATTATCAATTTATAGGTAAGAATTAAGGGTTTTTTCCCTATAAAAAAAAAATAAATAAATTTAAGAATTTGCTTAGAATTTTTTTTTAGCACAAACTGCATGTTACACATTTCATTTTCTACAAAAAAGAAAAGGTCAATTCATGTGGCGTGGATTGCATTTGAGACAATAGAGAGGTTTCGCAAGGTGACGAATACGGATAACGGTAACCGTTCACGTTGATGCGCTCACTGAACTGGGTTTCGCACTGTGTGACTACGTGCATACATTCATCTGCTAAATATGCTCTGCGCTTGGCTTTGTTTGCAGCAGATTTTCCTCACTTTCACGTGGGAATGATTCATTAAATTCGATCGGTATTCATGGAAGATACATCACAAAGAAACAAAATGCATAAAACTTATTAATCCATCACGAAAAAAGCGAAAAATCTGCATAACCGGTATCTGTTTTTATGCTACGCGTATGGAGGCCGATAACCGTTGTTCACGCATATGAAAACATGTGTACTATATACGGTTACGCGTCACGAGACGCGCATAAAGTCATGACGTATCGGTATCCGTGACGGTGCGAAAACCTCCCTAATGATTAGTTCTAAACGTGGGTTCTCTCCACCCAGGAGTAAATGGGTACCTATAAGGACAGTGAATGTTGATATGTTTGCTGGAATACATGTATTATAATGGCAGACAGTTCATGTTGAAACATGCAGTTTGTACTCCAATTTTAAACCACTTCAGCAAGTAAATTCATTCCCTTCGCACATATGCAATAAGTAAAGTTTGTTTAATCTACATGCCAAACATATTTGATTTTGTGCTGTACATTTACCAGCATGTCTGAATGAAAATTGTGGCCATGCACAACATGGAACCTTCCGACTTTTGACACAGATGAGTAGGTGAAGTCTGTACGATGTATGTATTCATGTAGCCTTTTCGCAAATTCAACTTGATGTGCACAGGTTTCAGGATGATATACGGATACAAATACATTGCTATATTTTCTTCTTTAATAGCATAGTGCAGGTAATTTGCAGAATGAGTTATAAGTATTGTGGCAGTTTGGGTCATTAACTTACAAACTTCAGGTGGAAACACCCGAAGGTTGTGGTTTTCAGACTACTTGAGGTACTTGTGCCCTTGAGCAAGGCGCTTTACCTCAATTGCTTCATCCTGTGGATGGGATGTAAAGCCCTAGGTCTAGTATTGTGTAATGCATCTTAAAGATCCTAGAACATTCTTTCGGAAGAGAAGGGGAATTTTCCCAATGTCTCTGGCTTAGCCGCCACTTGCCGATCTATGTATCAATATTGAGGTGGTTCACATTGAGATGTCAAGAGACATGAAATGCGCTATTAAAAGACACCAGAAATTTATCAGTAAATTTATTTGTGTACACTGATTTTGCCACTGATTTCTCAAGCAATGAAATTGCGAAAAGGCCAATAATTTAGTTATTTTCCTAACTTAATTAGTTTTAAAATTATCAAAAACTAATGGTTTCCGGGAAAATGCAGGTATTGATTTTCATCATCTCTCAAGCCAAGTTTCTTTCATGTCACTGCAGGGCCACATATTCCAATTTTGTTTTAGTTTTACTTTTTGCCACAAGATTTAGATTTGGAGGTTAGTTCTTTCCTTCAAAATATACGTGGGGTTCATTACCATTTGCCTTTTTATGATCAATAAACCAAGTAAAAACACACAAAAATGTCTGGGCCAATTTTAATATGAAATTTAGATATCCAAACAGTCAAGTGTCATGTACTCATACCTTGGTTAATTCAAAAGGTTGTAGATGTGCCTTTGGGCAAGGCATTTTACCATAAATTGCCTCTCCACACAGAACAATATAGGTACCTACTTTGGTGGTGAATGTATAAAACTCCAGTACTATTTATATCATTAACATCAACCTAAGAATTGCATGCCCAGGCTCCAAGCTCAAACAATGCATCTTTAAAGTTACAATAGAGACTATATGATACTTACATTTAAACTGGACCCTTGGCTGGTGATCAAAAACCTGAGGAGAAAAGACAAAGTATTGCTGTTAATAAAATAAATAAAAGGTTCCCAAAACCCTAACCATGATCATTCAAAATGGCCTCATTTTGTTGAATTATTGTTTTGTGGTAATTTTAATTGTTCCTATGTGGATTAAATAAGAGAATTCTAGTTAAGAGTTGAGAAGTTAATCAGAATTGTTTTCCTTTAAAATAACTTATGTCGCGCTTACGCAATGTATTTTCAATGTATAAGGGAAAAAATACCGGGAATTATTCCCAGTTGTCCGATGGGTTTAGTGTAGGAAAGCTTATGTGATGTCCGACTTGTAAATTCTTTCCAAAATTACACTATCCACTATAAAATTCATGTTTCGGTAAAAGTTGAGAAGATGATCAGAATTTGTTTTGGTATGAATTCCGTTCACTGGTTGCCACTGAGACGCTGTGTGTTAAATCTATGGAACAGGGCAGTATTTTCAAGAAAACTTTTGAATGTTTGTTACTGCACAATTCACTTCCCTTTCAAATATTTTGATGGTTATTAAGTCATAAGGAGAATAAGTGGCAGCCAGTAAACCGAATTCTTTCCTATTTTACTTAAATACCTGCATTATTTCAGGTATTTTTTTCGTATACATTGAACAAAGATTTTAAGGAAATTACCTCCTGGAATCAACACATAATGTAATTTTAAGATATACTTCCCACTTGCACTTTTGTCGCAAATGTTGCTTTTCTGTAGAAAAATCACGTTTTCTTCCTCAAATTGCCTTCAGTTAGTGCACAAGATAACCATTCACGCGCGCGCAGTGCCCTCTGTTGTCGCGCTTACGCACAGACCGCTCGCCACGTCATTTTGTGCATTACTTTATGCAGTAATTTTATCATTTATTTATCTCAGAAATGCAACATTTGCGACGGAAGTGTCAGTGGGAAGTATATCTTAGAATTGAATAAGCTATCGATTCCAACATATAAATTTACCCAAATCCGTGTTCAATGTATGTGAAAAAAATACCTTATTTCATTCATACAGCTTATCTTCTGCTAAAAAAGTGAAATTTTGTTGTGAAAATATTATTTTAGCCTGAATAAAAAAAGGTATTTTTTTCGTTTAGGTTGAACAAAGATTTTAAGGAAATTACCTCTTGGAATCAACAGATAATCCAATTCTAAGATATACTTTCCAGTTTACACACGATATAGCAATTTTGTCGCAAATGTTGCTTTTCTAAAGAAAAATTACATTTTCTTCTTCAAAAATTGCATTTAGTTGGTGCACAAGATTAACCATGTACGCTTGCATGCAGCGGCCTCTATTGTCGCGCTTACTCGCTGTGATTTTGTCTTACTCTCTGCAGTACCGGTAGTTTTATTATTTATTTATCTCAGAAATGCAACATTTCCGACAAAAGTGCAAGTGGGAAGTATATCTTAAAATTGGATTATCTATTGATTCCAGGAGGTAATTTCCTTAACATCTTAATTGTTCAACCTAAACGAATAAAATAACAAAAAACCTTAATTTTGTTAATGAAGTCCATAAGACTTGTACAAAGAGTTGAAAGTGCAGGTATTAAAGTTAAAATCTTTCAGGAATTTCTTCCAATTAAGAGTTTTAACAGATCCGCAATTTACCTTTTCCAAGAAGCCGCCGTCATACGGTAGTACACGACTCCATCCTGAAAGCGAAAACAACAATCAGATTAGAAGGATGGTTACTTGATTAAGCCCCATTATAAGCAAGGAATCAAAACAAGTTCATTTCACTCAACCCTAGACAAGGTTACCTCGGCTCGAAATTTTTCATGTGGTAATCTTTTAGACAAGGTAATACCTCGGCTCGAAATTTTTCATGTGGTAGCCCTAATCTTTTAGAGATTACCACATACAAAAATTCGAGTTAATTCCTTGCTCTATGGTTAGACAAGCTTAGGTTACTATAGCTTGTCTAACCTTGTAGAGCAAGGAACTGTTCCTTGCTGACTATGGTCTAACTCGACCCACGTACCATTCCCACATAGCATGAAAACATAGGAAATCGAATAGGATAACCGTTACAATCGTAGTTCACGTACCTAAAAATCCCACTAGCGTAGATTGTCGAGGACGTCCCGTATCATCACCAGCATCTTGACCGGCCGTCGGCAGTTCGTCTGTTGCAAAATCTACCTGCTGCTTCCACGGTTCATTGCGTCCGGAATGCGGTGCATGGTTACGTAACAGAAGAATGGAAACGCGGGCTTGGGCGACTCTGGACAGCATTTTTGGAATCGATTCCGATTCCAATCGATCGCAATTCTAGCTACCCGGAATCGATTCCATAAGTGGCACTGAGCGGTACTGAACGTTTATGATATGATATCAGAACCAAGCCGAGTACTCTTGCAAAACCCCATCTTCCTTTCGCAAGAGTCTTTGCTGCACACCGGAAACTCGGTAACTCGGTGTGCAGCGTGCAGCAAAGACCCTTGGCCTTGCGAAAGGAAGACGGCAAAACCCGTGTATTTTGGTTCCGGAATTTCTAAGAATCGGCATTCGGCAACCTATCACTGGGGATCGAATCTAGATAAAAGGAATCGATTCCTGAAAATTTGGAATAGTGACTCAGATTCTTAAAGTGGAATCGATTCTACTCGACTCCAGCGTGGAATCGAATCTACTCGACTCCAGCGTGGAATCGAATCTACTCGACTCCAGCGTGGAATCGCCCAAGCAGACGCCCACATAGCATCTGAGAGTACACCTGTTCCTAGTCCTATCGTTATTTAAACATCTTAGGAATGTATATGCAGCACGATGTGGCAGAGGGTATGCCCCTCCCCCTACCATTGTTCCCCCATTGTGTCTCAAACATCCAAGGAATTCCTTTGTTTTTAGGGGAGTGTGTGTGTGTTAACAGAAGGGAAGGGAGTGTTAATATGGATGTCAGACAAGTCGACCGTTGAGACAACTCGACTCGAGACAAGTCGACCGTTGAGACAACTCGACTCGGGACAACTCGACCCTTGAGACAACTCGACCGTTGAGACATCTCATGACCGTTGAGACATCTCGACTCGAGACAAGTCGACCGCTAAGACAACTTTGCGGACACATTTAAATTTTGAAATTAAAATAACATATTTTATTTTCAAACAATAAAAACAAGTCGACCAGAACGGCCGTGTCACTGAATGGGTAAGCACCATCACCCCTCCCCCTTTTACTTGTCTCAACGGTCGACTTGTCTCAACGGTCGACTTGTCTTTCCATTTATCGCACATACGGTCGAGATGTCTCAACGGTCGAGTTGTCTCAACGGTCGACTTGTCTCGAGTCGAGTTGTCTCAACGGTCGACTTGTCTGACCCCCGTTAAGATAAGGGGAGCTCGGAGAGGGGTTTGGGGTGGGGGAAGGGGTGGGGGAAGGGGGTGGGGTGGGGGAAGGGGGTGGGGGAAGGGCCGGGTGGGA
Source organism: Henricia sp. BOLD:AAB3569 (assembly GCA_037783545.1). Taxonomy (NCBI): domain Eukaryota; kingdom Metazoa; phylum Echinodermata; class Asteroidea; order Spinulosida; family Echinasteridae; genus Henricia; species Henricia sp. BOLD:AAB3569. The sequence goes on along the minus strand of JBBELK010001102.1, from coordinate 603,066 downwards.
TCCGTTTGTCACATATCGTGCTGGATATAGTGTGGGGTTGATAGACTACCGAAGTGAATACGTCATATTTTGTTAGTTGCCTATAGGCAATGGCTCTACACTAAAAATCACTGAACCGTGTTCCTGCAGTGCTTTTGAAATGGTAATTTTTCCAACGGTCACGGTGTTCGACCCCTAGCTCGGGATTAAGTGTTATGGCCCGGTCGCTTAAAGAAACACCTTGCCTTCAGATTTCACGAAATCTCACGTTTGAAGGTGTTCCTTATACTTATTAAGAGTTGTTCTTGCAATAAAACACATTTAATGTGTTATAATTAGTGAATGGTAATTAAAAAAAACAAACACTGACCTCTGACCCCCACTACATGTCCCGCGAAATGTATACGTATTTCAAGCCGTCAATACGATCGTCCGGGTAGTGGGCAAAATGCAGCGACGAGCAGGAGTTAGGTTGGCGCCGTGGCCAGTGGTCAGGTAAACCTATCAGATGAACGCAAGGTACCATACCATTCTCCGTCTCCCGAGACATGTGTGAAATGTAAACACACACACACACGGAAATTTATAAAACCCGGAGGTCGGAGGTGGTCGGAGATACCCAAAGGTACCCGGAGGTAGATTGTTTTTGCTAACGTGTAGTTGGTGCGTTGACGGTGGCCCGGAGCTACGCAGTATTAAAATAACAAGCCGGAGGTAGGTTGTAGCATGTACTACACGGTCACAACAAATTCTACCTCCGACCTCCGGGTTTCAACGACACCCCACACACACCGACTGGCTGTCAAAAAATGGATCGTCAAGAGAACACAGCAGACGCGTCAAAAAAGAAAAAACGAAAACCTCGCCAATCATAGGACAAACCGATAGAAATAATTGTTCAGAAGTATTTCAACAGCTGCGACTGGAAATAAGACTAATATAATTTCTCCGCCATTTATGGGAGTCAAGATTTTGACTCCCATAAATGGCGGAGCGTGCTGCTTCGAGAAATTACGCAAAATTGAAGCATTTCTAAGGCACGTTTGTGTGGATCATTATATTCTACTTTTTAAACATCTTTCAGATCGTGCTATTTATATACTTCAAACGCTTGTAATAGCCCAAAAACGCCCAATAAAGCGCAACCCGAAGGCAACGTGTTCCTTTAAAAAAAATTTTACACCACTGCGAGGGGAGAACAATGGGGTTTGTACCTTTTTAGCGTCTTGAGAGGAGACTATATAATAGGTTAGGGTTCAGGGTTAGGGTTTAGGGTTGTTTATTTAGGCGTGACATAATTGAATAAACCATACCACACCATAGGCTACGCGCCGGATGAAGGTCACCCGCAAGGGTGACTCGCCGTTAAAGAAAAGTTTTCAGTAAAAAATGGGTTTTGTTTGTCTGTTTTAACTTAGCAATCATACAATACCTCCCAAAAATAATATCGACGGGGAATTTTTTTTAAGGCAATCCCCAGTTTGGATGTGGAAGCAAAAAGGTGAATTACGTTTGGAACCAGATAAATTATTTTGCAAAACATCGGTCGATCTATTTCCGGCGATATATACAGATATTTGAGAACGTGAAATTTCTTAAGTTATGGTAACGAGAAAAATTTGACAGACAATAAAATATCAAAATCTCAATTTCCATGGGAAAAATGGGTCGCCCCCCCCCCCCCATCCCAATAGGGGTTGAAATGTTGATACCATATAATTTTTCATATTTTTCTCATGACCATTCTGAAATTTCGCGTTCTCAATCCGTATATATTGCCGGAAAAAGACCGATGTTTTGCACAATAATATATCCGGTTCTTTAGAAAAGTGCAGTAATTAACCTTTTTGCTTCCACATCCACAAAAGTCTGTGGCTACCATGAGCAATTTTATAAAGCTTCCACATCCAAACTGGGGATTGCATTGAATTTTTTTCCTCGTCGATATTATTTTCGGGAGCTATTTTCATTGCTAAGTTAAAACAGACAAACAAAACCCACTTTTTACTTAACACGCTCCTTTAAAGGCCTGTAGATGATCTGTTTTTGAGCGATTCTGCGAATAAAACCATTATAAATCAAAAGAAAGACATCAACAAACTCATCGGAAGAAATTTCAGCTTTGACAAATGTACCACTTTTAAAAAAACATGAAAATCCATATGCATTTTCCTGGTCTTGGCGGGGTGTTTCAAATATTCGTTCTCAGTTGATCGGGTACTATGTGGCTTGCGTCATGCACATATAGGCGCACATACGGCGTGTGCGCGAGATCCATAAAAATGCATCGCGTTGGAACACGCACACGGAGTACACGCGGCAGCGCACATGCATTTTGGACCGCGTAGATGCGAACCAAAAATAAGTAAATCGTTTGCAAACGATCTAAATAATTTCATCTTTACGGATTATTTTCTGGTAAAATTATATCATTTTGAGCGAAAACCTTTCATTGGATAGTTGCTATTAATTCAATCTTTACTTTCATAACTTTTCCCCTGCAAACTCGTCGATTACTTTTTGGGTCATTGCAAATGATCCACTGGGCCTTTAACGGCGAGTCACCCTTGTAGGCCCCATAACCTTTATTTCTGACCTTCATTCGTCGCGTAGCCTATGGTGTGGTACGGTTTATTCAGTGACGTAGATAAGTGTATTTCTCTTTACGTCTCTGAATAAACAAAGGAGAAACGGTTATCATCGCGCACGTGTCTCTCATCACGTGATACACATCACGTGATTAATAGCTGGGTGCTACCTAACTACAGTCTGGTACCCGGACCACAAAGTTTTGACTAGACTGAATTATTCAGTCGTTGTATGTGGAATATGTGGAGCGGGAACCAGTCTAGGTGCTACCCACAATTCCGTTTACGCACATACATTGAAAGATCTAGACTGGTTCCCGTCCACATATTCCACACTTTCGCAATAACCGAACCAATCTATAGGGATCGGGAACCAATCTATGAAAGATCATGCCCACATATCACGAACACCGCGACCCCACACATTGAAATATCCCACATTTATGTCGAAATATCGCACATATATTTTTAACATTGCATATATGTCAAATTATTGCAC